>JARHVA010003420.1:960000-1560000 GCA_037957365.1 Torreya grandis | reverse complement strand
TCAATAGTAATCACACTAGTGTTTTGATGACGATTTGCATGTATGGTGGCAACAAAAGACATCTGTAGATCTTGTCCTACTGTATAAGATATCTTGGTATATCTCAAATGCAACCCTTCTTAGAGGATTTGTTCCTAGACAAGGATATTCATGGAGGCAAATCCTTGGTTATAGATCCTTATTAGGTTGAAGCGAGGAATAGGTTGATGCATTAAAGTGGCAAGCAGATTTTGACTGAGCCAGTCTATTGTAATATTGTTAGTACCTTTAATATGTTCTATAGAGAATTTAAATTGATTAAAGAAAGCCTACCATTTAATATATTTACCATGACCATCTTTTTGACCATTATCTTTTTCTCTAAGGGTCATAAATCTAGTATAGTCAATTTTTACAGCAAAGTATGGCAGATGTAAAAGTTTTAATATAAACTTCTCTAGACATTTATTTACAGTGTAAATCTCTTTGTCAGAAGACATCCACTTAAGAACATCTATACTGAACAATCCACTAGATAATTCAAAAATGAATTCTTTATTTTTATATATACAAACTAAAACACCTCCCCAAGCAATATTGAAGGCATCAGTGTAAACCAAAAATTGATCTAATTTTGGGATATGAAGTTCTAGAAGTAAAGCCACCTTTGACTTGATTTTTCAAATAGTGGTGGTGTGTTCATCCTTCTATTAGAATACTTTCTTTTTTTTGAGAAGTTATAGAAGTACAAACCTATCTTCACCAGAGTTAGGATAACAGATATTAAAATAATTCAATAATCCCAAAAAGGCTTGGAGCTTTGGTCTATCGATCTTTTCTAAAAAATTGATAACCTTTTCCTTGATGTGTGGTTGGGTTTGCAGTTTCAAATCTTGGATAACCATTCCAAGAAAATTGCATTCAGTCTTACAGAGCTAAATTTTTTTATTTGATAAGATGATTCCTATGTCTTCTACCAACTTAAAGAATTTAGTGAGATGGGAGTAATGGTCAGTAAGATAATTACTAAAAATTAAAATGTCATCAATATATACACACTAAAAATTAGAAGTGCCTTGAAATTTTTTATCCATATGGGCTTGGTAGAATGTTGGGGCATTCATTAGGCCAAATGGCATAACAGTCCACTGATAATGGCCAAATTGGTAACTAAACGTTGTCTTTTCTCTGTCGGCTTCTTTGACCCTAATTTGATAAAAGCCTGACTTACAATCAAACTAGGAGAAATATTTGCATGTTGCTACTTTCTCTAGGAGATATATTTTATTGGGAATTGGATATGGAAATGGTTGAGTAATGAAATTCAATGGTCTATATTTAATGACCATTCTTTACTTTCCTCTTTTCTGTTTAGAATTCTTGTTTACCATAAAATCATAACATCAATAAGGAGAGGTTGATTTTTCTATGAAACCATTACTTTATAATTCTTTGATCTATAGTTCCATATCAGTGTAATCCTATGCTAGAATTGGGATCTTTTTCCCAATTTTCATATTTTTTTCTTCTATGAGCTTATTGTCCATCTCAGGTATAGATTTGGACTAGAACTCCTGAGGGTTGTCAAAATAGATAGTGGTTCTAATCTTTTCTCCTATGGCTTGGATTTTAGTAGGAATTACTAGTTTAGGTATTTGGGTCATTGAGCTTGGGAATTGTTCAGTTGCATAGATAAGATGGGGAATCCTTAGTCTTTCATTATCTATAGTGAACATGATACTCTTAATGGTAGAACCATAAGGTGAGCATCTGTCAATAAAATCACCACCTAGTAATATATATATATGCATCCTATCAAAGGCAAAGAAATCACACTAGAATATTTTATCTTGAATCTAAAGGGATTGTTGGTGCTTTATTTATTACAGACAAAATAGTTCCCTTAGACATCTAGACTCTTATAAGCTAGGTTTTCATCCAATGTCTTCTAGTCATGGATGATCTGTGATTTTGCAAATGAGAGAGAAGATCTAATGTCTATTTGGGCATCTACAAGTCTACCATTTATTTCCAAAGTTATCAACTAGGCAAACTTTCCATTTATCAGTTGAGTAAGGTAAGTTGGATGTGGTATGTCTAGTGGAGGAATACTAGTACATACCAATTTTTGTCTCCCTAGGTCTTGTATAACAGCTTTCTCAGAGTATATGACTTCTTCTTCTTCTTTTTCTTGAAGATTACTACATTCACCTTGGAAATAATCTTGGTCTGAGTAGAAAGAGCTTTCTACTTCTTCATCCTTTTCTTCTTTTGGTGTGGGCAATAGGACATCCCACTGTGGCTCTATTATTTGTGCTAGTATTTCTCTTGGAGGTTCTATACTAGTGAATTTGTTCTTCATCCAAGAGTCACTAGGCTTGAAAGAGCTCTAAAATTGCAGAGGATGTTTGGGCCTCTGCAAGGTTGGTGGTATCCTAGGCATAGAGGGCTATCTCCCTCTAGTAGATTCTTGTCTCCTATTATGTCCTCTGGTCTTTGGTTAAATGTCTCTTTCTAAGACTTCTTGGTGGTGATGAGACTAGTTTCCATGTGCTTTGTATGGGAGATGTGAGTAATCATGATGTTAGGGCCGTTGCATATTAATAAGCAGTTATTCCAAATCATCAGCTAATGATTTGAGAGCATCTGTATCTTTATCATCATTGAAGTCTTCAATGGGGAGATCATCTAGAATTGGTTCATAGATGTCATCTTGGAGGTAAAGATCTTCATTAGAATCGACTATATCCCACCATGCGACTGCCTTGGAGGTGAAAATAGCTTTAATAGTAGGGTTCTTATAATGGCATTATGGGGTAATATGGCCAGGCTTGCGGCAAATATATAAGATGGGTTGCTTGCCTTGAGGATGTGGAGTACGGCATTTCTTAATAAAGCACTGTGGAGGAGCATAAGAATGTTTACAGGGAAAAGAACAGCATTTAAATGAAATATGTGGGTGACACTTCTTTTACTACTTACAAGGTTGAACAAATGGTTGACAGCTGAAAGGAGCTATTTTAGGGGAAAAAAGAGTGATATAAGATGCTTGATGCTTAGTAAGATTTTATATAGTCCTAGTCTCAAAGAATAACTGCATGGCTTGTTGCTTGGGAAAGTTAATAACATCAAAAAGAGATAGATCTTCAATAGTTAGATTTTTGAGATCTATATAAGCAATGACTTTATCAACTAGATTATAAGGTAAAGCATGCAAAAATTTTAACTTGATCTCAGTATATCCAAAGCTTTTACTTTCATACACCAATTCTCTAAATTGCTTGGCAAAGGCATCAAATTGTTTAAGATCATAGAGTTCCATCTTTAGAATCTATTTCTTTGATTCCAATTCTCTATTGCCAACTGGAAGAGCAAACTCATTTATTAATAAATGATATAATGTAGCTAGAGGATCAGGTTGATGATGATCACGATCATGTTGTTCATTTTTAGTCATTAAATCCCACCATTGGGTAAAAATCCCCCAAAATAATTTTGAAGCAAATACTGTAGTACCTATTGGATCTAAATGAGCATTGATTGTAATAACTCACATGGAGTTACACTAGGTAGATATCTCATTCAATGGATTGAGCAGATCATCTATATTCAGGTACCATGGTTGGAGTTGGACATGTGTTCTTTGCATCAAAGAGGTACTGGGATGTTTCTTATGAGGTTTAAAACTAAAACCCAAATTAACCTCATATGTTAATGATGGAACTTGTGCTTTAGCTTCCTGATCTTGCTTGACTAACCAGTCAAGACTCTCATCTAGTGCTACTAATTTAGTATCAATAGAAGGCAATTGATTTTGCATATTTGTACAAATTTGGTCAGTATTGTCTTCAAGAATGGTTAGTTTATCTAAACTATTTCTGGTGTATAAGACATATTTACAATGTTCATCAAAATTTTTAGAGAGATGAGAATTAAATCTAGAAACATAGTTCTTATGATTGAACTCATTTGACGGTTGAACATCTCCTTGGAATGCTATAGGAAAATATTGGACAAGTCCTTCTAGTCCTTCTATCTACTTGTACATTCCTTTATGTGGTGGCCATCTTCCATCTCTATACAGACTGACCTTATTTTTTTATAGAATTATAATTTATCTTCCCTTGGAAGATTCATCAAGGTACAAGGTAACTGATCTTTTAGATCAGGTCCTTGGTAGATCTTTTCATCTTCTATCAAGATGTGACATATTTTTACTACTCTCCTAAAGGAAGAGGTAGAGGTTCTGGAAGGAGAAATAATAGAAGAGGTATTCATAGAGAGAGATCTTATAAAATTTTCCTTGTGCTCGTAGACTCAGTGGAACTATCCAATTACAGAAAGGTCATATAGAGTCTATAGAAATCCTAGCAGATTAGAAGCTTGTGATTTGATAATTCCATTGTTCCATTATATTATGTTAAAACATCACCATGTTCTGATATATTGAAAACAAGTATGTCAACTTTGATTTGAAGCCACTCAAAAGAGAAGGAACACTACAATTACAAAACACTATTCTATAGACCATGATGGTGTTCATTTACAACAAAATGAGATGCTCATGTTTACCCTCCATGACCACATGTTCCAAACCAATTTAAAACCACATGATGATGATGAAAATACTCTAAAAAAACATATGCATTACTTGGTTTACTCATATCCATGAAAATAGAGAAGAAAACTAAAGCCATTAGAGATGCACAGGTAGTTTAGAGTCACTAACAACATTAGTGATTATTAATACAATATGGACCATAAAAATTGAGACTACAATCATTAATTTGAATTCTAAAATGACTAATATAATCCACTAAGTGTACTTAGTCCAAATATTCTTCTCTTATCTATACCAAGTACAAACCATTTGACCTTGTTGACCTACCCAAGAGAGCGATGAGAGAGAAAGAGAGATTGATTCATGCCATTTTTGGCACTATTAAAGCCACCTAAGCATATAAAATACCTTTGGGGATCCAGATAGACCATCCAAAATCCTTCACATGTGTTAGATGTGTCATATAGTCCATAAAACATCCTAAACTACCCTATTTCCAAGTGATCTTCTTGTTCTTACATTGGACCTACAACATGTCAATTTCAAAAAATTAATCTAATATTTATTTATAGTAAGTATGTTATCCTAATCTTTAATTTTTTTTTATTTTGGTTATAAACTATACATTTCATTAACATAACCCTAAAGGTGGCCTAAAATTACATTTAGACAACTAACAAATGTGACAAAGTTAAAACAAGTTGTATATGACTCCTAAAGTGTGAATATACCTCTCTTAGGACCATGTTGACCATTTTAAAACCTATAATACCTCATGAAATTTTGATTATGTAAGAGGGGTTAACCAAATTTAACATAGGGTTAAATTTAGTCAATATTTTGGTGATTTCCTAGGGGTAGCATGTTTGTTATGATAAGGACCACTTTCCTTCTCCTATCCTTGGGAAATGGAGTCACCCATATACTATAGTTGAAATTGATAGGCATTTGAAAGGACACCAAAATCAGACAAAACAAAAAGGAAACAAACACACAAAGTGAGATAAGAACTAAAACACATACATGTTCTCTCTAAGTACTTAGGGAAAACACATATTAAATCAAAGGAAAACACACACCTATCCTTATATTTACAATACCAAAAAACACTTGAGGTGAATAAAAAATCTTCATTTCTTCAACTAGGGTAAAATATAATGCTTCTTGCATTACTTCTGATCCAAGAAAACAAACTATCATATGATGTATTCTTGTTAATGAAACTTGCTTATAGAGATAGTCAAATGACTACCATCTTTGGATCTTCTGCTAACAACAAGTTTGTCATTTGGAGTTCTCATGAACACTCCATATATCCCTTCTATAGTATTTTGTTGGGTTTATATCTTGCTTAAACTCTAACATGTTCATTTTACATTATTCAATTTGATCATTATGGATCATCAAAACTTTCTAAAATTTAAATGCATTTGAAATGTTACATGTATATTGTTGAGAGTCATCTAGGCTATCCTCTTTATACTCATCAAAAACTTTATGGTTTACCAAGATTGTTTCCTGATTGGTAGAGACACCAAGCTCTTCCTTATGCTAATTAGGTGCATGTTTTTCTTCAACATCATGTCTATACTCCTTTTAAAATTTTCCATGCCTACTAACCTCCTCAAATTAATGTATTATGGCATTGAACCATTGCCACATGTCATTTGTTGCTTCTTAAAGTTCATGAGCATTATCTTCTTTGGTAATCAAAATTGAGTGTTTACTAATAATGTCATGTTGTTCATATTTTGGATACTCAAATAATCACCCATGTTTATAAGATATTTTACCCATGTAATTTTATCTAAATTTCATCAAGATCTACTTTAAGACATCCATCACATTCTCCATGGAGAATGTATATACCAAGACTAATTTCTTCACATCCATATTACTAAACTATCAACTCATCAAGATATAAGTAGGATGTGCCATCAAGAAGAGTTAGAAGTTTTTGATCACTAATGTGATCATCTTCCTCAATTACATTGTAATTCATGTTAGAAGTATAAGGCACATATGGCTTTACATGAAAACTAGAGAGAAGTTCTAATTTGATTGTCACTTTTTCACCATACCTAGTCCTAAATACCATATAAGACCAATATGAAGTTAGATAACTTCCAATCTTAGTAGTGAACTCTCTTGACAAACAAAGTGAAAAATGAGGTGGCACATCCACAACCAGAACATATTGAGAAATGGTGAAATTAGGAAAAGTGTGAAGGATAAGTTGAAAACGTTTTATTATGCGAATGGTCTTGGTAGTTGACCCATCCAATTGTAGCACTCCTTTGCAATGAGGTTCATACTTCAAATTCAATTTATCAGGTACTTGTTTAGGCATGGCACAAGTACTTTCTCCACTATAAATAAGAAAATTATGTACAAAATCATCTCCAATGATGATGGATAGATATAATGGAGGAGATTTTTCTACATTTTCAACTTTGTTTGACTATCCTTCACTAGGTTTCAAGGTGTTTGTCAAGGTTGACTCATTCCCACTAGGCTGATTGGTTGCCAAATTGAGCATGGATATCTCTTCTTTAATTAGGTATATTTTTCTAGGTATTTATAATTTATCCCACATTTATATATTCACATGATAACTCTTCATTTACTCTACAATATTAGTGAAAAATCCACTAAACCTATCTTGTCCACTAGTAGGAATAGTATTACCTATACCTTGATAATTTTGAGGTATGAAATCACTCCTAACATTATAATTTATTTGATTTATTTGTGTACTTGGAACTACATTAGACATAACTACCCTTTGAGATGTTTTAACATTCATTGATTGACCATTAGTATCCCCTTGAACTTTGTCAACTGCCTTTCTTTTGCTACTTATGTTTGTAGCTATAGTAATTACACATATGATTGAATTACCATAGTAATTCAAAACACATGAGTCATCTTATTACCAATTAACCAATGTATAATCCACTTTAATACTCTTCCCATTGGTCTCTCCTCCATTTTTTTACCTCATTTTGAGTCATAGCTAGCAGAATTCCCAAACTTGCCATGAAGGCTTGATTGAAGCAATCTTTAGCATAGGAAGATGGATCATGAGGTTGATCCCATAAATTTTGACCATAATGTTATTGGGAAAATTTATTTTTATTTATCACTAATTCCCTTAAGGTATAAGGAACATTTGGATTGTATCCATTGTATGACTTGGCTTGAACTAGTTGTCCTTGACCTTGAGGAGAACCTTGAAAGGGTGGTTTATTGCCTTGATAGTTTAGGTAGGTATGATTATGCTGGTTATGACTTTGAAAATTATTCACTTGATACTTCTATGAGATCATTTTGAGACCTAAAATCTCTTTATCCACATCTGTCATCCTTTCTACCTCATTAGATTTTCTTGGTTGACTAGGGGTAACAAGCTAATGTTAAAGTGTAGGAATGGGAGAAACAATAAGTGTAGGAGTTTTAAAGTTAGGGAATATAGACATGTAAGGTTTTGGGGAAATATTCCCAACCTGAATCAAAAAAATATTTTCCCTAATTTCCAATTTATAGGCATTAGGCAAATTATTACCTCTCATATATTGTATCATCATTGAGATGTCACTATCAAAATGTTTAATATAGTAAAGGAAAACATGGTGAGTTATGGGTCTTACCAAGATTGAGATCATATCCCATCTCTTCTAAAATATTGTGTTGAGGTCTTTAATGAGTTATTAAGTTGCTTCTCTTATACTAGTCATCTACTCAATCAATGACAAGTTATCACTCTTGTCCTCAAATCTTATTCTAAATGCATCTCCCAACTCATCCCATGTGGTGATTGATTCAATGGAAAATGTACCATACTATTTAATATTATTTAATTTTAAATAGATAATGAACAATCTAATTTCTATTTTCTCTTCAATTATGTGATGTATATTGCATAAGTTAGCAATGTTTCTAATATGCTCAATAGGGGTAATGGAAGTCTCACTAGTGTATGAGGGAACACTTTTGAGGGTAGATATGGGAATGTCATCATAGTGGGAAAGTATTAGAGGGATATATCCATTTAATTTAAAAAGAGTTATTTTATTTTCCATGGTGGATTTAATACTTTTGAAGAATGGGATAATCAAGAACTTTTTTATAGGCTTGTAAGCAAGATATGACTTCTTTAGATAAGGATGGGTGTTAGAAAATATATTTTCCTTGTATGAATAATGAGGAAGGTATTTTAATTCAAAAAATATACCTTTGATAAAAGACCTTGTGTTTATCTTAGGCATTAAATAGTGAACTAGTCTACAACCAATATTTAAATGTTGGAGTCACCAGATACTACAAGAAGTGTATTGTTACAGTCTCCTTGTTATCAAACCCAACATCCACCATGGAAAACCTTATTGGACTTCATGTCCCACCAGGAATGTCAAAAATATTATATCCTGAATTTTCACCTAGATAATTCAAGTATACCTTATAAAATTTGGGATAACATGAAACTATCTCTACACATAGACAAACTACTATAAGAGATAGATCTCTAGATTTGAAAGGGCTAGATCCATTGATATATATTTTAGTCTCACACAATACACTAGGATAATCAATATTTGGGGTGAAAATGGAATAATGAAACATAAATAAACCTAAACTAATGAAGGTGATACACTAAACATAAGTCCACAAAATAAACTTATGCACTAGGAAAGAAGACTGCTAAAATTAACCTCAACTCAATGTTCTTCTAACATAAGTTTTTTTACATCGAGGAAGATTGATATGAATATATAGAGGTGGGTAAAAATCAGGTTTGATATTAGAAACTAATATTCTCTCTCACACTTCAAACCATACCTAACAAATACATACACTTCATGAGACCTGTTAGAAGAGATGTTACTACTCACACAATGCATACAAGAGCAAAATGGAAGCAAAGAGAAGGCATTCATCACTTGTCATCCAAGTAAACTAATTGAAATAATTAGTCAAGAGTTTTATAAATAAAATAAGATTCATAAATTTATTCAAATAAAAATCAAGATGTCAAACCAGTAGGGCTTCACCATACCAATTATGGATTCCTTATAATGCCAAAATGGATTGCATATATAGAGCATAGGGGAGGAGAGAGAATAAAAGAAGTTGAATAGAAACAAGGATAAGTTTGAAGACTTGAAATACAATTAAAAAATGAGATAAGGATTTATAAAATAGTCTATGAAGTTGTCTTGGACAAGTGTCCATTTGAAATATGACACCTTATTGAGGTTGGCATAGAGATTTCCATGTCCTTGAAACTACCCTCATGATGATGAGTCCACTCAATTCTTTTAAAATTGCTTATAAGTATATTAACACATATGTTCTAACCTAATAAGGTTATAAAAAATATTTTGACATACCTTATATGCCCCTCAATTGATAGCATTCTCTTTGTCCTTGTTTCTCATTCACTCTCTTGTAACTACTCACTAGCCTTTTAGGCTTGATTCACACATTTGTCACTTAGGTGGCCTATAAATTATTATGGAGATTAATTTTATGGGTATTATAGAACTCATAAAAAACTATTTTTTCTTTGTATTATCAAATATACTTCAAGATATTTAGTATCACACTTCTCACTATCATATTTTAATAATCACATTTCTTCCCACTATCTTGTTCAAGATTGCCTATACTGACCAACCTAGCATAGTGGTTTATGGGAATAAAAAAGGTGAGAAATGAGTATGGGTAGTTATAAAAATTACTTACACACCTTACAAAATGGCCTTAAATCATCAATTCCCTTTTAAACCTTTAATCTAATTTAAATCCTACATAAAACCCAATTTTTGGCATGCTCGTACAAGTTATGGTATATAAAATTTGAGTGTCAAAGATCTTGAGTGAGTGTTATGTAGGTAAAAATAATTTTCTAGACCATTTGACTCATCTTGGATGCATTTACATTATTTTTTCTCCATCAGGTTCTTAAGAGGGTTTTGGGAGGGTTTTAGGTTGTTTGGTTTTTTAATAATGATTCATAAAAGTTAGACACTCAACCCTTGAACTAATTCCACTTAGATCAAGTTAAATATCACATAAAATATCCATATAAAATTTAGGGACCATGCACATCATATGTATATATATGAGAAAAATAAGTTGGCTCTCAATCTCTACTAGGCATTCTTGATAGGCCTGAGAGGAAAATAGGCTAAAAGGACTAATTTGAGATCTTTATCTAAACAAAAAATAGGTATTATCAACCCTCCACTCTCCCTTTAAGGATATAAAACTAATTAGGAATATCATGTGATCCTATGAATGCAGTTAGACACCATGAGGCTTCATGTTCATTTTGAGGCCCAATAGGCCTAAACTATGTATCTATGTGTATATCCACTTTTGATTGGTTCCAATGACTATAGGTGTTTATCAACATTAATAAAATTTTATATAAACCCTACACATAATTATAAAATTATTCAATAACTGTACCATTCATATTTTCTTCACTCATGTACAAGATTTACAAGTTGTTTTCTTTATAGAATACCTCTACATTCAGACAAAAAATAAGATAATTACCCTATTATTTGGACTCAAATGAGACCATTAATATTTTTATAAATTTATTATGACAATATGTACCAAATTTTAGGTCCTGACTATGATTCTATCACCCTTAAACCTTTAAATTCCCCAAATTAGCTTCTAGGTGTGCAAGTATGTTGACTATGGAGTGCCCTCTGATTGAGATAAAATAGAGGAAACTTACCCTATTCATTTTCCATAAATGAGATTGTGGAGGGATTTTTTAGTTCAATGGGATAATTTTTAACAAATTTCAAATCTAGACCATGCCTTTATAATCCTCAAACATCAAATTATCTCAAGACTAGATTTTAGGTCTATATGTAGGGTTTTGACTGATAGTAGGTTGAGGTTTGAAAAATCAATTTAGATTCATGTCATATATTTTATGAATATAATAATCACATGAAATGTGATGTTATAATTTTTTAAATATCCAAATATTCATTATTTATTATACCTATAGAAATCCTCTAAACTTGCATTTCATTAACATGAGATAGTCTCAGTTGAGAGTCCAAACTATAGGTGTGCAATTTAGGAATATAAGATATTATTGTAGGTGATCATTTATTTATGAATACTATGTTTTCACCCTTTATTTTCATCCTAAAGTCATTAATACCATACCACATTTATATAATCTCATATTTACTTTGAGACCATGGTCTCACTCCACTATTATCAATATATTTATAGGTCTACAAGTTTTAGGTTCATTTAGTCTAAATGACACTATGATTCACTGAGTATTTCTAGTGAAAAATTGATGATTTGAAATTTCATTTATCATCACTCTCTCTTGACCTACTCACTTCCTCTCATGTTAATAAGTGAAACCTCCATCTAGGCTACAAGAGAGAATCCATTAGACTTAATTAGTCCATCATATGCCTTCACCAACATATGAAATTTTGTGGAGCAGATTCATTTTTAGAGAAGTTAAGGTAAACTCTCCCATTAATAAACTTTTATAAAATCTAACCTGTAAGTGGTAAATTGATTTTAAGATCAACACTATAAACCCTAAATGAATTTATAACTCCATTAAAGTATATAAATTATACAAAACTTATTTCTTTCATTTTAAATAGCCTTACAATTATCTATACAAAACTATAGGTTACTATATGTGACTATCATATTGAAGTCTAACTACGTATGTGATTTCAATATTAAAATCCACTTATTTTCAAGTTCATTGATATTTCCATTGGTCCATTATAATTTTTTAAATAATCACCATGTGATGAGATATTGAAAAGAAGTATGTCAACTTTTATCTAAATCCACTCACAAGAGAAGGAACACACCAATTGCCAAACACTATTCTACAAACCATCATGGTGTTCATTTCTTAAAAAAATGAGATTCTCTTATTTACCCTCCATGACCACGCATTCCAAACCAATTGAAAACCACATGAGAAGGATGAACATACTCTACAAAAACATATGCATCACTTGGTTTACTTAGATCCATGGAAATATAGAAGAAAACTAAAGCCAATGGGGATGCACAGGAAGTTTGGAGTCACTAATAGTTTTAATGATTATTAATATAGTATGAAACATCAAAATTGAGACTATGAACATGAATTGTAATATCAAAATGACTAATATCATCCACCAGGTTCACTCAGTCTAACTCTTCTTCTCCTATTCATTATAAGTGCAAACTATTTGACCTTGTTGACTTGCCCAAGAGTGTGATGAGATAGAGATAAGTTTTTTCCATTTTTGGAGATTTCAAAGCGACTGAATAATATAAAATATTTTTTTTGATCTGAAGAGACCCTCTTGAATCCTTCACATGTGCCAAATGTGTCATATAGTTCGTACAAGATTATAAACTACCCTTTTTCCAAGTGATCTTCTTGTTATTATGTTAGACCTATAGAATGTTGGTTTTAAATAGTTATTCTAACATTTAATGATATTTATTACATCATCCTACTCTTAAAACATTTATTAGAATAGATAGGCCTCAGAATTAACTCTCAACTCTCAACTCTCTATATGAGGTGGGGGAGGTGGGGGAGCTGCCAAAGAAACTCTATATATCCAACTCTCCTTTTGTTTATAAATCATACATTTCATTAACATAACCCAAAAGGTCACCTAAAATGACATTTAGACAAATGAAAAATGTGAAAAAGTTAAAACAAGTTGTATATGACTCTCAAAGTGTGAATAAACCTCTCTTATGACCATGTTGACCATTTTCAAACCTATAATACCTCATGGAATTTTGAATATGTAATGGGGGTTGACCAAATTTGACCTAGGGTTAAATTTAATTAATATTTATTTCAAGAAGTAAATCAATTAGAGTTCCACTCAAAAGTAAATCAGATGATAGAATTCCACCTGAAACCAAATTAGTTGTTGATGTTCCATTTACCACCAAATAGGCTAAAACTATTTTTCCTAGAAACATTCTAATTCTTGATAAGCTTCCAAAAAATGATCTAGTTGATGAAAGCATTCTTGAAACCTTTTTAGTGCCTGATACCCTCAATTTTACTCATATAATGCATAAAAATTTAACTCAAAGATTCAACACATTAAATAAAGTATTTAATAGACCAAAACTACCACCCTAACATGCAATTTCCACTCAACAAGGAATACCTAGATCATAAACATCATCTAGTTCACATGTAATTCAAGATTTAGAAAAGTAGCAGTTGAATTTAAAACTATTCAGTGTATGAATGGAAATATAGAATTCAACTAAAATTAGGAAAAAAACACAAATGCCCCCATTCTAAACTCAATTCAACCTTAATATAGAGAAATAAATGAAAGAAAACAATAACACACACTTACAAAAAAGAAGTACCATGAGCCTCCTCCATTATGATTAAAAGTGACTTACTCTTTAAATGTGGTTTGTCAATCCTTTATACAATGCAAATGGTAATTGGACATCATTTGGTATGCAAATAGAATTTTGATAGTTTTGATTTGCTTGAAACTTTGTTAACATTTCATTAGCATAAATGTGGATGATGAAAGTGATGGCTTACATGTCAATTTATAGGCTTATGGGAGGTTAATCAAATGGTTGAGGATTATTTAAATCATTTGAATTATAATAATAATCAATGGTGGATAATTAATCTTCATCCATGAGGATGATGACCAATTCCATAGGTTAAGAATAAAAGGGAGTTGGTTGAGTGGGTCAGTAAGAATGGGTCAAATTAGTTGGTTGAGTCATCAAAGAGGTTAAAATTTTCTACGGTGACTCAGAAGGTGGTTGAGGAGGTTGAGGAGAGTGGTTGGATGAGTCCACACATGGTTGAGACAAATGTGAAATATGTTTGGATGATGTGGAAAAACTATATTTTAATTAGTTTTAGATGAAAATAAGTGTACATGAATATAATTAATTAATTAATAATTAATAAATAATTTGAATTTGGGAGGGAAGTGATGTTAATTTTAATTTGAATTGGGAAGGATAAGGGTTGACATGTCAAAGTGATTTTTGACACTAAATGGTGAAATTTAGATGTCTACATTTGCCACTCTTTGTAATGGTATTGTAAAGCAATAGAATTTCAAATAATATTAAAGTAGAGCATTGATTATTGTGAAGATAAATTTGCACCAAATAAATGAAAATTATCATGATGATTCCACCTTGAGTTTGCATGCAATAAAGTGGATGAACACTTGAAATGATTGAACTAAGATAGTAAATTGGTTATAAGGAAAGATGTTAATAAATTGAAGTACTAAAACCAATATTGTACTTGCAAGATTAAAATATGTGAAAAAGGATTTTTCCCTTAGTTTGTAAAAAATTAGAGAATATATCAAAAAAATAATATTTCTCATTTATTGACTACACACTTAGATGTTTCTTAGGACTCATGAGTCATATGAGCAGATGTGGGAACGATATATCCTAATTATGGTAAACTATGGGATAGAGAATAAAAAATATAAAAGTTTTGATGTTTGGGTGAAAGTTTACAAGATTGATAATTTAAGTTTTGATAAAGATTTTAGGACTTTGATCTATGGTTGGTTTGAAAAATTAGAGAAACATAGTTTTAAAATGTGAAAATAATTGTTTAGATAGAAAAATAATTAAATGATGGGGTGGATTATAAATAGGGGTAGCGATAATTTGAAAAAAAATTGTGAAAATAGATTTTTTGTGATCTATTGGTATATTTTGTGTGTGATTTTGCTCTAGGGATAGAGACAATAATGGATCATATCATTGTGCATTAACATCATAGTGAGTTGGGAAGGAGATGTCAAAGGCTAGAGAAGAGTGAGAACTTGATAAGTATGATTCTAAGATTTATATTAATATTTTTAGGTCAATTACTGCATAGGAAAGTTAGTTTAAATGATTTCACAACTGTCACTTTGGTAAATTTGTTGAAGTGAATAGTGAAATCATTAAATGCTAAAAAAAAAATTTAGATGTTGTAGTAAAATTATTAAGATCAAATTAGAAATATGAACATAAAATTTGTTAACTGTAGTGGTAAACACATTCATTAATTACATTAGTGAAGTTGTTGGGGTTGTGAAAAAGTTGTGATTAGTGAATTATTTTAAGGTTCTAGTGAAATCATTGAAGGTAGCACTAAAATATTTGGTAGTCATGGAAAATTCATTGTATGGAATAGTGAATTCACTAGGGAAGATTGGGATGGGGGCTAGTTAATAAATTGACATGTTCTATTGGGTAGGATGAGTGATTTATGATAAAGTTAAGAAGATATATGATTTTAAGATTATAATGATGATAATATGAGTATGTGCATGAGGTATTACCTATTTTAGCCACATGACAGTGAAGATCAAGATCACTGACACATATTTTGAGATTGATAGATTACTAATTCAGTGTTATGACATTAATTTATAGTGCATCTATGGATATGTATGGTAGAATTGTGGCTCACATACCTTCATATTATCTGATTATATTTATCAATGTTCTTATTATGGTTAGCCTATGGAATAATCATGGATAAGTAGAGTATATATAGGAGGTAATGGTTAGTATTTTATCACCATCTTATGAATTTTATTCTTATTAAATTGTTGTGGAGGTTTTCCCCTTAAAGTAGCCTAATCATAATATTCAAGTATTATTATCTTTCACCAATTATTATTGTCATGATGAGTTTGTTGTATGAAAATTTACAGTAAAATCATTAAAGGCAACAATAAAGTATTTAGTATTTATGGGGGATTTAGTGTATTTAATGGAAAATTCATTGGGATAGATCTATATGGGGGTTAGTTAGTGAATTAACATGTTTTATTGGGTAGGGTGGGTGATTTATGAGAAACTTGAGAAAATAGTTGATTTTAGGATTATGATAGTGTTAATAGGTGTACGTGAAGGAGGTATTACCTATTTTAGCCACACATGAGTGGATATAAAGATCACTAACATAGATTGAGAGATTCGTAGAGTATGATTTTTGTGCTATGATCTTATCCTATAGTGTGTCAAGGATATGTGTGGTTGACTTGTGGATTACATACCTTTATATTATCTTATTTCATTTCTCAATTTTTTAAGTATGGTCAACCTATGGAATAACCATGGATAATTAGAATATATATAGGAGGTAGTGGTTAGTATTTTATCATCATATTGTGAATTTTATTCTTATTTTATTATTATGGAGGTTGGTCCCTTGAAGTGCATCAGTCATAATATTCAAGTATTCTACTATTTTACCAATTATTATGGATCTGCTTATTTTTTCTTTTTTTTTGATCTATTATTCTATTATTGTGAATCATCTATGTAGTATCATTAAAAATGGTATGAAATTTTTGATTTGGGAAAGTTTATATGGTGATATTTTTGGCTCTATCATCCTAAGCACTAAGAGGTAAACAAAACATAACTTGTGATTTGGGAAGAATTGAATTTTTTAATCATAATAGTTTTGTTCATGGATTTATTTAAAAAAAAGAAAAAAAGTCTATAAAATTTTTAACCTCATACAAATTATTAGTCATTAGATTCATCTTTTTGAGATGATTACAAAAGTATATTATACTCATACACTTTTTTAGGCCAAAAATTTCCACACTTGTGCACATTAGAAGTCATTGGGTTCATCTAAGTGAGGTTATTACAATGGTCTCATCTACTACTACACATTTTTGGGGGTTAAGACCCTCATAGGGTTTGTGTATGGCTAGTCCTAACACTCGAGGACATGAGAAATAGAAAGAAAATTCTAAAAATCCTCACAAGGATGACATGGATTCCAAAGATTTTGATATATGTATTTCAGAGGTAGATCAATAACTTAATTTAGAGTTGCATGGAATGGTGGAAAAATATGATCTTGATATGGTTAAAGGGGACATCATGGGGTTGAGAAGGGACCTGAATGTCTTGTGAGATAAATTGTAACAAATAACTAGGAAATTGGACAACTTTATAGCATAGTCATTACAAAATACCCCTCCACTACTCTAGTTTGGTTCTTCTACTCTAAACAATCACAATGCCAATCCTAGTTTGAAATTGATGTTTCCAAAAGTGGACCTATGCAAGTTTGATGGTAATGATCCACTCACATGGACCACCTAAATTGAAAATTTATTTGATCTACATTAGACTCCATGCTCACAAAAGGTGGTCATATCCTCTCTATATATTGAACCTAAGCAATACATTTGATATTGATGGTTATGTTCTCAAAATAAAAATAAGGGTGTCTCATATTCTTGGTCTACATTTTTTTAAAAATTGTAAATCGAATATCAAAATAATGTCTTAGAAAGATATTTTAGCCAGATAGCCAAAATATGCCAAATATGGATTGTAAAGGATTATATTTATCAAATTCTAAATCTCTCTTTATGTGTGGTGGACATCACTCAGGAAAATCTAATTGAACTATTTTTAGGTAGCCTCAAGGATAACATCCAATTTGAGGTTCACATGTTTAATCCTAATTTAGTATTTGAATCCATCCCAAGGGCACACATGGTAGAGGAAAAAGAGATTCTAAAATTAATACCTTTCACTAATGTTCATGAACATACTCTCCCAACACCATCATCTCTTTAGCCTACCTGATTGACCTCTCAACAAATTGAGGATAAGCATGTAAAAGTTTTGTGTTTTGGATATGATAGAAAATGGAGAAAATGACACCAATGTCCTAAAAATAAAATATTTTACATTGAAGGCACTAATGAAGATGATGAATCCTCAAGTGTAGTTTTGGGTGAACCTGAGGATGAATCTCAATATTTAAAACCTACTATTTCCTATCATGCACATTTTGGTATTAGTACTCCTCAAACTCTTATGGTGGTGGGTTTCCTCAAGAAACATAAGTTGATTGTGTTAATTTAATCTAGGAGTACACACAACTTCATAAATAGTAAACTGGCTATGCAGTTGAAATATTTCATTTACCCAACTATATAATTTCAGGTCATGATTATAGATGGTGGTATGATCAATTATTCTATAAAATTCCATAGTATTAATCTTGATATAGGATACTACATGTTAGATTCCCCTATGTTTTTAATTCTCATGGGAGGAGATGACATTAATCTATGTTTTTAATTCTCAATACAATAGCCATGGTATGATCAAAGGCAAATGAATAGATGTAGAACTCCCTTGAAAATTTAGGACTTATTAGGGATGGATCATAACTAGTGGCCTCCTTAATGTCACTGAATGACTTTATATATTATTTTTACCATGATACCTTGGCATCTTTCTTGAGCATGTAATTTAATGGTTTGACAATCTCTATAATTTTGGAAATGAATTTCCTTACAAAGTTTATCTTACCAAAGAATGGAATTAGAGTGGGCCACAATCAAGTATTAACTATATAGGGTCAAATGCACAATGTTGAATCTATATGGAGTAGTGAAATATAAATAAAAAATCACAAGAGGATAAAGATTATCTTAACAACAAAACGTTTAATTAACATTTATTAGCCAATAATTACATAATAAGGTAAATTATATAGTGATGTGGCCTCCAACCACATGATGGATTTGATAATCCATAACTCTCAAAAATATTTAATACCACTTGACGTGGCTTCTAACCATATGATGGATTCAAAAATCCATAACTATCAAAATTCTCTCTCAAAACACATAAACATATCTTAAAAAATACATCTCAAACTCAAATTATTAAAGCATGCTACCACAAGGCTTCCTCAATAACACACACATATTCTAATTAATCTTTAACAAGCTTACATAACTTAGACTCATCATTCCAAGGAGTATTTCAAATATTTTTTCTCTAACACTAGCTTATCCTTTAAACAAATATTTCTTCCTTCTGTCCTAGACTAAAATATAAACCAAGAATACAAGCTTTTGTAGAATTCACATGGAATAAAATAATAAATGAGGCCCAAAATTATTCCCCTCCACTTAGATTGATAAATAAAAATAAGATAGAGTGAGATCCAAGTAAAATCCATGCTGTATTCTCCACTTGGGTCATTCTTATTAAGGAAAAAATCTCCACTACAAAAGGGTAAAGGAGATGTCAATATCAAATAGTATATCTTATTTCCCCACTAGAATAAGCTTCCAAATGAATGTGGGTTTTATTTTTGACTACTTTTTTATTTTTCCTGACATGAAATTCATCCCACATGCATGAAATAAGACAAAATCAAGTCCTCATGTGATTTATAGTGGAATGTGGTACCCCATGCCACCTAAACAACATGAACAGGTTTGTCAACACCTCATCAAGATGAATAATGTCTAGCACCTCATCATTAAATATTAAATAGGAATAGTGTCATCATGAATAGTGTTCCTCTATGCCAAATCATAAAGTGAGGAACTAGGTCACCCAAAAAGGTAATTAAGTCAACTCACAATTAGACAAGGAATTAGAGTACATTTCCCTTAATGAGTTATTATTAACATAAGCAATAAATTAGACCGTTTAACTAAAACCACATAGTGGGGAAAAAATTACACTAACACCCCTTTAATCATAGCTTAAGTGGATAAGATAATTGGTTTCTGTTACATATACATGATGTGGTACCCAAGTACATAGAGTTGATCCCCAAAACGAGGAAGAAGATGAAGATGTTTGGACCCCAAGAAGAGATCTCAAATGAATATACTTGCTCTTAATAAAGGGTTTGGTGAATATATCAGTAAGTTACTCTATTGTCTAGATGTATCAGCTATCAATGACTTACTCATGGATGAGATCCTAAATTAAATTTATAGGAATAATGATATGATTGGTCTATTGATGGAGGAATGGATTCTTATATTTCTAGATTGTGATTTTCTTGTCATAGAAGATGATTGTTGGTCATCAAAAAATTACGTTTAAATCAATGGGGGGGTTCTACAATCCTCAGGTAGAGGATCTCATCATCAACCTTCATAATCTTATGATATATACTTGGGGTGATTATTTTTTACATCATCTTCAAGGGGGGATTCTAGCCTCTTCACTTCTTCTATGTCTCTCTTTTTTGGGGGGAATTTTTTCCCACTGGGTTTTCTCCTTTTCTCTACTTTATGAGAGATTGCATTGTACATGGGTGCCTCATCAAGCCTTGTTTTTGGGACTAATTTTTTGTATCATCACCTACCTAAGTTGTGTTTATGGAGGGGGTGTTGGTACAGGCCTTTTTTCGACCGGGTTTTACCTACATGGTTGTATTAGCTTGATTAGGGCTCTATAAGTCATGTTGGTTACTTAGAAAGATTAGTACCATATTCACTAGAATGTGTGTTATCTTTCTCTCTCCAACATATATATACACCTCTCCCTTTGTATTCTTCATTCAACATAATATAGAGTATTTCATATGCTCTTATTCCTTTTACATTATTTATCTATACTTGATTTCATTCATTAGCAACTTCATTGTGATATGGACTTTCTCAACTCGTGAGATCACTCCATCATCTATTATTCATTAATATGGTGATCCTAGCTAAAAATATTTTATAAAACAAAAAAGGGACCCAAAATTATTCCCCCTTAACTTTTATGGATAAATAAAAAGAATATGGAGTGAGATCCAACTAAAATCCATGCTAGATTCTCCACTTGGGTCATTCTTATTAAAGAAAAAGTCTCTAATACAAAAGTTGGTGCCACCTTTCACAACATGACAAAAGGGTAAAGGAGATGTCAATATTGAATAGTATATATTATTTCCCCACTAGCATAAGCTTCTAAATGAATGTGGGTTCTATTTTTAACCATTCTTTATTTGTCCTCACATTATTTATAGTGGAATGTGGCACCCCATGCCACCTAAACAACATGAATAGGTTTGTTTAAACCTCATAAATATGAATAATATATACCACCTCATCATTTAATATAACTTAGGAAAATAGTGTTCCTATGTGTCACATCATATAGTGAGGAATTAGGTCACCCAAAAAGGTAATTAAGTCAACTCACAATTATAAAATGACTTAAAGTACATTTCAATTAATGACCTATTATTAACATAAGAAAGATAATTAGAACATTTAGATAAAACCACATAATGGGGAAAAATATACACTAATACCCCATTTAAGCATATCTTAGGTGGGTAAGACAATTGGGGTCTGGTACATAGACACGATGTGGTACCAAAGTACATAGAATTGATCCCCTAGGAGAGGAAGAAGATGATGTTTGGACCCCAAGAAGAGATCTAAAATGAATATACTTTCTCTTAGTAAAGGGTTTGGTAAATATATCAATAATTTTATCCATTTATTGGATGTAGCAGATATTAATGAATTGTTCATGGATGAGATCCTAAATTAAATGCATGTGAATAATGATATGATTAGTCTAGTGATGGAGGAATGGGTTCTTGTAGTTATAGATTGTGATTTGCTTGTCATAGAAGATGATTCTTGGTCATCAAAAGTGGATGTATAAATAAATGAGAATCCCCTAAAGTCAAATAGCCTTTGTGGTAGCATTAACAACTCCTTTCTATTATACCTTAGTAGAAGATAAAGTAATAACATTGTTCTTCTTACTTGACCAACTAATCAGACCTAAAATAAGAGATAAATAGTAGCTTGAAGTAAAATTATGATTATGAATATTTATAGCCCAATCTAAATATGTATAACCAATCAAGTTGATGTCAATATCTGATCCATAGTTGATCTCAAAACTATGAGTACCTTAAATGTAGTGGAGAACCCACTTAGTTGATTTGTGGTGCTTCTCATGTGGTTCCTATTGACTAATTTGACCATAAGTTAAATTAGGTCACCCCATATATTTAAAAACTTGTTATATGTGTCTATTAGGGGGTAAAATGTGTACCATTATCCTCATGAGCCCATTTAATGTGTCTTTAGCCTTGATTATATTAATTTTTAGTCCTTAGTTGGTCTTATGTCATCTAAGGGTCATTTTTGCATCATTTATGGAACTTGTATAATTTAAAATAGAGTGTAAGTGGTTAACAGTGTACTTTAATGTCCAAAATGTCAAATTATTATCAAAAATAGCATTTTTAGACTGACAAATGCAAGTAGTTTCATGAGGTTTTCATATGTTGTATGGCCTTTATAATAGTTGTGGCATATGTGGTCATTATAAGAGTGTTTATTGAGCTCCCATAAATTCACTTCTATGCTTGAGCAACTTTGACTAGCTCAAAAATGGAAAAGAACCATTCTATCTCTCCATCGCTCTCCTAGGCAAGTAGAAATAGTCAACCAATATTTGCATGGTATGGATAAAAGGAGGTGATTAGGATCAAGTTACTTTGGTGGATGATAATAATATTTGTCTAATTCCAATTCATGTTCATATTTAGAGGATTATTTTCTTGTGCTATATGAAACATTTCTAAGAATGTTAAATCTTCTTTTTTGCTTGCTCATCCCCATAGCCTTCAAGTTTCCTTTCTTTTTGCAAGTTCCATGAAAGCCAAGTGTTGAACATGTTGTGGAAGACAGTGAACATATTTATTAGTCTATTTTAATATGTGAACATAAATTAATGGTCCTAAACTTTCTCATTCTACTAGTTAGAGATACCAGTGAGGTTTGAAGACATGTTTCACCTAGGTAGAGTTCATTTTCCTATAGATGGATTTAGAAAAAAGGTGTAATTATCAAGTTTAACATTTGAGAGTATGTATAATTACATGATTCATGAATATATTTATCTCAAAAGTGTTTCATATGAATAACATAGTAAAAAATCATGCACATAGTCATGTTTTCTATAGTAGTCATCTAGAGTCATATTGAACTAGGCTTGAGCAGTCATGTTCATGGAGAATAGAGATTTCAAAGGTTGTGAGAGGTTTAAAAATTTAAAATTAATGAGATTGAACTTTACAAATAGTTTAAATACTAGCTATGATAACCCAACTTGGCACATTGTCTTACATCTTATAGTAGCACCTACAAGCAACTGCATAGAGGCCTAAGAGAGAGTTGGAATACAAGTGTTTGAGCTTGTTTGAGAGATTCATCAAGTTTTAGGGAATTGAGAGATTCATTATGATAATAGTGAGATATTTTCATGAAGATAGGCCTAGGTATTTGTTATTATATTTATAAAATTGTATTAGATAAGTCTTACCTTAACTTTTCTGAATAAGGTCCTGTCATATATTAAATCCTCCCATGGTGAAGTGTTTTGAAGTCTATATGGGACCAATTATTTCCATCATGTAGCTGATGCCTTGATATAGTGTATTGACATGAAAAAGAGGATTTTTAATCAAAATAGGATAATGCAGACAAGGTTCCAATGCAATCAAACTTCCATTATAGATATTCAGTGATATTTGAAACAAAGAGAACCTTAATAATGAAAACCTACAACATGATGATAGTATTAGGGTGAAAACATGATATAAAATTGATAATTGATCCATTTCATGTGTGAAATAATTGTAATTCCTCAATGGTAATCAATGTAGTTGTAGTACAATACTTTGACATAGGTAAGCACCTACAAGGGTAACTTTTGCTCTCAGAATGTCACCTATAGTTTTACTATAGATTGATAGTACATAGAGAAAAGGTAGTTTAAATGTTGTAAAATCCTAATGGATGATATAAATGAGTCCAAACAAATATGATAGGATATTCATTAATTAAATAGATACCTAGACATGTAACACAAGGCTAAAGCATATACATCCACTTGTAGGAAACCTCCAAAACTATGATCTACAGTTTACACAAAGTCCATAGACTAATACATGTTAGTGAAAGGTGAAGTTGGAAGTTGGAGAGAAGTATAGATGAATTTAACATGATTATACCACTCTCACATTTTTATGACCAATTTAATATGATATTTTAAGCATGGAAATAGATCAAAGACAAGTCTTAACTTGTCACTCAACCTAGGTTTCTTAAAACCCTACATAGTCACTTATCATACAAGTTTGTCTTGGAGTTTGAAGACTGTATAAATTTGATATAACATTGAGATTTTATGTATAGTTACATAAATAAATATTACATCCCTCCATACATTCAATTTGGTAGTGAAAATAGGGGAGATGCCCTCTATTTTTTCTTAGATAGAGGGTACTCGTAGTCATCATGAAATTATAAGCTTGGTGAGAATGGGGTAAGATGATAACATAAGGAGTATTTTGGCATTTTATAATGGTTTATAAAGTTTTTTTGATCATGTGAAATGTGTATAATACTCTATAGGTATAATTAACATTCATATGTGGTCTTAGATAATCAAGCACAATCAGGTCTATTAGGACTAGAACTATACCAAAGCCCTTTAGGGCTCTAGTTTCATTTCTATGAACATGTGAAGTCTCAAATGTATTAGATAAAATTTAAGGGATATTATAAGATGATATATAATATTTTTTTTGAATGGAATCACACAGAGTTGGTCATTTTGACCTATTTCTATTATAGGGGTATGTAGAATGCATTCCAAGGCTCGATAGTCTATCTTCAAAAACTCACACATGTACAAAAACTAATCATGGTGACCAAAAGAGATAGGAGTGGTTTAAATATGTTCATATATTGTTTTTAGTGAAATAATTTTTAGGTTTTAACATCTAATTTTTATGAACTATCACTAAGAACCAAAACTTGATAAGACCATCCTAAAATGCTATCTTTGACCTGATGGAGAAGAAATTGATGGAGATGCACTTAGAGGGGATAGTATGGTATAAAAAATGTTTTTAACCTATAAAATACTATATTAGGACCCATGACACACATTTGTTCTATACCACACTTGTATGAACATGGTAGAAAAATAGGGTTTTTATAAGTTTTTGATGGTTTTATAGGTAAAGATTAAAATGAAAAGGTGAAAGTCATTTATAAAGGTCTATATATACTTATTATAAATATAAATATGTATTTTTAACCTTATAAAATCCTATAAACATCTATACTAAGTCATTCATTTCAAACAATCTTTGACAAAGATTGGAGATAAAGAGTGATTGCCTAGTGAGAGGATGAAAAGTTGGTTTTTGGGACTTTTTAAGGTATAACTCATGGAATAGAAGGAAAAGAGACTCTAAATATGTGTCCTAACACCTCTTCCATAGATTTTATTAAGAAATTGAAGGCCACTTGGTTGAAAAATGTGAAAGAAGAGACCAAGATGGCTAATGAATGACTGCATATGGTGAGTACAAGTGTCCAAAAGTTAGGGATGCATATTGTCATTGTCATGGCATGTTTTAAACCCTCATAAGATAGTGAATTCATGCCAACTCTCCCTAGTATAGTTTTAGGTGCTCAAGAGATGTCTCATCATGAAGGCAATTTTCAAAAAGGCCATTTGAAGACCCTACATTGGTTTTGTAGAGTTTGATGCTTCAAATGACACTTATCTAAGAATACCTTCTAGACATATATTATCCACTCAATTATTTTGCAATGTTACTATTACTCATCAATTTACACTTGTTCATGTTACCTTTAAGCTCCACTCTTTCTCTCTCTTCTCATACATTTTATAAATGCAAGCCATTTTGGCTTTTTTTATAATTCCAAACTTAGTATGGTGAATCCCTGCTAGTTTGAAATTGTACTATTCATTTGAAGTAATAATTTAAATCTATTTTTAATCTCATAAACATCCTTTATAAGTGTGAAAAGTAGTTTTTAGTGAAGTTTCAAGTGATTAGTATATATCCTTGCTTTTTTTTTGCTCTTCTATGTTTGATGCAAGTTATTCTCACTCTAAAAAGTCACATTAAGTGTTTTCAAGTGAATTGGTATATATTAAAGTGTAAGTAGTATCCTTAGTGTTTTTAAATGACCTCTGGTTCAATCAAATTAATTAATTCCATGTATATCACCTCCACATTTGAAATACTAATGTTAGAGCAATTAAGGATTTGAGACTACTGTTGTGAGTCATGTATCTTAGTGAAATTATATGGTAATATTATGGAGATATTTTTGGTGTATCACATCATTATATTAGTATATTTTCATGTTTTTTCTATGCCACTTTTCATCCAAGTAAATAGTTAGATTAGGTGATATTAATTCAAGGATCAATCTAACACTTAAACCTAGAGGTCTACCTCTATCATAGGCAACCCACAAGACTAAAGGTAGTCCAATATTTCCAAAAACCTAGAGTAGGATTGAACAACCAACTCTAAAGTGCAATATTTAGTGACAAAATTTCCTACATAAATCTAAATACGATGCTGATTTCCTATGAAATATTAAATCTAGATAACTTATTTTTGGTGAAATATTTTTGAGGTTTGAACATCAAAGTTTTATGAACTATCACTAAGAACCAAAACTTAACCCTGTTTTTGAGGCTAAGACACTCTTAAAAAACCTATATTGACTTGATGTATAATAAACTGATGGAGATGCACTCAGAGGGAATAGTATGGTTTGGAAACTATTTTGAACTTGTAAAAGACTCTCTCAGGATCTATGGCACACATTTGGTTTGTACCCTACTTGTACAGACATGTGAAATTAATTTGGTAAGGTCTGTAGAGACTTATTATAACTAACCATATCCATTTCTCATCTCATAACAACCTAGAAACATCTCTACTACATCATTCATTTTAGGAAATATTTGACAAAGAATGGAGATGAAGAGTGACTACCTAGTGAGAGGATGAAAAATTGGTTTTTAGACCTCTTTAAGGTCTAATTCATGGAATTTAAGGTAGAGAGACTTTATAAAAGTATCTTTACACCTCTTCCATGGATTTTATTGAGAAACTAAAGGCCACATCATTGAAAAATTTGAAGAATGAGACCAAGAGGACTATTGAATGACTTAAGATGATGAGTACAAGTGTATAGAAGATTGCTTGTAGTTAGGTATGCATCTATTTGATATCATGTAATGTTTTCAGCCCCATAAGATATTTCATAGTTTTATAATCTCCATATTCCAATTTTAAGTGCTTAAGAGATGCCTCATCATGAAGGAAGTTTTCAAGAAGGCCATTTGAAGACCATATGCGAGTTTTAAAGAGTTTGATGCTTCAGATGGAAACTTGTCCAATAAGACCTTCTAAAAATTTATTATCCACTCCATTATTATAAAATTTAACTAGTACTCATCACTTGAAACTTGTTCTTGTGAGCCTTTAGTTCCACTCTTTATATTTCTTCTCACACATTCTATAAATGGAAGCCCTTTTAGTTTTTAAAAAATATTCCACACCTAGTATGGTGAAGCCCTGCTAGTTTGATATTGTACTTTGCCTTTGAAATAATAATTTAAATATGTTTTTGATCTCATAAAAGTATTTTATAAGGATATTAAGTGGTGTGTATTGAAATTTCAATTTATTATTATTTATCCTTACTTTCTCTTTGTTCTTCATTGTTTGATGCAAGTTGTTCTCACTCTAACATGTCACATGAATTGTTTTTAAGTGCATTAGTATATATTAAAGTGTAAAGAGTATCCTTAGTGTCTTCATATATTTCAATCACTTTGAGTAATTCCATGCATATCACCTTCGTGTATGAACTACTAATGTTAGAGAAATGCAAGTTTTGAGACTAGTGTTGTGAGTCATATCTCTTAATGCACTTTTATGATAATATTGTGGAGATATTTTTGGTGTATCACCTCATTAGATTAATATATTTTAATGCTACTTATACCCCACTTTTCATCCAATAAAATAGTTAGTGTAGGTGATATGTATTCAAGGATCAATCTAGGGAGGTAACCTTAAACCTAGAGCTCAATCTCTATCATAGGCAACCCACAGGCCTAGAGGTATTTCAATGTTGCCAAAATATTAGAGTAGGATTAAACAACCAAATATAGGGTTTAATATTTGGTTACAATAGTCCTAGCATTCCTAGTGGGATAATTATCTCAAATGCATCTTGTTAAGGTGAATGTTGGTCTTAACAACAACACAAATGCATATGGTATTCTACTTAGCATTTGGTGACTCCATTAAAGGTAATATATAGTTATATACCATTTTTTTATCATTTCATGTTCATAATTCATAATCATTAGTAGTTCATATACTAGTAGAGGTATCAACCCCACAACCCCACTCCTTTAACCTAAACTTCCCTTAAATTTTAACATCCCCAACCTATCTTGACCTTTGAAGAAAAAGAGGAATTTGCAAGCCAAGAAGATCAAAAGAGTGAAGAAGAACTTTATGATAACATGTCTAGGTAGCATACCTTCCCATTCTTTAACACTAAAAATCCTATCCATCTCAAAGCATATGATGACATACCTCATAATGCTACTAAGAGTGTTCTCACATTCAATGTGAAGTTTATGTTACCCATAGTGATAATTTTAGGGATATCTCAAACGTTTATAGTTTTTAGAATGTCACTAATGTTAATATTTACATGTCCCTTAGAGGGAAAGCAATTAAGCAGTATAGGACATTGCTCAGAGGGTGTCTCACAACTTGGGATGATTTTTGAGAATTGATAACATCAAGGTTTAGAGACAAGAGTGATCACACATCACTCTTTCATTATCTCAATGTGATTCAAAGATCCCCTAAAGAGATAATACATGATTTTAATGAGAGATTCCAAGGGACTTGGCATAAGCTTCATTCTCCCATGAGACCATCTGAAAGATTTATATTTCCTACATATCTAAGGGAAATTGGTACTAATATAACCATCATCTTGTAGTCCATGGGTGGTTACACTTTACCTAAAGCATGTAACCTCTCCATTAGAGCTAAGAATAACCTAATAAAAGTTGGGAAGTTGCCTCAAAAATATTCTATGCCTCTAGTGCCAAACATGTTTTCTAATACTCTAAGTTTTTCTCAAACTCCTAATGTAAATTACAAGTCTATAACTACCCACAAGAAGGAAAAATATATTATTGATAAATATGTAAGGATCCATGACTTATAAGCTTAGGTTAAGTACCTCAATATATAGTATGGTGTTAATCAAAACCTATCTCCATATCCTCAACAAGTAAAATGTTCCCACCTTAGTAATATGGTCAAGGTAGATGTAAAGGAAATCCTAAATTCAATAGGCATACCAATCCATGAAATCTAACTTTCACCTCCAATGCAAGAGCCATGTTACAAGTTTATAATAAATTGGTGCAAGGAGAAGAACTATAGAAAGGTTAATTCATGGATGAAAATGAAGTTGAGAGAAAGATCTAGTTTATCAAGGAGGAATTACTCCCCAATTGTCAATAGAAGATGAAGCTCTCATGCAAGCAAATGAAGAATGGAAACCCCAAAAGGTGAACCTTGAAAAATTTATAGTTTAAGATACATATGCACTCAATCAAAATTATTAAATTACAGTTAACACTAGATCCAAGAGGAAGGCTCTAAGAGATGCTAATGGTGTTTATAAAAGTTTAAATCTCCCTCTTACAGGGAATTAAAGTGTGACTGTTAGTATGGTAGTCCCTAAAACCTTTGCACCTGTTCCAAATCATAATGTTGGAAAAGCTACTTAAAGTGTTTTAATGCCCCAATATCAAGGCACTTCATTTCCTTTAAAGACTCAATAAATTGTGAGTACTCCTAATTTGAATATTTTGGATTCTTTGAAGAGCGCTAAGGTATTTATGTCTCTTTGGGAAATACTTCACTTGCTTGGTTAAAAAGTGCTCCTTCAAGAGTAATTGTCTTAAATACACCTCAACCATCAAGTCATGGTAATTTTTCTCTCACTACGACTCCCAAACACATTTTTGAGCCTCTTATAAATCTAATAAGCCTCTACCCTTTTATCTCACTCTCATTATTGGAGACAAACTTATTCACAAGTGCATAGTAGATAGTGGGGCTAATACTTCAGTGATGCCCAAGGTTGTAGGTGATAAATTGGGTTTAAGATATGAACCATATAGTAAGGGAGTGATATAAATTGATGGCACACCTATTAAATTAGTAGTACTTATCAAAGTATTGATAGTTTTCTTACATGATTATCCTAGCTTCCTAATGCTTCAAGATATAGTAGTGGTTGATTTGCCTACTCACTTGCTATCTACCTCTCAAGGAATTTCATAGCCAAGATAAGAGGCTAACTCTTAGTTGATTGGTCAGTTTTGGCCTTCAATACAAGATATGGAGCAAAGGTAACCATCAGAACTCAACCACTATCAAAGTTTCATATTCAAACCTATGTGGAAGTAAGCCCTAATCTCATCAATGATCATGACAAGTCTATTTTATATGATAGGACATACTCTAATATTGAGGGCATATATAATACATTTATATATGAGTATGGTGCAGACACTTAGGGACATGATCCATACACTTACTTTGAGCAAACTGATCTTGGTACATACATCATCCATGAAGGAGGATATGAACATTTTGAGGTATGTGTTGATGAATCTTTTTCATAAGATGTTGAAGGTAATTACATGATTCATATGCATGATGATGTCAATTTTCAAAGCATGATGGATCAATATGGTGAAAAGGATAATTTTATTCTACCTTCACTTGATGGAAGAGTCCTTGAATATGATAGTCATGAAGAGGAGGATGACCTATGACAAAGATTCTACACCATAATTCAAGAGTTTGAACAATTGAGTAGACCAAATCCCCATCTTAATAAGTGTGAAATAAATGATAAGGTGGTTGATTAATCTCATAAGCATGAAGGAGAATGTCCTATTGAGTAAGACATGAAGATCAACCTTAAACCACTATTATGAAGGTTGCAATCATGGAAGAACCTAATGAAGCCAAAATGGAAGATTTTGTCATTAAGGAGAAGTAAACACCTAAAATTGATATTGAATCACTCTCAAATATGTTGGAGTATAATGAAGACAAACTTGATGGTCCTATACATCAAGTGCATCATGACAGTGAAGACAACATAGTTGAAGCAACTATGATGACTCCCAAGTTACAGTTTGAGAAGTGCTAATCAAACATGATATAAGTCAATCAAGTTGAAAAAACAAGTAAGCTTCTTAGAGGACCTGATAGATCATTCTATATAAATCCAAAAGGCACACTTAAAGATATAAGAAGACCTAACGATGGTAAGCCTTTTGACCATCCATATAAATAAGTGTTTATTGATAATCATACTTCACATGATAAATTGCTTTCATGGAGTATCAAGGATGTAAGAGGAACTATCTTTGACCCTAGTTGAAGCATGGTGATTTTTTATTCACCTCAAGTGTTTGAGGTCTTGTATACACTAGGAGATGTGTGTTTTACTTCTATTGTGTGTGTGTTTCTCTAAGATTTTTTAAGAACACATGTGTGTCTCCTTTGGTGTGTTATATTTTGTGTTTGTTTTAAATTGTTTAGTGTGGTTTTAAAGTAAATTTAGTGTCCATATAGTCCATAGGTGACTCTATATACCAATAGATAGGAGTAGGCTACTAGTCTTTGACATAGCTAGCTTACTACCCCTAGAAAATCACTAAGATTATTGACTAATTTGACCATAAGTCAAATTTGGTCAACCCTTTATAGTTAAAAACTTGTTATAGGGGTCTATTATCAGGTAAAATGTGTACCATGGTCCTCATGAAGTCATTTAATGTGTCTTTAGCCTTGATCATATTCATTTTTAGTCCTTAGTTGGTCTTATGTCATATAAGGGTCATTTATAAAACTTGTACAGTTTACCATAGATGATAAGTTATCAAAGGTATAATTTAACATCCAAAATTTCATATTATTATCGTAAATGGTAGTCTTAGACTAACAAATATAGGTGTTACATTTAAAATAAGAATATCAAGTAGTTTTATGAGGTTTTAAGTTGTTTTATAATGGTTGTGACATGCATGGTCATTCAAGGAGTGTATCATGATCTCCCCCAAATTCACTTATATGCTGGAATAGCTTTGATTATCTCAAAAATGAAAAAAAGAAAACCATTTTATCTTTCTCCTAGGCAAGCATATATGGTCACCAATCTTTGCATGGTATAGACATAAGGAGGTGAGTTGGATCAAGTGCCTTTGATGGATGATAATAATATTTGTATACTTAAAATTCATGGTCATAGTTATAAGATTGGTTTCTTGTGATCTATGAAACATTGATAAGAATGTTAAGTCCTCTTTTCTACCTACTCATCCCCATAACCTTCAATTTTCCTCTCTATTTGCATAGTTTCATGAAAAATAGGTGTTGAACATGTTATGGAAGGGCATGAACATCCTTATTATTTGTTTATTAGTTTATTTTCATGCATTAAAATCAAGGAATAGTCCTAGACTTTCTCATTTTACTAGTTAGAGATATTGTTGAGGTTTGTAGACATGTTTCACCTATGCAAAGTTCATTTTATTGTAGATGGATTAATAATAAAAGTGGAATGTTTGATTTTAAAATTTGAGAGTATGTCTTATTACATGATTCATGAATATATTTACCTTAAGAGTGTTTCATATGAAGAACACAATCAAGAAACATGCACACAGTCAATTTTTATGTAACAGTCATCTATAGTTAGATTAAAATAGGCCTAAGTAGTCATGTTTATGGATCATAGAGTTTTTAAACTTTGTGATAGGTTTCCAATGTGAAAATCAATGAGATTGAACTTTACAAACAACTTAAAGATTGTTTATGAGAACCCAGCTTGGCACACTATCTTACATCCTATAGTAGCTGATGGGTATCATTATCCCCTTCATTTAATCAACTTTTTGTTGATGTCATACTTAACCAGGGCTATGTCTAAAGCTATATGAAACAAGAGGAATCATAGTGATTTAGTAATTAAATGGGGGTGTTAGTATTTTTGTTGTTTTGGGGGTTTTTAATGTCTTAAGGATTTCATGGTTAAAACCTTATTGGAATCAAACTATGCAAATCTACTGGAAATAAACACACATTGTAGAAATGAAAGATTGTTGGAAATAAACACACATTGCAGAAATGAAATTAATTACTAGAAATAAACACATGTTGCAGAAATGAAATTGATTGTTCGAAATAAACACATGTTGCAGAAATGAAAATTTAATCTAAAATGCCTGCAGGAATAAATTTACAACAAATCTTAACTTTAAGGAGTTGGAAGCATTTATAAATGTTTTAATAGAATTACCTATTTACTTTTGCAAATATAAATATAAATACTGACAAAAATGAAGATCGTAATTCTTTAGAGGAGTGGTCCCTTGCTCTACCTAGAACATGATTTGAACAATTTAATTTGCTTTCAAAATAGAAATGTCTATTTCATTAATAAAATGTTCTGTATTACAAATGTACTAATCTATCCTTTTCTCTCTATATTCTATATTCTCTCTATCTTCTTGAAGTATAAATCCACATCTTTTACTTACAAAGAGGAATCTGTCCAAATAATCTTCCATATTTTCATCTTCTTCCTGTTTGATTTTGAAAAATTCTTCCTTTTGATTTCTTCCTCTACAATAATCTTGATATTTGACTAGGAAGATAGTTTCCATCTGTTCCCAATTGGTAATAGAATTAGATGTTAATCCCATAAACCACATCATTGTTGCATCCTTCAGGATAGATGGAAACAACTTCAATTTTTGATTATCTATCTTTTAATCATAAGTCCAACATAATACTTTAAACTCAAACATAAATTGGTCAGGATCCTCAAATGACATTCCTCTAAATATGGGCAAGTGTGCAGGTGAAATGTTTTTCATAGTGGTTTCATCATCCTCAATATGAATGGGATAGGTAAAGGTTCTCTTCTAGATTCTCATTCCATCTCTCTGGTATTTTCTAATTCCTTCTCCCAATCAATATGGTATGTGGTCTATTTAGGGGATGGTGAAAAGTCAGGACTAGGGGGTTGACTACTCAATTGAGAATCAAAACTTTCCCTCAATGGATCTTGATAAATAATTCTCCTCCCTAAGGTTTTACTTGGTTTTGGTGATTGATCCAAAAATTCCAAAGATGGCAATTTTGCTTCTTGTCTTGTAGGAGATAATGGTGCCTCCAATCCTTGCTCAACGTCCTTTCTTAAACTAGAGGATGATGGAATTTATTTTTCAGATATTTTGGGGAGAAATCTACCCTTGGAATCTTTTGGTCTACTCATAAATTAGGAAAAAAATCTTTAATTACTAAATGAATGATTATCTCTCTTATTGACACCTAATTAGAAAATTCCAACTAGTGTTCCCCGGCAATGGTGCCAAAAATGATGGGTGTCATTATCCCCTTCATTTATCAACTTTTTGTTGATGTCATATTTAACCAGAGCTATGTCTAAAGCTATATGCAACAAGATGAATAATAACATTTAGTAATTGAATGGGGGTATTAGTATTTTTATTGTTTTGGGGGGGTTTTAATGTCTTAATGATTTCTTGGTTAAAACCTTATTGGAATCAAACTATGCAAATCTACTGGAAATAAACACACATTGTAGAAATGAAAGATTTCTAGAAATAAACCAATGTTTTAGAAATGAAATTGATTGTTGGAAACAAACACACATTGCAAAAATGAAATTGATTGCTGGAAACAAACACACGTTGTAGAAATGAAAATTTAATCTAAAACACCTACAGGAACAAATTTACAAAAAATCTTAACTTTAAGGAGTTGGAAGCATTTATAAATTTAACATAATTACCTATTTAATTTTATGAATATAGATATAAATACCAAAAAAAATGAAGATCCTGGTTCTTTGGAGGAGTGGGCCCTTGCTCCACCTAGAATAGGATTTGAACAATTTAATTTGCTTTCAAAATAGAAATGGTGATTTCATTGATAAAATATTTTGAATTGCAAATGTACTGATCTATCCTTTTCTCTCTATATTCTTTATTCTCTCTATCTTCTATATTTTTATTAAATTCATAGGTTTGTATATATAGATGCTTTGATGGTTGTAACTATTTCATACATATGATGGAACTGAATCGTACTTAGAATAGATACTCAATCAAGATGTGGATAGATGTCTATCTGTGTGATGCATGTCTTGATTTTGTAATTTTAGAAAATTAGGAATCTATTCCTAATTTAATGGGATCATTGATCTAATAGATCACTGGCCATTTGGAATAGATCCTCATCAGTTCCATATCTAGCTGCAAAAGTTCTAGAGCTTGTCTATAAGAATACCAGTGCTAAATATAGAGTTCTAGAGTTAAGTCCAAAAATGCGACAACTTGAAATAGTATGGTGGAGTTCTAGAACTAATTGTGATGGTTTTGGAATATATTTTGTAGGTTTCAGAACTAACTGTGATGATTCTGGAATAGATTTTGCAGGTTTTAGAACTAACCTAAATTGAGTCCAATGCTTCCAAAAACATGCAATCCACTTCATATTTGTTCTTTAGCCTGATGATGACCTATTTTATTACAAAACTAGAATTTCCAACACACTTGTTAGGAATTATAGGTCTTTTAAAGTGTTATAATCACAATCAAAAAATATGGATAATCACATCCTAACTCATCTTAGATCAAAATAAAAGTTACAAAATGCAATCAAACTTAATAGAAAGAGAGAGTAACATGAGGTCATTTATTATACATTTATTAGGCATATCTTGGCCTCATCAGTAGCATCTATATATCCAATAATATGAAATAAAAAATTAGTGTTTGATAGGGGGTACATAGGGTACTTAAACAAACAACTAGGAGGTTAGAAGGCTCAGGGCTTCTATGGGCTATAGGATATCTATAATGGCTATTTGATTTATCATCATGCACCAAGTTATAGATAGAATTGAAAACCAAGTTAGGGATAACATGATCAAGTACACAATGGATGCAAGTATCTCTATTATGTATAACCATAATAAAGCAAGTAACTAAGACTAGACAACTAATTGCATGAAAATTATAGAAATAAAAATGTTGAATAAAGAGAGCTAATAGGTAATGTGTAAATTTTGAAGCAAAGGCACTTTTAGGACAAATGAGAAACATTTTAACCATTAAAGACATTTTCAAGAAATGGATTAATAATATCTCTAATCTAACTTTGATCTATCTATTTAATTTTAACACTATTATTTCATAACAATGCAATTTTCTAGTTTTGCAAGAGAGAGATTGTTTAAGTAAGTTGTATAGATTGTTTTGATCATGTAGGATCCTACTATATAATGAGAAATGTTTCCAATGAAATCATAACATATAATGGAATATGTTTCAATAAATGAAGATATTATTAACCATATACAAATGCATAAACTACATAAACTATCCTAGATAATGCCCTAAATAAGATAAATAACTATAACAAATCAAACCCTAGCATGTTTAATACTACAAATAAAAAAGAATTTCACTTTATAAAAAAAATTGACCTCATATCAAACTCAAAATAAGTATACAAAATTTATACAAACCAATTATCCAATCTAAGAAGTAAGAGAGGAAGAGGATTAGGCTATGTGTGAGCTAAGTCCAGACCAAGAGCCAAAAGCTATGGAAGAGGTGAAGGATAAGTTGCCAATATATGAAAGAGTGAATAAAAGGAGCAAAAAAATAGGTGCAATGGAGTCTTGAGGGATCAAGGAGAAAATCATAAGCTTAAATAACACTATTTAGAGTAATGTGAATCACCAAGATAAGCTATAAAATAGTAGGGCATCCCCTATCATAATGAAAGATATTATGCCAAACAAGAACCAAGAGAGATTCAAGAATGCATTGAAGATTTGAGTGTGATGATCAAGTGAGAATATTAGGGCAAGAATGTAGGAGAGAGAAGCTGAATTTAATGAGGATAAGGCATATATCTCAACCCTAATCTACCAAAAGACCAAAAACTATCCATTTGGGCCCAAATAGGGACCTTTTTAATGTGTTTTGCCTAGGCCATGACTTTTATGAAGTAAACATGTGGCCTAGGCCATGGATTTCCTCCCTAATATATAGCCTGGGTTAAAAATACACCTAGAGTGGTCAAAACATCTTTGAAAGGGCCCTAGGAGATGCTTAGAGAGCCTATTCAAGCATGCAAAAGGTCTAAGATGGACTAAGGATGTATAGGGAGTGAAAGTATGATGTAGGAAATGTAAAATCAAGTGGTAGATACCTTGGAGCAAGATAACCAAAGTTGGTATTCTACACATGAGTTGATGTGTATTCATAAGGAAGATTAGGTGTTATTGTAGACACCGAAATCGTGTCAACTCCCCTGGTCATTCCCCGTCTTATTCTTCTTCACCTATTGAACCCTTGCCGATCACTTGTTTCACCAGCATTGACCCTGGCAGCATGTAAAGAGGAGCACAGAGCGAAAGGTAGACTCTATTCCCATTATGCATCTACCGACGACGGTCTTTACCCAACTGATGTCGCCGACGTCGGTCACCTATCGGCCGATGTCGGCAATTCTACCGACGTCGGTCACCTTCCCCTTGTCCGTTATCAGTTACCATTCGGTTTCCCGAAACGGTTGACGAACCGTTTCTGGAACCATCTCTGTCCCCCGCCTTCATCAACCTCCGCCAGCCATTCGAACGAGATCCCCGAACGCTGATCAACCGAACGCTAAGCAACCAACCTGCGAATTCCTCCACCAAACCTGTGAACTCCGAGCAATCATCAACACTACGACATCAACTAATCTGCACACCATGGCTTTCATCGGGTCTTCTACTAGGTAAGTCTTTATTCTGTTTATTTCATTTTCTTTCTTAGTTATTGTTTATGTTCTGTTATCCCTGCCTCTGTCCTCAAACCCCCGGACTCTGTTCAGACCTCTTCCCGACCTTGCCCAGACACTGTTCAAACTCCTCAGACTCTGTCTAAACCTCGTCCCTATCCTTATCAAACCCTGTCTCGACTCTGTCTAAACCTCATCCCTGTCTTTATCAAACCCTACCCTGACCATATCAGACCCTGTCCTGACTGTTCAGACCTATCCTGACTCTGTTCAAACCCCCCAGACTCTCCCTGAACCTGTCCCGACTCTCTCAGAACCTGTCCCGAACCTTTTCCCAGAACCTACCCCTACCGACGCCGGTCACTACCCCGACCGACGTCGGCACCCTGACCGACGCCGGCACCTTCCCTAACCGACGTCGGCACCACAGAGACCGACGCTGGTGACTGTGCAGAACAGTGCCGCATATCAGGTATGCCTTTTATTTTCTATCATTTATTTCTGTCATTATCATCTACTTTCGTCCAATTTTCTACTCTTTTTTATCAGTGGGTTGATATCCTTCTAGGGAGTCTTCGTACTTTTGGGATCGGGCGTTCGCCTGACAACCCACCATATCTCTTATTAACGTTTTTCCGTGTTTAGCCTTTTCTTTGTAGGTGTCATTCCTCCACAGCAAAAGAGGAGAATCTTTCAACGTCTGATTTCGGTGCGCACGACTGTATCAGGTACTTCTAGCCTTAACCATCTTTCAGTTTCTTATTTCTTCTTTGAATGTAGAAAGCAATTTTGCATTAGAAACATTCTGGCACGCCCGGTGGGACCCTAGGTCCTCCTTGGGTTCTTTCTTGCTTTCGTTCATTTAGGTGCATTAGGTTTCTTCCTTTTCGCCTCCTTTCGTCTCTTCTTAAACAACATCATAAGCAGAACTAAAATGAACACTTCTTTCTTTCTTGCATTTCTAGACTAGCTAAAACTCATATTCTTCGACTCTTTCTCCATTCGTCTTCATACGAACAAACATTTCGACTTGGACATTAAAACACTTTGCATTCATTTCTGTTTGCCTGCATCTTTTAGACCACACATAGTAATTAAACCGCATATTGAATTAATCTAGATCACTTGATGTTACACGACCAAACCACCTGCACAAAACAAACATAAAACTTACCTGAGACAAGGCCCGACTGGGATTTCATCCCCCAGTGGATACCTTACCCGTCCCGATGACCCTACTTGGATTTCATCACCAAGGGGGAAGCCCACTCCGTTCTCTGGCGGAGGATAAACTCTAGTGGAAGTATATTTTGGCTAAGCGAAACCAGCTAACCACTGGAATCGTGAAGTGAGGGGAGCTTGCTCCTTAGCACCAGGCCTGTACGGAAGCTAACACAGATTTCTTGAGCACCATAACAAAACCCGAAACCATCCATAGACTTCTTCTTCTAGGACCCATTTTTCAGCCAATCTTCCTCTACACACACATTCTAAGGCATAAGCCACTATAATCCTAATAATTTACTTCTAGGGTTCTAGGATCTGTTTGTGTCTTCATCTTTTTGGTTCTTATCTGCTTGTTTGAGCTTGTGAGGACGTTCTCCCTTGCCTTGAATGGTTCTGACTCGTAGCCAAGCCAAGGCTCTAGTCGATCACGCGAGGCATCATCCTCTTCCATCTACCCCGCCTACAACCAACCCTACAATGGAGTTCAACTCGAAAACCGAAAGAACTCCTACCAGACCATCTCCGCCCCAAACGCCTATTATTCCAGAAGGGGACCAAGACTTCGCACGATTCTTGGACCTCAATACCAAAGCCCTGCAACACTATCTCGCGAATAGCCAAACGCGAGACCCCTCTGGCAATCCAATTTATGGAATGCCAACTTCTCTCCTCACAACTGCGGTCGTATCAACAACGTCCGTAGTCCAACCCTTAGACACCCAGGCTGTTGCCTCAACCACTAACCAACCTTTCACCAACCATCCAAGTGTGGCCTCTCCTTCCGTCGTTGGGCCCACTTTCACCGGGGTTTCGGCCCCCAATCAATCTCAGTCCACTCAACCACTTTCTACCCCCTTTCAAAACTTGGTCGTCTCTATTCCGCCCACTCTTACTCCTATCAACACTAGGGTGGCTACCCATCCGTTAGCCCATGTTACCTCTAACCAACCTCCCATGACAACATCAAACCTAGCCATGCCTTCCATCCAATCATCCTTAGTCACTTCTTCTGTCCCTACGACTAGTCATCCGTACGTTGCGCCCTTATTGGTACAACCGACTACGTCGTACACCTCTTCCAGCCTCTTTCAAGCGCCTCACAATATAAGAGGTGCTCCACCCGTCAATCCGTCAGTAGATATTATCAAGATGCTGATGGATAAAATGTCCAACCTAGAGACCTCCATTACCGGCTCACGCAACACTCTCTCGTACGAACAAATCTGTAATGAGCCCATCCATCCTTCTGTCCCCATCAGACCATATCCCAGCCAGTGGGAACTTCCTAAGTTTTCTCGTTTCCAGAGTAAGGAATACCCACAACAACATTTACGGGCATTCAGACATGCCTATTACCTTATCGCCCACGACGATGCGTTGCTCTTACGCACGTTTCCCATGTCTCTCTCGGGTGCTGCACTTGACTGGTACAGCTCTCTTCCTAGCTATTCCATCCTCACATTCACTCAGCTGGCCCAGCTCTTCCTCGATCATTTCTCCATCAATATCACCAAGAAGGTCTCTATCACAGACCTCTATTCTATTCGCCAGTTCGAGGATGAATCTATTGCTGATTTCGTCGCTTGGTGGAGGAGCCTTATCAATCAACTTTCATTTTCTTTACCTCAGCCTGAGCTTATTGAACTTTTCTCTCAAGCCTGTGCTAAACATATTTATTCTACCTTGAGGGTTCAAACCTTCCGCACTTTTGACGAAGCCTTCACGATGGCTCGTAAACTTGAGTTACGTGCCGTTGAGGAGAATAAAGTCAATTTGTGGAGTAAGAATCCCAACTCCAAAACCAATGACCCTTCTTCTAAGCCCTCCTCGTCCAATCCTAAATCTAAAGCTTCAGCAAATGCTGTGGTTGTTAGATCTTCCTCTTCTTCACCTTCAACTAATCAATCTGAACCATCCACGTCCATGAGCGCCACTCATCAATTTCAGTAGAGATACATACAGCGACAGTTTTCTCCACTTGGAGAATCATACGCTTCTGTGCTGGAAAAACTCGTCAAACAAGGGGCCATCAATCTCCCTCAAATCCGACCTCCACCACAATTTGATCCCTCACGCGCCATCCCTACGTGGTATAGGGAGAATGACTTCTGCCACTACCACCGTGTTAAAGGTCATGACACGGGCAACTGTAAAACCCTTAAAAACATAGTTCAAGACATGTTGGAAAAGGGTGACCTCATCCTCGACAATCCTAACGCCCCTCCTAATCAGGGTATCGATATCTTTAAACAACCATTCCCTAATCATCCACCAACCCAAAACAACGTCCAGACCTTGACTGACAATACCCATGAACATAATATTCGAACAGTCAATACGGTCTTGCCCCTCATTTCTAACCAACCCCAAGAGGTGAGTTCAGCCATCAGTCCATCACATGTGGACGAACCTCTTTCTCCGGCTAGTTTTCCCTCAACTTCTCTCATTTTGGAGGACGCCTCGACCTTACCAGCACTGCCAGTTTTACCATCTTCCTTCTTGCTGCCCATGGAGGACCCAACCTTTCCTACTCCTCGGCCACAAGTGGAGGGCACTATCATCCCTGCCCTTTACCCGCTTGAGGAGCTTCATTCACCAATTTCTTCTCCACCCAGAGAAGAACCTATCTCTCCTTCATCTCCAACCGAACATGAACCTGTCATAACTTCACCATGCTTTGGACCCAAGACTATTACATCCGTCTTACCTTCAGTCCCACAACCATTGGCATCTTCTCAAGAGCCTAAACCTCATCCCGCATCTTCTCAGCCATTTTCCCGACTAGTGGAGAGACTCAAACTTCTCCCTTCTAGGAAAGTGGAACATCAGGGATTGTGGGACCGTCTCACAGCTCTTCAACAAGCCCGGGCCCTCTCATCTCATACCGCTAATCCACCCATGGCGGAACCTCCTAAGACTATCAACAAAAATTTGATCTCCATTTCCAAACCGTCTACATCTTCATCAACTTCATCAAAACCAAAACCCTCATCTAATCCGCCTAAACCTATCAAATCACTTGGCGTTCGCCCCATCTCCAACCTCACTCATCCACAAGTGAAGGTGGACTTAACCCAAACTTCAACTAATAGTAGTCTTCAACCCAAATCTCAAAAGACTGCCAAACCACAGAGGCGAACGCCTCCTCTTTCGTCACCATTGCCCTCCATTTTGGGCCCGCATCCTTCAACCTTAACCAGAATCCTTCCCGCTTCAACCTCTAACCAAAACTGGTTGCCTCCTTTGCTTCCTTTACCTACCGCTAGCCTACCCTCTCCCAAAAGGGCGATACCTCTCACGAAGAGTGTACCGTCTCCGCCTGTCATCGCACCATCAACCCAGAAGGTGGTACGAAAACCTCCTCCCATTTCGCCCAAGCAAAAGTCACCGACATCGCATACATCGATGAGCATGGACCCTTTAGTGGGCTCATACTCTTTGATCTTGCAACGACTTTTGCAAACTTCTAGCATAACTCTTCCACCCATCAAGCCCTTTCAACCTCTCGGGTCTAAACCTTCCTGGTTCGACGACACGAAGATTTGTTTATATCATCGTACACCAGGACATGACACTGAGACTTGCTGTGCCCTCAAGGCTATCATTCGCCGTTATCTGGAGAAAGACACTCTTCTCTTCGAGGACACTTTCGACCACCCCCCGACTCCTTCTCACAACCCTTTAACCTCTTCAAACCCATCCACATCTCATCAACCGGTTACAACCCCTTCATCATCTTCACCTCCCATCTTTGAAATCAATGCCATTCACATCACCACTAGGTCACAAAAGGATAAAGCGAAAGAAAAAGCCGCCATTCCTTGGACCTACCCTTTTGTCAATCCACCTCAACCACCTAAGCCTAAGATTTCTATCCTTGGCGCGCCTCAACCCTCTTCTTCTTCTTCTTCCTCTTCCGGACCAATCCACGACTCCATGTTGAAACAGCTTCACCAGACGCCTGTGAAGATGTCCCTCTACGATCTTGTCCAAACCTCACCTCAACATCGTCAGGCCCTCATCCAAGCCCTGCAGGCAGCGGAGGTCCAACCTGAGGATCCTCAGCCACTTACTGCCCTTGTCCACTCCTTAACCCCTGTTGCCTCCATAACATTCAGCGATTCTGAAATTCCTACATCCAACACGGAAGATTAGGACGCCGCCCTCTTCATCACTGCCTACATCAATCGGACACGCATTAAACGCGTTATGATCGATGGGGGCGCTAGCATCAACATCATCTCCACTCATGCCTTTGATCAGTTGGCTCTTCCCAAGAATTGCGTCTCCAAAACTAACGCGATCTTGCGCTCTTTCAACGACACTACTGCCACGACCATTGGCACCGTCATCCTTCATATCCGCATTGGTCCACGCACAGTCCCAGAGCTCTTCTACATCATCGAAGGAGAGTTCCAATACAACATCTTGCTGGGCCGACCCTGGATCCGCGCCATGGCCTGTGTCCCCTCCACCCTGCACCGTTGTGTGAAGTTTGAGCATGACGGACAAGTCCACACCATTCCCGCTGACCCTTCACCTTTCAAAACATGCAATACCACCTACCGTCCAAACGATGTCCTCATTCCTATCAAGCCGTCAACCTCGGCACCGCCTCCATCCGCGGAAGCTTCAACCAGTTCGCAACAGGCGGTCGCCCTTACACCTCCCCTTCAAGCGACAACCACAGACCCCATGGAAGACGTCTTCCAAAGACTTTCATTGGGAGAGTATCGCTTGCTGGTTTTAGACATGTTCCAAACTCCGCAAGAGTATGGACGCCTTCATCACAGCCCCAGCTACGACCATCAGATTGGGATGATCATACCTTATGGTCCCCCTCACCTCCGCACCAACCTCGTCTATGGAGGGCTTAATCAAGCTCCTACAGACGGTAATCCTCTTTCTTCACCCCAACCTTTCACATCAGATTTTTCATTTCTTGGTAACCCCGCCTTTGCACATACTTACCTTTACAGGTGTGCATGGAAGGGTTTTGGTTTCGGACGCTATGAGCAGGGCTCCCATCAGCCTATCCAACCGCTCAATGATGACGACGCCAAGAAACGGTATGGTCTGGGATATCACGACCCCACTCAAGACCCTGTAGACCTTTATCCTGAACCAATCCTCGACCAATCTCCTCCACATTCGCCTATTTCACCACCTTCACCTACGGAGTCAGTGGTTTCCATTCCTCCTAGTTTTTTTTTTCCATAAACACCATCCGCTTGGACCCCTTGACTTATCAGCTCAATGGGGTATCCAAGTCTCTCCCTCTCATTCTTCCCACCATGATCGAAGATGAGTCGGCAACCATTCACACTGTTCACTGCGTTGACGATGACGCCATTCTTTCCTACATGGGCGCTGATGATTCTTTCATCCAGCGCTCCCTTCCTTCTGAGACCCAGGTTATGTTAAATGAATCAACCATTGACATCAACCTTCCCTCTTCTGATGTTCCTCATGTCTTAAAGATCGGCCAATCTTTAGACGCTCAGGAGCAGCTTGACTATACCCAGTTCCTCTCCGACCATAGCAAGGCCTTTGCCTGGACTTACAGTGATATGCCTGGCATCGACCCCACCATCGTTACCCATAACATTGTCACCAAACCAGAGGCTAAGCCTGTCAGGCAAAAGCTTCGAAAGATGCATCCTCGCGTTGCCCTCCTTGTCAAGGAGGAGCTTCAGCGGCTCCTTTTTGTCTCCTTCATCCAGCCTATCGATTATCCACAGTGGGTCTCTAACATCATCCCAGTCACCAAGGCAACTGGGGGGATTCGGATCTGCACAGACTATCATGACCTTAATCTAGCCTGTCCTAAAGATGACTTTCCTCTTCCTAACATTGACCAGCTCGTTGATCTTACGGCCGGCCATGAGATGCTATCTCTTATGGACGGGTTTTCAGGATACAATCAAATTTTGATTGCTCCAGAAGATCAGCACAAGACTACTTTCATCACCCCATGGGGGACTTTTTGCTATCGAGTCATGCCTTTCGGCTTGAAGAACGCAGGTGCCACTTATCAGCGTGCCATGACCTACATTTTCCACGATCTCCTCCACAAAATCATGGAGGACTATGTGGATGACCTTCTCGGCAAATCCAAATTTCACCGTGACCATCTGACCATTCTCAACATCATCTTTTCTCGTCTTCTTCAGTACAATGTCCGTCTTAACCCCAAGAAATGTGTCTTTGGGGTCCTCTCTGGCAAGCTTCTCGGCTTCATCGTTTCCTTCCGTGGCATCGAGATAGATCCCGCCAAGATTCGCGCTATCCTCGAAATGCCTCCCCCGACCAATCTCAAGCAGCTTCGCAGTTTGCAAGGCAAGCTCCAGTCCATTCGTCGCTTCATCTCGCAGCTTTCTGACCGCTGCCAACCTTTTCATCATCTCCTTAAGAAGGATGTCATTTTTACATGGGATAAGGACTGTCAAGAGGCTTTTGAAGCCTTAAAATGCTATCTGGTCTCTCCACCAGTTCTCATTCCACCTAAAGACGACCAACCTTTCTACCTTTATATCTCAGCCACTCACCATTCGTTAGGTGCCATGATCGCGCACCAAGACGAGCATCACCGTGAGCAAGCCATTTATTATATCAGCCGAACACTGGTCGACTATGAAACTTGGTATACCCATATCGAGAAACTTTGTTTGGCGTTAGTCTTTGCTGCTACTAAGCTTCGCCACTATCTTCTCAGTCATAAAACCTTTGTCATCACCCACACCGACCCTCTCAAGTATATGCACTCCAAGCCATATCAGAATCAACGTATGGCTCGGTGGCTCATGCTGCTTGCTGAGTTCGATCTCGAATTCATCCAGCAGAAATCTATCAAAGGGCAAACCATCGCTGATCAACTAGCCGATGCCCCTCTTCCTGACACTCAACCTTCGCAGTGTGAATTCCCTGACGAGTCTATCGCTGCACTTTCCTCTGACGACACCACCTATCAGATGACTATGTTCTTTGACGGATCCAAATGTCAACTAGGTGGAGGTGCTGGGGTCATTCTCATCCCACTCGAAGGGGAGCCCATGCCTTTATCTTTCAAACTCGACTTTGATTGTACCAATAATATGGCCGAATACGAGGCCTTAATTTTGGGACTTCAGACCGCTCTCTCTCTCAGCATCAAGTCCATCAACATCTTCGGCGACTCGCAGCTCGTCGTCAATCAGGTCAACGGTTCATACCTCTGTAAAAATGAAATTTTGCAAAGGTACAAAAATCATGCTGACCTTTTCCTTGCATCTTTCGACCATTTCCTCTTGCAGACTGTTCCTCGATCCATGAACAAGTTTGCTGACACTATGGCTTCTCTCACTTCCCATATCCCATCTTCCTCATCTGCATCCAGACTTTTTGTCATGGTGCGTCGTGTGCCGTTGCCTTCATATATCTCTCCTCACATTCATCATGTTAACACTATAGACCCTAGCCCACAAGATGCTTGGTATAAGCAACTTGTGGACTTCTTATCTCTCTCTATCATTCCTCCCAACCTCTCTAGTAATGCACGACGAGCTTTTATCAAGCGTACTGCTCGCTATACCATGCTAGGGGGTCTTCTCTATAAGCGAGGCTTCGACGGCCTCCTTCTTCGTTGTCTCACCTCCACTGAAGCATCTCACGCCATCCATCAAGTCCACGACGGGATTTGTGGTAGGCATTTCAGTGGAAATTCGGTTGCCAAGCGCATCCTTCGTCTGGGCTATTATTGGCCTACCCTTCATCAAGACTGTAGCGATTATGTTCGGCGTTGCATCAAGTGTCAGCAGCACTCTAACATGCTTCATCTCCCCAGCCACGCCTTACAAGTTGCTCAGGATTTTTGGCCTTTCTCTCAGTGGGGTTTAGATCTCATCGGTGAGATTAACCCTCATTCGTCTCTTCGTCATCAATCCATCATCACAGCCACTGAATATTTCACCAAGTGGGTGGAAGCCATTCCTCTCGTCTCCACAAAAGCCGACAAGATCGTCGACTTCATCAACACCCACATCATCTGTCATTTCGGTGTCCCTCATAAAATCATCACTGATAACGGCAAGTCCTTCAAAAACAAAACTGTCCAAAAGCTATGCGACTCCTTCGACATCAAACTCAGTTTCTCTTCGCCTTACTACCCACAAGCAAATGGGCAGGCTGAGGCTTCCAACAAAATTCTCACCAAAATTCTCATGAAAGTGGTCAGTGACACAGGCAGGGATTGGCACATTCACATTCCCTTCGCTTTGTGGGCTTACCGCACTAGCATCCGAACCTCTACGGGTGCTACCCCTTTTTCTCTTGTGTACGGAACAGAGGCTGTTTTACCTCTCGAAGTACAGATCCCGTCTCTCCACATTTCTCTACATGATATCCTTTCCAACGATGACTTTCGTCAAGATCGCTTAGCTCAACTTGAGTTACTTGACGAACACCGTCTTGCTGCCCTTAATCATCTCCATGTCTATCAACATCGCATCAAGCGCACCTATGACAAAAATCTGCGAGAACGAGATTTCAACATTGGAGACCTCGTCCTCAAAGAGAATCAACACGTGACCAATATGGAGTGAAGTAAACGAGGCAAGTTTGCTCCTAATTGGCTCAGACCCTTTATTATCACGCACAAGTATGGATCAGGGACTTACCGTCTGTCTTCTCTTGATGGACGCCCAGAACCTGAGCCTCTTAATGCGTTGCATCTGCGACCGTTCTACTGCTAGTCGAGTATTCGTCCACTTGACACTTAACTTGAGCTCGTCCCTTGAGCAATCCCCGTCCTCTTCATCCTACTTCCTTTCAACCCTATTCCTCTTAACAACTCCTATAACCCTTTTATGATGTATGGATACTTTGTCCTACTAAAAGGGAGCCCTTGACCTTCTATAGTCTTGTCCATGACTCACATTTCTATCAAAACAAATCAAGATGTCAAAACATATCCATGGTCACTATATCCATATCAAAATCAAAAGACAGACTGCTCCCTCGAAGGACAGTTGTACTATCATTGCTGTAATAAATAGACTACTCCCTCGAAGGACAGCTATTCAAAAGCCTTTATATTAAACAAAAATCTAGACCACTCCCTCGAAGGATGGCTATGACTACTCTGGCAATAAACAGCAACTTATTTTAGAAGCTTCCCGCATTGATCAGCTTCGCAACCTGACCACCAAGCAAATGACATCTCTATGCAGGCTTCCCGCATCGATCAGTCTGCCTCTCAAAAAAAAAAAAAAAAAAAAAAAAAAAAAAATGAGTCACGGACTTGGCTTGTAGTTGTCTTAGGGTCTCCTATAAAAAGGGGCAAAGTTATCTCTGCTCTTAAAACGGGTTACCCTCTTTCCTCCTCCTATTACCTACTCAAGGGACTTCGAGCTCACTTTAATGTCTAAGTGATTCGATTACCGCTCTAACATAACTATGGTCAACGACGTCACGCATGAATGGGGCTCTTGGTTCTCATAACCCCTATCTATGCTATCTTTTTGGTCCTTGTCAATGAAAGAGCAATTTGCCTTTCATCTTCTTCTGCCCTTTGGTCACATCCACCTTCATCACTTGTCGATCAACTCAGCTCAACTCTCTTTTCAGACCATCAACATGACCTTGCCTATTCACCCTAGTTTCTATGGACACCAATACACATGGAAACTATCGACTCGCCACAATTTATGTTCAGCATAAACCAATACTTGCTGAAGCATAAATAGACCTCAATTCATTTTTAGCATACATCCATCATGCAAATGGAATATTGCTAGGGATGAAAAACCCCTCAACCAATGTTGCAGAATACACCATTTGGAAAAGGCTGCAACATCTTTTTTTTCCTCACCATCCCTTTGACCCTTCCTCCCTTCTAGGGAGAACTACATCGGCCTGAGGCCCTATCACCAGGGCTATGTAGGCAGCACTCAGTTGACATGGGGTCTTCTGGGGTTAGCTCGGCCGCATCCTCTCATCCTTCCATCCATTCATCCATCCATCGACCACCAACCATTGGAGATCATGCCTATCTCCTCCGACCTCGACCACTTCCAAGACGTTGTTGCCTTGGTTGTTTTTGCATGTATGCTACCTCATGACTGGTTAGCAGAATTGTGCACAGACCTTTTTGGACCCTCACAAGTATAGGATCGCACACCGGTTGATCCACACTACTTGTGACTTTTTCGCGTTTCTAGGATCACTTCCTGAGCCCGGGATACCTGGAACGCGATGACCCATTTGGAGCTTCAGCTTAGATTGAGTGACCCGATCAGTAGATGACTAAATGCTGGGGCCCGGTTACTTCAATTTTGGCACTCCTCGACCCTTGACCTGCAACACTTTGGCCTGACCATCTCGTGCAGTGGTATGCGCGCAATCACGACCTTTGCAGCGTTCACCCTCACCCCTTTTTTCATCCACTCTTTATCAAATCAGCACCCGATTCTCGGTTCCCTTCCCTCGACTCCTGCTTTGAGGGGGAATACCTCATCCTTACTCGAGGCATTTCGCTTCCTATTTTTGTCTTGCAGTTCATTCGAACAACCAACAAGACGAAATCAACCTTATCCCTCCCCTGGGGCACTCACTCCTATTTTTGTCTTGCAGTTTGTCCAGAACAACCAACAAGACAAAAAGGGGCAAATGTAGACACCGAAATCGTGTCGACTCCCCTGGTCATTCCCCGTCTTATTCTTCTTCGCCTATTGAACCCTTGCCGATCACTTGTTTCACCAGCATTGACCTTGGTAGCATGTAAAGAGGAGCACAGAGCGAAAGGTAGACTCTATTCCCATTATGCATCTGCCGACGACGGTCTTTACCCGACCGATGTCGCCGACGTCGGTCACCTATCGGCCGACGTCGGCAATTCTGCCGACGTCGGTCACCTTCCCCTTGTCCATTATCAGTTACCATTCGGTTTCTCGAAACGGTTGACGAATCGTTTCTGGAACCGTCTCCATCCCCCGCCTTCATCAACCTCCGCCAGCCATTCGAACGAGATCCCTGAACGCTGAGCAACCAACCTGCGAATTCCTCCACCAAACCTGCGAACTCCGAGCAATCATCAACACTACGACATCAACTAATCTGCACACCATGGCTTTCATCGGGTCTTCTACTACGTAAGTCTTTATTTTGTTTATTTCATTTTCTTTCTTAGTTATTATTTATGTTCTGTTATCCCTGCCTCTGTCCTCAAACCCCTGGACTCTGTTCAGACCTCTTCCCGACCTTGCCCAGACACTGTTCAAACTCCTCAGACTCTGTCTAAACCTCGTCCCTGTCCTTATCAAACCCTGTCTCGACTCTGTCTAAACCTCATCCCTGTCTTTATCAAACCCTACCCTGACCATATCAGACCCTGTCCCGACTGTTCAGACCTATCCCGACTCTGTTCAAACCCCCCAGACTCTCCCTGAACCTGTCCCGACTCTCTCAGAACCTGTCCTGAACCTTTTCCCAGAACCTACCCCTACCGACGCCGGTCACTACCCCGACCGACGACGGCACCCTGACCGACGTCGGCACCTTCCCTAACCGACGCCGGCACCACAGAGACCGACGCCGGCGATTGTGCAGAACAGTGCCGCATATCAGGTACACCTTTTATTTTCTGTCATTATCATCTACTTTCGTCCAATTTTCTACTCTTTTTTATCAGTGGGTTGTTATCCTTCTAGGGAGTCTTCATACTTCCGGGATCGGGCGTTCACTTGACAACCCACCATATCTCTTATTAACATTTTTCCGTGTTTAGCCTTTTCTTCGCAGGTGTCATTCCTCCACAGCAAAAGAGGAGAATCTTTCAACGTCTGATTTCGGTGCGCACGACTGTATCAGGTACTTCTAGCCTTAACCATCTTTCAGTTTCTTATTTCTTCTTTGAATGTAGAAAGCAATTTTGCATTAGAAACAGTTATCACTTGGATTTTCACCCCATTAGGAAATGTCTCAGATCTCCTCATCTAAGTGGCACAATTGAAACACCTCTAGGCTATGGGTAGCCTAAGAATGAGGTGAATCTCTAAATAGGGATAAATCCCTTGATGTACCATGTTTAGATCACTATTACACCTATTATTGCAAGGAAATGGAGATAAAACTGAACTTAAACTATCCTAAATGTGGTGATACACCAAATTAATTGATAACTACCAACTAGATGCATGTCACACATGAGACCAAGAGACTAACTAGGCATACACTTCTCTAATTTAAATCTTCTCACATCAATATTTTATTATGAGGTTGTGATGAATGTTTAGGTTATGAGGACTATACAAAAGGAATATAATGGCACTATTATATATAATAACTCACTCAACCTTGACACTTCATATAACACTTCACATGACTTGTAAGAAGAAGCTTTCAAACTATAAATAGGTAGAGAATGAGACAACAATGCTAAGGAAATAATAGTCATCACTAAGCAAGATCAATAATTTAAGTGAGAACAATATGAATATTAATTTAAGAGGCAAAATAAGTAGTATTTATTGATCCATGGTATTTAAATGATTAGGGTTTCACCATACTCAGGGGGAACATCCCTACAATAGCCAATAATGGCTAGTTCTTATAGAACTTGAGAGAGAAGTGGGAAAATAAGAGTCCAAGGGTCACTTGAACACTTATAATGATAAGAGGAGGAGTTAAATGTGTATAATAATTAAGTAGGAGACATACCATGTAATTTATGATAGGATAAATGGCTCTCCAAACTATGCAACTCATGAAATGTGGCATGAAACTCCTTAATTTGCACAAGAAAATTGTCTTCATCATTACCCCTTTTTGAAACTTCCCAAAATTGACTAGGGATATATATAATAATTCAAATGAGTGGGATGGGTTATTTACATGATTATACATGATTTTTTTCATTCATAATCATCTAAATTACTATAAAAGTGAGTCATCACTACCTGTAGTCAAAGAAACTCCTCTTTTAGTCACCCCTTACACTTGGCCTCAAAATTGGCTTTAGTTTTCATTTAAAATCCATGAAATGGAGTTAATTAAATTTTTTAAGGACATAAATTTCCTTATATTTCTTAGGTACACCTTAAATAGGCTCCCACTTGAAATTTTCACCCTTCTCACTATCATGTTCACTATGCTAGTTTTGACTGGCTAAGATGAGATCTCTTTTTGAGGCACCTAAGAGATATTATGAATAAATAAATTGAGGAACCTAAGAAATATTATGAATAAATAAATTTACATGGGGAGTTATATTAAGTCTCAATATTTCCTCCCATTTTATTGACATCTTTTGAATTTTCCTAGAACCTAAAAAATCATAAAAAATGTCAATAAAACCCTATTTTGTACTCCATCCATACAATTCCATATAGAAAAAATTATGGGGAGTATCCTAAGAGAGTAACCTACATAATACAGTAAATTTTATAGGCAAAATATTCCATTTATATGTATTAACTACTCCATCTTCTCAAACTGGTCACTAGCAAGGGTTTTGGTGAGTTTAGGCATGTTTTACCCTCTTAGCAATTTTTCATAAAGATTTGACATTAAAATATAAAATAATTCCAAAAAATGGTTTTTTATGATCTTATTTAACTTTTAATATCTCCTTGAGTCTCCATTCTAGGTGTCTAAGAAGATTTGAGCATCCAAACTTCTCTTATCGGGCTTGTTTCTCCACTTTGTATAGGTATGAGTAGGCTTAAAACCCATAAAATTGATTCTTCATAGATTCCCCTACATCCTAATAGCTCATAAATATCTTATGTAATCCTATAAAAATGATACAATAAGTTATAAAGTTCATTAATATCTAGAAGTGAAGCTAGACCCCCATTTGGCTTTAGGCTTAAACCATGCCTAATAAACCTATCTGCATACTTGGTCATCCAGACCATCTTATTGGGTTCCCTCCTAATATGTAAGGATTATAAATTTTTTTTATGTGTTATTAAACTTTAAAAACATAAATTATATGTCTTCTCATGCCTTAGCTCCCCCATTTAAATTCATTCCTCAAAACTATAGGGTTTGTACTCAAGGTAAGTACCCTTTATCTGAGAGAAAATAGAGGGTAATTCCACTATTAAATCAAAAAAATTAAATATTTTATAGAATTATTAAAGTTATATATATTATTTTTACTAATTTTAATCCATTTTTCATATCATTTGACCCTCCAAAATCATTAAAAGCCAAGATAGACTATTTGGAAAAGACTGTGTGCAGGGTCCTCTCATGTGGACTATGTGATGTATCCCTAGGGTCCCCTTTTTGATTTATATTTTCCATGGAGATATCTTGAATTTTTTTCCATAATTTTGGATGTATTTAAAACATTTTTATCATCTCAATCACTTTTAACACTTCTCATTGCATACCCCTCCATTTCACTATCTTGGACTACAGACTGTATTCTTATTTGGGAAGGACCCTTGTAGGTGATATTTCATAATTAGACTTTGGAAACCTTGAATCAGCCATTTTTATTCCTTAAAATATCATTTGGAAAGTATTCATACATAATCATTCCATACTTTGGCTATGTCCACATAAATATACCCAATCCCTTTTCTCTCTACCCCTCACAGTCAGCTACAACTAAATGTGTGGGGTCTTTATAGGTTTATATGAGACTCAAAATATAGTATTCTGACCTATTTAAATGATTATTGGATCATAAATTATATTTTATATTCCTTTTAACCTAATAAATTCATTCAATCATGAATGTATGATCTAATTATAACCTTGGGTGCTAGAGTCACTTTGGAGTTTCAAAATCCTTTAGATGGCACTATCAAAATTTAGTGGTCAAAGGTGCATATTTGAGTTTCTCTAGAAAGAAAACTAAATGAATAAACCGATATTTTAATTTTTAAATTTGGTATCCTTTGATAGGGATATAGGATGAATAAACTAGGAGTGATCAAAACTCAACATGGCATTGTCAGAAGACCTCTTTAAAAGGGTTAGGTGCTCTATTTTGCATGCTTTAGGGACATGATTCCTGAATATAGTCATTGCCTTTAAGAGTGACATTCCAGATTTCCTATAAATATATCATTTCAAATTATTCTACCATAAAATATTCAATATAATAGGATTCTAAGGAGATTTTCACCACTTGTTTCAACACTTCCATATGACACCCTAGCTCTTTGTCAACACCACCTGTAGGTGGTTATTGTCATATACATGCAGTGGATGATATTATGAGAAATATCCATGGTTTGTGGGTTTAAATTTATTTTTTATCATTTAAAAAGTATCAAATAAACTCTTATCACTATATATAATCCTATCCAACTTGAATTCTCCCTCTCAATGCTATTTATTTCCATGAGGGCACCTGTATGTTCACCTTGAGTTGTATATAGACATGCAATGAGTATAATGGTCCATGTATTCAATAAATATAAATTCATAGTAAATTAATATCCCATAAATGTATTAAAATTAATATTTTTTATTTTTTAAATATTTAAACAAGATCACACTCCTCATTTCAATTTCTTACTTTCCTATAGGTGCAGACTGAGCAATGGTGGTTGAGTGATTAATTATTATAATATTCATTATGATAATTAAAGGTATTAACTTGATTAATTTTTCTATGATAATGCATTAAAACTCTCAATACCATAATTATACCCTCATGGATGTGTTAAAGACCTTAACCCATCTCTCTCAATTGACTATGCATGATAGTCATAGAGCAAAATAGTTGCATCTCCCTTGTGACTGCAAATATATGGAAGATTGATTTAGAGTATGAGATTATAATTAAAGGAAAAAAAATTGAAACATGAAAACAAACAATCACCATCTATTTACACTGTTACCAAGACATGAGAATGTTATAAGTGGTGGAAACATGTCTGCAACACATAAAGGTGTCTTCACTTGCAACCTGAGATATTTGGCTTATCCAAACACCTTGAAACACTAAAACAAGCATCGATAACATGAGTTTAAGATTTAAATTTCATATATATTCAATTATATTAGTTGAACTATACAAAATCATCTAAACAAGAGTAAAACCTTACAATGTACATAGATTGTCAAGCAAATTAGATAATCCAACTTATTAAGAATGGTTCATAAAGCATATGCCACCATTATTATACAACAAAACATAAAATGGAATATATCTGAGTTTATAAGACACCCCCAAGATAAGTTTTCTTGAAACCTCTCCTATTGGCTGTACCATCTAAAAACCCAAGGGCCATTCTTACTTACCAAGCCTAGTGAAAGAAGAAAGAAGTGTTTTTCCTAGTTTGTTGGAACTTCTAATCAAAATGATAATTAAAAAAATTGTGTGTAAGATGAAAGGAAACTCCTAAAGTGTCATCAACTATAGGATGATGTACAAGTCTATACACCTCAGGGAAACTCCCCTTTTTCCAAGAAAATCCACTCTTTCTTCTAAATAACCTACCACTTTTTAGTTATAAATAGTTGATTAAATAATAATAGGACACATGTCACATAAAATTACCTTTTTAAACCTTTAATTTACCTAAGGGGGATACATAAGTCATTAAAGGCTCCTTTTATGACCTTGAAATGGCTCAAAAAGACATAATGATTAAAATGACTAAGACGAAGGCTAATATGACATGAAATGAAATAAAAATACTTATAATACACCTTATGACATAATAATAGACCCATAGAAAGACCTAAACATTAATTTTTTACCTAAAGGCATCCCAATTTGACCTATAGGGTCAGATTTGGTCAACAATTAGTGATGTTAAGCATGAAATATACTGAGAGGGAGGTGAATCAATATATTATATATCTTTTACTTAATATTATTTCTTTTCTTTAACCACTTAAATACACTTTCAAGATATGAAATAAAATTGAAACAATAACATGCACCACATGAGAGAGAGAGAGAGAGAGAGAGAGAGAGAGAGAGAGAGAGAGAGAGAGAGAGAGAGAGAGAGAGAGAGAGAGAGAGAGAGAGAGAGAGAGAGAGAGAGAGAGAGAGACTATATTTTTATGTGGAAACCCAAAGTAGGAAAAACCATAGAGAACAATCTCAAGTAAATGAATGAGCACCAACTCAAATTATAAATTTTTTAATCACCAACTTGCAAGATCACAAATCCCTTTGTTGAGCACCAACACAACAAATATTTTTGATCACCAAATCATAGGGGCACCAACCCCTTACAAAGATTTGTGAGCACCAACCCACAGGAGCACCAACCCCTCTTATGTATAAAAGACAACTATCTCTCAATGTTGATTACTCAACAAATGATATAACTCTAAAATATCTCCTGATTTTCTCTCCATTAAAACAAATATAAACCATGCACTCTCTTGCATTTTCAAATGGATTCTCAATCCTTTATTTATAGCTTTCCAAATGAACTTTGGCATTCACCCTTTGTGACCCTTCAATCCTCATGGAAAATGGTGCCAAACTTGCATGACCCTTTGTATCCTTGAATTTGAAAATTCACATGGTGACCCTTCATAAGCAAAATCATCCTCTCCACTTTTTTCTTTATCTTGATGACTTTTTGTATTCTTCAAAGTGTCCCTTCATGGAGAAATGTGTCATACCCTCTTTTATATTCACATGGTGATTCTTGGGATTCTTCAAGATGACTCTTCATGATAAAATGCATCCCATTCCTCTTTTGTCTTTACCTCATGAATCTTTGACTTCTCCATGGGCCTTCTTTTGACTTATATGCAACAAAAAATATATTCATTAATATTAAATAAATATTAACATAAATTAGCTAAGATATGAATATTAAAAACACCATTAAATGCAATGGGGTCTTTATCACCAATGTTAGACCTTTGACATCAATGATAATATTTAAAACAATCTCCCCCTTTGTCATTGATATAAACCTCAAATTGAAACTTCCACATCCTAAAACTTGTATTGTACACGCCAAAATACACATACTACCATCTAAAAAACATACAGTAACTCCCCCTTACTATAGAAACTTTTACTTATTCCCTGTACCTATTTTTGCACTTATACTTGTACCTCTACCTATTTCTATTCTTCTCCCCCTTTGACATCAATGGTAAAGGGCCTATCCTAGAGCTAACACTTAGCCCCCCTCAACTAATGTTGATCCTCAATGGTAGGAGGTAAAATAAATTACTCCCAACTTCTCTCATAGATACTCAAATGTGTCTTTTGGTAGTGCTTTTGTGAAAATATATACAATATACTCTATAGTACTAATATATTCCACTTGTTCCTATCACATTGTGATCTTTTGGTCTAGGCACTAATTCCCAAGTATCATTCTTTTCTATCTAATTTAATTCTTCATCCATTGCCTTAACCCAATGCTTATCATGTCTAGCTTTTGAAAAATTTATAGGCTAAATTTTGAATAACAAAGAGAAATTAACTTTCTCAAATTCACTTACCATCATGTTATGATAATAATTGTTAAGCATGGGATATACTGAGGGGGGGGGGGGTAAATCAATATATCAAATATCTTATAAACTTTCACTTAATCAAATTCTACTTAACCATACGTTCTTCTAGTATGAAATCCTTCATTTATGTCCCTGATGATGTCACTTTCATTATGATTTCTCTATACATATTTGGATGGGTTTTTTTTTTCCTTTTTCTCCTTCTTCTCATCTTCATCTGATTCTTCAAAATCTTCATCTTCAATGATTTTAAGAATGTCTACTGGATCACTGATTCTTTGTGTTCCATCTTATTCTATCCTGACACTTGCACTTTCAACTATTTTCTTGGTTTTTTTATAACATTTATAAGCTTTAATTTTAAAATAATAACCAAGAAATATACCTTCATCTACTATGGATTCAAACATACCAAGTTTTTCATCAGTTCTTTTTATGAAGCATTTGCTGCCAAAAACTCTAAAATAATCAATTGTTGTTGGTTTATCTTTCCATAGCTCATGAGTCTTATCACGGTTGACTCTCAATAATGGTCTACACTAAATATGCACTATTGTAATAACTGTCTATCTCCAATATTTATTTGGTATCTTGGATTTATTTATCATTATCCTCACCATCTCTTAAACTATTATATTTCTCTGTTCAACTACTCCATTTTACTATGGAGTTCTAGTTGCTAAATAATGTCTCTTTATTCCATGGTCTTCATAATACTCAATAAACTATTCTATCATGAATTCTCCTCCTCAATTTGATATTAGGCACTTAATCTTCAAACTGGTTTCATTCTCAACTAATTGTTTAAATGATTTTAAATATCTAAAAGCTTCTAATTTTCTCTTTAAAAACATTACCCAAGTCATACATGAAAATTCATCAATAAGCAACATAAAATATTTCTCAACTTGAGTACTTTGAGTTCTCATAGGTTCACACAAATTAGTGTGAACAAGCTCTAAAATATGATTGGTTGAGTACACTTTTATTTTGAACCACCTTCTAGCCTAATTCCCATGTTGATAAGGTTCACAAATCATGTTGGATGGCTTTGTAATCTTTGGAATATTTTTGACTACTTGCTTCTTGATAATGTTGACAATATTGTCAAAATTTATGTGTCCCATTCTCCTATGCCATAGCCAACTTTCTTCAATCTGACTCAAACAACATCTTTGACCTTTGATGTCTAATAACATATACAAATTATTGCTTATTCTCTGAGCATCTACAACCAACACATCTGAATCTTTTCTCCTAATTTCACAACCTTGTGCATAGAAATTTAGTGTGTTCCCTTGATCACACATTTCAATTACACTCAAAATATTATGCTTAAGACCTACATACAAAACATTTTTAGTTTTAGTTCTACTATTATCCAAACTTAGTGTACCTTTTATGACAATTCTAGCAGTAGTATTATCTCTGAATTTTATTGTGCCACCATTGATCTTATTCAAGGTTATGAAATTTATCTTGTCTCATATCATGTGCCTTAAACATCCACTATCAATTAACCATGTATTTTCTTCATTTATTGCATGTAAATTTGTCTGGGCCAATATAGACTTTTCAAGTTGTTTCTTCTGCCATCAACCTGTCTAAACTTTCTTCTTGATGAATGGAGCCTTGAAACTCTGGGCCTTCTTGACTTACTCAAACATGATTATACAATACCAGGCTATGTGTCTAAAGTTATTACACTTTTAACATATTATTTCCTCTTCATTAAAGCCTAATAGAGGAGAAAAAGAGTTGTAGCTTCTACTTGACTCTGCATGAGTTTCCTTCTCCTTACTTTTGAAATTGTTAGCCCTTTTCAACATTCTATTTTTTTATGACCATATCCATTATAATAAAAATAATAGCCATAAAAATAATACCTATTTGTGTATCTCTAACTTGATTGCCTTTTGTATCTCTGTTACTTCCAACCTTCTTTGTTTGAGATTTCCTCTACATTCTTAACTTCTTCCTTTTTATTTCCTCTTTTGTAAGAGATTTATCATATCTCTTTCCTTTTTCTATGTTAACCTTATCTATGGCCTCCCCTTTCTATTTTTTAAATATAATGCCTATCTTATCTGATATTGATTATTGAATTTATAATATCTTATTTAACATATTTATGTTATTCTCAAATTTTGAATCATTTTTTTCTCTATCATTGATTGCTTTATTTGTTTTCTCAAGATCTACTTTTAAATAAGCAATTTCAATAACATACCTTTCACATTCTTCACTTACTTTTTAAAACTGTGCCATTAGATTTTTTTCATTCTTTTTAGCTTCTTCAAAGTGTGTTTGTAGATCTTCAATTGTTTCCTTTGACTCCTTTTCACTTTTCTTGATCTGGAGCTTCAATATTTAATTCTTCTTCTCAAGAGATTTTAACTCTTCTAAGGCACAAACAAGTTCTCCTTCTAGATTCACTTTGGCTTCATCCTATTCTTCTTCTTGATCATCTATACTTTTGCTTGTGGATGCATCTTCATGTATGGCCATGAATATAATTTCTTCTTCTTCTAAATCATTGATTCCACTATCTTCATTTGAGCTAAGATCTTTAGAATACAAACTCTTCTTCTCAAATCCTTTCTTGAATTTTCCTTTGAAATTCTTCTTGTATGTAGACTTTCCTTCTTCATTGTGACCATTACCCTTATCTGGGCACTTAGTTACAAAATTTCCAATCTTTACATAATTAAAACATTTAAAAGTTAATTTTCCTTGATATTTACTTGTGCCCTTTTTCATCTTGCAAATGAATAGAGCTTCGTTGTCATCTTCATCATTGCTAGAACTGTCACTTAATTCTTGAATTTTAGCCTTCTCTTTCATTGATGTCTTAAAATCAACTTCTCTCTTTAAGGGTTTATCTTGTTTGGTCTACATCTCATATGTTTTAAGAATACCATGTATCTCATCCATCTTTAGCTTAGCTAAATTATTCATTTCTTCAATTGTTGAAACTTTTGCATCATATCTCAATGGTAGAGATCTCAAAAAAATTGTACCATGATTGATTCTTCTAGCTTTTCTCCAAGACCTTGAATTTTATTAACTATTTGATCAACCCAAAAAAGGTAACATGATATATTTTCTTCCTCTTCCATCTTCAAACTCTCAAACTATATTTTGAAATTTTGAAGCTTAGCTTGCTAAACCTTTCCATCACCTTTGTAAATATTCTCCTATTTTACCCAAGTTTCATGACCAGATTTACATTGTATAACTTTAACAAATTTTTATTCACATAAAATAGCATTTAAATCTTTATCATTATTTCCACTTTCCTTATTTTCCATCGGAGTAGTTACAAGTGTCTGTGACTCTTCATATTCCTCCACCACTACTTGCCAAATGTCAAATCGAAGGGCCATCAAATAAGTCCTCATCCTTATGCTCCAAAAATAATAATTTTTATGATAAAAAAAGGTGCCTTATTTGTATAAAAACCTTCATTTTATCCAACCATCATGCTTTCCCAGATCTACCTTCAAGCTATAAATGTTTTTTGAAAGGAACCTACTCTGATACCAATTGTTAAGTATGAAATATACTGAGGGGGGTGAATCATTATATTATATATATTTTAATTAATCTTATTTATTTTATTTAACCACTTAATCACACATTCAATATATGCAATAAAACTAAAATAATAACATGCACCACATATGAGAGAGAGAGAGAGAGAGAGAGAGAGAGAGAGAGAGAGAGAGAGAGAGAGACTAGATTTTTATGTGGAAACCCAAAGTGGGAAAAACCACGAAGAACAATCTCAAGTATATGAATGAGCACCAACTCAAATTAAAAATTTCACAAGCACTGATCAAATTACAAATTTCATATGCACCAATGCCTTTGTCGAGCACCAACACAACAACTATTTTTGTGTACCAACTCACAGGAGCACAAACCCCTTATAAATATTTTTGAGCACCAACCCATGGGAGCACCAACCCCTCTGTGTATAAAACACAACTATCTCTCAATGTTTCTTACTCAACAAATGATAGAACCCTAAAATATCTCCTACTTGTTTATCCTCTAAAACAAATACAAATCATGCATACTCTTGCATTTTTAAATGGCTTCTCAAGCCTTTATTTATAGCTTTCTGAATGACCTTTAGCATTCACCCTTTATGACCCTTCAATCCTCACAGAAAATGGAATTAAACTTGTATGACCCTTTGTATCCTTGCATTTAAAAAGTCACATGGTGACCCTTCATAAACAAAAGCATCCTTTCCTCTTTTTTCTTTATCTTAGTGACTTTTAGTATTCCTCAAAGTGTGCCTTCATGGAAAAATGTGACATACCCTCTTTTGTCTTCACATGGTGACTCTTGGAATTCCTTAAGATTATTATTCATGATAAAATGCTTCCCATTCCTCTTTTGTCTTTACCCCATGACTCTTTGACTTCTCCATGGGCCCTATTTTGACTTATATGCAACCAAAAATATATTAATTAATATTAAATAAATATTAACACACATTAGCCAAGATATGAATATTAAAAACACCATTAAATTCAATGGGGCCTTTATCACCAATTATATACCTTTAACATCAATGATAATATTTCCAACAGGTGACTAATAGAGGCAACAAGCCTATTATGCTAAATATCAATAGCCTTATCCTATCCATGGGCTTAGCGAGTCATTTGAAGTTTGAAACAAAACTAGAAGACCTGACACTTGATAAAAAGGCTTTGACCAAGATAAGATAACTAATTATCTCAACTACATAAAACAAAAGACACTCACAAAGCAAAGTAAACACACTGACAAGACAAACACATGTGCTCAAAGCACTTAAGGAAACTAGAAAACAAATAACTATGCACAACTAGAAATTAAGCATTCTTCATTTCTAGGATCAAAATGAAAATTTATTGAATCCATTTATTCATGATATGAATCATAGTTCCAAGCATGTTGCTCCTTGGATTGGATGCTTTATAGATTAGACCTATTCCTTAGCACTTCACTTGATCTGTTCTTAAGTAGATAATCCTTAAATAGGTATCCAATGTAAATTTATTCCTCTTGAATTTGTACACATACCTCATAATGTTACCCAATCTTCATCTCATTATCAAATTATATATTCTTGGTAGGCATGGCATTAAGAGGAGTAGTTTCTTGTTCCTTAGAAGATTGAGGCCAACAGAAGCTTGTTCTATCCTTCAAAATATGATGTGTTTCTCCCAACTGGTTGAGAGGATGATAACCCATTTTGATGATTTCAAATATAACATCATGGAATACATATTCCTCTTGAAAGGACAAATTTGAAAAGTTGATTCTTCTTTACATACCCACTTAAGTGTCAAGGTTGCCTTCTCTATTTTTGACTAGATCATAATCCTCCTTGAAGAGGAGTATAACCTGCTCTAATTATTGCAAGAGAATCATCCCAAGGTTCATTAGACTTTTTTTTAACCCATATATGATATCTTGGATAGTGATGGGATAATCAATGATGATTTCCTCTTCTTTGACACAAAGAAGACATTCTTCAATATCAGCATAATTAGAATAGTCAACACAAGAAATCACCTCTTCTTCTCATTTAGAACCTCTTGAGGGATCTTAAGTTGTATCTCAACTATTAAAACCTAAATTTGCTTCTTGAGGATTGAAATATCCTCAATTTCTTTCTCCTTCTTGGTGATGCCAATGATATCCATTTTTTAATTAGGTGACCTAGCCCAATGATGCTACCAAGGAGCTATTTTTATTCAAGCAAGAGTTATAAATTATTATCAACCAAATTCTCCTCTTTAAGATCCCACACCATACATACATCAAGGAAAAGGTTGATAGGGTGAGGATAAGATGAACTAGTTGGTGGAGGTGGTACATATAACTCAACATCAGATTGAGAATGAGTTATAAGGGATCCTTTTTGGAGTTCTTGAGGAAAGGGCGGCAAAACTTGGGATAAAATAGCTTAGTTTTATTTCTTACATTTTAAAATCACTTCATTTAAATATAATTCATCTTGATCACTCTCTTGAGTAAAGTTATATGGGGTGTGTTTAGGCATAAGATCTTCTTTTGGCTCTAAACCTTCCATCACACCTTGACTCAACAATTTCATTCTTGAATCTAACTCTTCAATTTTCTTCGCTAGGTTTTCTTGGAAAATTCTCTCTTGAATTTGATATTAATCTTCATGATGATAATTATTACAAGAGGGATGATATAGAAAACAAGAGGTCTCTTGAGGAAGGGTAGGAGGGGCTTGTACATGATCAAGCTCTTTCTCAACTTCACACTCTTTATCTAGGATTTTATCCCCTTTATTTTCCCATGATTCCACTACCTGATTCTAGCTTAGGATGTTATGATTAGGAGTCTCTTTTTGAGTTATTGATGCAATTTTAGGGGTGGATGAAATGTTCAAGAAACTTAGGATATCCTTAGGCTTGGATTCTCCACCTTATCTCCAACTTGGGATTTCATATCATGAAGTCTTTTCTTGAGGTAGGGATATAATGGGAGAGGGAAATAAGGGATTAAATTACACTTCCTTTACTAATGATATGGAATTATTCATCCATTTATTAACTAACTCAATCTTCCTATCAAGGTTTGCTTAAAAATTAAATTTTGTCTTTTCAACTTTCGCTTCCAACTGATTGGGAAAAAGATGACTTTGATAATATTGATTGGGTTCATGAGTAAGGTTCAAGTAGAACTAATAACAATATTGGGGAGGTGGATATGAGGGATGATATGTTTGGTGAGGTTGTTACTCATGAATTCTTAACTTATCTTCTAAGGATGAAACCAAGCCACTCACATATAACAACTCACTTGTGAGCCTTTGCCAATTTTCTTTCTCAATAGGTGCCCAACTCTCTTTTAACTACATCTAGTATATCTCTCATATTATGAATGAGATTACTAGGAACATATTGACCATGTCCCATTTATATGTCTAAATACATCATGTACCTCTCATATCCCAAGAGAGTTTGCTTGAAATTTGAAATGGACTAATTTGAGAAGTGACTAGGTTGGTTAGGAGGAGAAAGATATTAAGAAGTTTGGTTATAGGACTAATATAATTCATGACAAGGTTGATAAGGGTCATATTATAATTGGTAAAGATAATAACAAGGATAATAAAAATCATAAAAAGGCTAATATGGAATGCCATAAGCTTGAGATATCCCATGAATTTGTGTAAAACAATATTCAACACCAAAACCAGCCATGAAATTTCATTAGGAAGTAGGAACACAAAGAAAAATTACCAATAATATTCAAAAAGAAAACCTGGGCTACTTGACCAACTGAATTAACTTTGGAGTCACCATTGATGCTTAGATAGATGCATCCAAAGGCTGATGTGTTGAAAGACAACATCAAAAATCTTTCAACTTCTTAGATAGTGAGTCCCACTAGGCATACCAAAAACAATTATCACTTAGATTTGTACCCCTTAAGGATATGTCTTGTATCTCCTCATCCAAAGTGGCATAATTAAAATACCTCTAGGTTGTGGGTATCTTAAGAATGAGGTGAATTTAAAAATAGGGGTAGCTACCTTAATGTACCACTTTTAGATAACTACTACACCTATGCTTGTAAGGAAAAGGGAGATAAAACTAAAATTAAACTATCCTAAAGGTTTTGATACACCAAATTAATTGATAACTACCAACCAACTTCATGTCACACATGAGACCAAGATACTAACTAGGTGAACACTTATTTAATCTGAATCTTCTCACATTAGTATTTCATTATGAGGTTGTGATTAATGTTTAATCTAGGAGTAATAGACAAGAGGAATATAATGGCACTATTGAATATACTAACTCACTCAAAATTGACACTTCATATAACACTTCACATGACCTATAAGGAGAAACTTTCAAGCTATAAAGAGGTGAGAGAATGAGACAACAATGCTAAGGAAATAATAGTCATCACTAATAAATATAAATCATTCAAGTAAAAACACTATGAATAGGCATATAAGAGGTAAAATTAGTAGTATTTATTGATCCATGACATGAAAATGAGTAGGCCTTCACCATACTCAAGTGGAACATCCCTATAATAGCCAAAATGGTTAGTTCTTATAGATCTTGAGAGAGAAGTGGGAAAAGAGGAGTCCAAAGGTCACTTGTACACTTGTCATACTGAGAGGAGTTACATGTGTAGAATAATTAAGTAGGATATATACCATGTAAGGTTTGATAGGACAAATGGCTCTCCAAACTATGCAACTCATGAATTGTGGCATGAAACTCCTTATTTTGCACAAAAAAACTATCTTCATCATTCCCCCTTTTTGGAATGTCCCAAAATTGAATAGGGATAAATATAATAATTTAAAGGATAGGGAATGGTTATGCACATGATTATCCATGCATTTTTTACATTCATAATCATCTAGATTCCTTTAAAAAAGAACTATCACTACCTATAGTCAAAGAAACTCCTCTTTTAGTCATCCCTTACACTTGGCCTCAAAATTCAATTCAATTTTCCATACAAATCCATGTAAGGGTGTGAATGACATTTTTCAAGTCCATCCATGGCCTTATATTTCTTAGGTACACCTTAAATAGGCTCCCACTTGAAATTTTCACCCTTCTCACTATCATGTTCATTATGCTAGTTCTAACTAGCTGAGATGAGAGCTATTTTTGAGGAACCTAGGATTTTTTATAAAGTATGAAATGGACATGGGTAGTTATCTTAAGTCTAAAGATTTCCTCCCATGTGATTGACATATTTAGACTCCTCCTAGAACCTATAAAAACATAAATATTGTCAATAAAATCCTATTTTGTATCCATTTTTACCATTACCTATAGTAAAAAATTATGGGTATTATATTTATAGAGTCACGTAGATCATCCAATCACTTTTATAGGAAAAATATTCCATTTATATGTACTAACTACTCCATCTTCTCAAACTGGTCACTAGCAAGGGTTTTGGTTACTATAGGCTCATTTTACCTATCTAACTTTTCATATCTCCTTGTGATCAAGGAAACAATTTAGGCGATAATTTAGGTGACAGTTCCACCCCAATTGATGACAGAACTTCTGGGAGCCATAACTTTTGCACCATAGAGCTGGTCCAGTAGGTCATCAATCCTGGGGAGAGGATAACAATTCTTCATAGAGATTTTATTCAGGGCTTGGTAGTCAATGCAAAGCCTCCATGTTCCATCTTTATTCGGTGCCAAGACAATTGGGCTACCATAAGGTAAAGAGCTTGGCCTGATGTGACCCTTTTGGATCAATTCTTGAATCTATCTTTTTATCTCATCATTCTCCAAAACTGATCTGTGATACATAGGACTGTTAGGCAAAGGTGATCCTGGGATCAAATCAATAGAATCTTTTACCTGGCAATGTAGTGGAACTCCTGTGGGTGACTTGAATAAGTCATCATATTCTCCTATGATTCATCCTATGTACTTCTATTGTTATGTTGATTGTGTAGTTAGGACTACAACATCAGCCTTCTTGGATTTATGTGGCTTGACCACCATGAGAAAAAATTGCTTTATTTTCTCCACCAATCTCTTGCATTGCTTAGCACTAATCAGGGAGACAGATGTGGGAGGTGGTACCTCTGATACCCTACAACATCATGTTCTAAGAGTGAGGGTGATCCTTCAGGTTCATGATTCATAGATGCCATGTCACTCATACATGAATGGCTGACCAAGGAGTACGTCACAAACATCTAGATTGACCACATCACACAAGACTCTACTCAACCCCTATTCTTGCCTTACCAGATTTGCATCAACCTTTTAAGTTGATGATAGATGCATTTGAATATGCCATGGGAGCTATCATCAAGCAACATGGCCATCTTGTTGCATATCACAATGAAAATTTCATTGATACAGTCAGGAATTATCCAACATATGATAAATAGATCTATGCCAATGTGCAAGCCTACAAACAATGGAAACACTGCATCTTGGGGAAAGAAATAGTCATCTACACTAACCACATACCATTGGAATTCATCCAGATGTAAAGCAAAATCTAAAATGAGAGGCATCAAAAGTGGGCCACATATCTTCAACAATTCCACCTAATAATCAAACACAAAAAGGGGAGCTCAAATACAACTGTAGATTATCTAAGCCACCCACCAATTACTACACTCACAATAGTTTTGGACCTGTGCAGACATGAGACTGCCACTTGGGGTGCCCTGTATGAAGCAGATCCTACCTTTGTTGATACATATCAAGCACCTCAAAAAGGTAAACATGTTTTTGATTTATATTTGAAAGATAATGTCCTTTGTCATATGGGGCACATCTGTGTTCCAGTTGTAGAGCAACAAAAGATGATATGGGAAGCACACTTTAGTAGGACAACTGGACACTTTGGTATTGAAAAGACATTGACAATTCTTCAGAAACACTTTTACTTGCCCCATATGCAAAAGGATGTGGAAAGATATCTCAAATATTACACCCCATGTGTGATAGCCAAGACAACAAATAAGAAGCAAGGATTGTACATGCCATTTCCAGAACCAACTAGGCCTTGGGAATCCATCTCAATGGATTTTCTCTCAGGTTTGCCCACTTTAAAACATGGTAAGGACTGTATTTTTTTGGTAGTTGATAATTTTTCAAAAATGGCTATCATGATTACTTGTAATAAAAATATATCTACTAAGGAAACTATTCAACTATATTTTAGTCATGTATGGCTCTATTTTGTTCTCCCCAAGTCCATTGTCTCAGATTGAGATAGCAACTTCCTGAGCATCTTCTAGTCCACTCTATGGAAGATGATGGATACTAAGCTGATGAAGTCCACAGCCTTCCATCCACAGACTGATGGTCAAATAGAGGTGTTAAACCACTTTATTGTTCACATGATTCAGATGTATCACTCTAAACATCCACACATATGGGATGAGGGACTTCTTTTCATACAACATGGATATAATCGGGTGTTGCACTGCTCGACCAAGCACAGTCCATTCCAAGTATGTTTTGGGTTCCAACCCATGGAACTAATTGATATAGCTATTCCATTTTCCACCATGGAATACACACCTCATGGAAGATCTAAGGCAGCAAAAGCAATAAAGTTTATTGAATAAATGCAACACATCCAAGAACAAGTTCATGACATCCTGGAGAAGATGAATCAAAAGTATAAGCAATGCCATGACAAACACAAGACTACACACCATTTTATTGTGGGTGACAAGGTTTGCTTGTGGATTTAGAAGGAATGACTTATAGGACCACAAAGAAAGATTTGGCCTCTGTGATATGGTCCTTACACCATCACCAGAAGAGTTGGAGAAAATGCTTTTGAGTTGAACCTACCAGCCTACCTTGGTCTGCATCCAATATTCAATGTGGATCTCCTCAAAGCATATCACCCACCTATCTTAGACACTTCAATTGTAGTAGAACAACTTGACATTGATGAGCTTGATCCACATATTTTTTCTCTAGTGGAAGAGGATCAAATTTTGGATACCTGGATGAAGACAATAAGAGGACACTCTATTCCGCTTTATTGAGTGGTCAAAAGGGGCCAGCTTAGCCATCAAGGTGAGTGGCTCACAGAGAATCAAATCAATAAAAAACTACCACACCTGATGGGGAACATTGATGTAATGGGTACCATTGATTTTCAAGGAGGGAGGAATGATCTAGACAACAATTTAGGCGACAATTCGGGTGAGAGTTCCACCCCAATTGATGACGGAACTTCTAGGAGCCATAACTTTTAAACCGTAGCTCCAATTGAATCATCATTTGAATCATTGGAAAGATAATAATGAAGATAAAATCATGAAATGGCATGGATATCCACTTTATGAAGTTTGACCCTTAAAACCCCAATGGAAGTGCCTCAAATTTCAATTTTAATAGTGCAGTCTAAAAATAGTAAGTTTCTAAACATAGTAATTCCTTGAATTATGTATTGTTTTAAATCTTGGAAGTAAAACCACTTAATCTCTCTAGATATTTTTGACCTTCCACATCCTCCCCATTCTTTCATAATGTGTATAAATGAAGAGGTAACCCGAAATGTGAAGACATACATCTCTTCCCAGAGATAAGCATATATTTGTATTATGATCTTGAGTAATACTACATCTCTTCTCAGAGAATTCATTATTACTATGTTATTTATATGCTATTTAGATATTTATCAACCAAAAATTTTGAGTTTTGGATCACCTTGAGTCTCCATTTTAGATGTCTAAGAAGATATGAGAAACCAAACTTCTCTTATCAGGGCTTATTTCTTCACTTTGCATAGGTTTGAGTTGTCTTAAAACACAAAAAATTATTATTCATGGATTCCCATACATCATAATAGATTATAAATATATAATTTCATCCTATAAACATTATCCAAAAATTTATAAATTTCACTAAGATCTAGAAGTGAAGCTATACCCCCATTTAGCTTTAGGCTTAAACCATGCCTAACAAACCTATCTAAATACTTGGAAATCTAGACCATCATGTTGGGTTCCCTCATTATATTTAACTATTATAATTTTATTTTATGTGTGTCTCAAATTCCCACACCTCTCTTCTATTTCTTCTCATCCCTTATCTCCTCCCTTTAAATTCCTTACTCAAAATTGCAGGGTTTACACTAAAGGGAAGTACCCTCTGTCTGAGACAAAATAGAGGGTACTTCCCATATTCCCTCAAAAATTTAAATGTTATAGTGAAATATTCAATTCATACATATTATATTTACCAATTTTCATCCGTTTTTAATATCCTTTGACCCTCCAAAATCATTAAAACCCAAGACAAACTGTTAGGAAACAATTAAGTATAGGGTCCTTTCATGTGGACTGTGTGATGTATCGCTAGGGTCCTCTTTTTTATTTATATTTACCATGATAATATATTGAAGTTTTTTTCATAATTTTATATTCTTTCAAACATTTTTATCATCTCAATCCTTTCTAACACTTCTCATTTCATAACCCTCCATTTCACTATCTTGGATTGTAGATCGTATTCTTATTTAGGAAGGACCTCTGTAGGTGATATTGCATAATTACACTTTAGAAACATTGAATAAGAAATTTTTAGTCCTTAAAATATCATTTTTAAATTATTTAGACCTAATCATTCAATATTTTGGCTATGTCCACATCAATAAACCTAATCCCTTTACTCTCTACCCCTCATAGTCAGCTACAGCTGACTATGTGGGGTCTGGTAAGTGTATATGAGACTCAAAATACAATATTATAACCTATTTAAATGATAATTAGATCATAAATGATATTTGATATGAATTTTCACTTGATAAGGTCATTCAATCATGAATATATGTTCCACTTGCAACCTTGGGTGCTAGAGTTACCTTGGAGTTTCAAAATCTTGTAGATGGCATTATCAAAATTTAGTGGTCAAAGGTGCATATTTTAGTTTCTATAGAAAGAAACCCAAATGACTAGACCACTCTATTAATTTTTGAATTTGGGATCCTATGATATGGATATAAGATGAATTCACTAGGAGTGATCAAAACTCAACATGGTATTGTCATAAGACCTCTCCAAAAGGGCTAGGTGATCTGTTTTGCATGTTTTAGGGACTTGATCCCTAAATACAATCATTACCTTTGGGAGTGAACTTCCACATTTCCTATAAATATAAAATTTCAAATTATTCTACCATAATATATTTTTCATACTAGGATTCCAAGGAGAGTTTCACCACTTATTTCATCACTTCCATATGACACCCTAGCTCGCTATTAACATCACCTATAGGTGGTTATTGTCATATACAGACAGTGGATGATATTATGAGAAATATGCATGATTTGTGGTTTTTAATGTATTTTTTACCCTTTAAAAAGTTTTAAATAAAATCTTATCACTATATATAATCCTATCCAGCACATATGCTCCCTCTCAATGTGATTTATTTCCATGAGGGCACTTGTAGGTGCACCTTAAGTTGCATATAAACAAGTAGTGAGTAGAATGGTCCATGTATTTAAGGAATATACCTTAATATTTAATTAATCTCCCATAAATTTAATCAAATTAAGCATTATGATGTTGTAAATCTTGAAACAAGATCACACTCCTCATTTCAACATTTTACTTTCCTATAGGCACCTATGGGTGTAGTTTCGTGGTGCATACCAAGCAATGGTGGTTGAGTGATTAGTTATTACAATATTAATTATTCTAACTAAAGGGATTAAATTAATTTATTTTAATATGATAATGTATTAAAACTCTCAATACCATAATTATATCCCTATGTATGTGTTAAAGACCTTAACCTAGCTCTCTCAATTAACTGTGCATGATAGTCATGGAATAAATTGATTACATCTCACTTGTGATTGTAGCTCTATAGAAGATTGATTTGGATTATGAGATTATAATTAAATTAGAATAACATTTTAAACATTAAAATAAACCATCACCATTATTTGACACCATTTCCAAGATATGAAGATGTTGGAAGTGGTGGAAACCTACCTGCAACATAGAAAGGTGTCTCCACTTACACCCAAGATATTTAGATTATACAAACACATTTAAACACTAAAACAAGCATGGAACACAAGAGGTGAATATTTCCATGTCCTCTAAAGTCAATTATAGTAATTGGATTGTACATAATCATCTAAACATGATCAAAACCTTACAGGTTATACACATTGACAAACAAATTAGATAGGCCAACTTTTTAAGAATGGTTCATAAAACAAAAGAAACCATTATTATAAAATAAAACATAAAACATAATTTGAATTAATGTAGAATACACCCCTAGGATCATTTTTCTTGAAACCTCTCTTGCTGGCTATACCATCTAAAAACCCAAGGGTCATTTTTGCTTGCTAAGCCTTATGGAAGAAGAGAGAAAAAAATTTATTAGTTTCTTGGAGATTATATTAAAACTAATCATAGTAAAAATTGTGTGAAAGTTCAAAGGGCACTCCTGAAATTTCATCATTTGTAGGAGACTTTACAAGTCCGTACACCTTAGGGAAACTCCCTTTTTCTAAGAAAAATGCTCTTTATTTTGAATTACCTACCACTTTTCAATTATAAATAGTTCATCAAGTCATAATAGGACACATGGACCATAAAATATCCTTTTTACACCTTAAATTTACTCAAGGAGGTTGTACAAGTCATTGAATGCTCCTTTTATGATCGTTAAATGGCTCAAAAAGACATAATGATTAAAATTAATAATACCAAGGCTAATATGAAATGAAATGACATAAAAATACTTATAATACACCCTATGACATAGTACTAGACCCATAAAAACACCTAAAGATTAGTTTTTTACCTATAGGGGTTCCAACTTGATCTATATGGACAAATTTGGTTAGTAGTAGGGTCATGGGAAATATGATTACATATGCCCTCAGGGTACAAGTACTCAGTGTTTGAATAAACAAGAAGTGTTATGTAATACCTAAAAGTGATATAAAAGAAAAATAAAGAAATAATTAAAGAGATAAAAGAGAACATTACCTATACTTACTAGATAAATATGGTGGTAGAAGAGGTCGATGGCATGATCCATGGGTGAGATTCAAAATGACATGTAATCTACATCCAAATATAGCTCTAGCTCCAAATATAGCTCTTGTGAAAAATGGACACAAGTGATATCAAATCAAATCATACAATGCAAAATGATATTCACTAAGTCATCAGCCCTAGTGTTCTACTTATCAGGGATATAAGTGAACTGGACATCCTCAAAGAAGAAGAGTAAATCATGTACTACCTCAAAAAAGGGGAGAAACTTAGAGCTAATAATGGCCCAAACATTAGTGATTTGAGACATGGCTAGGAGTGAGTTAGATAATAACTACAAATAACATGTGCCTAACTTATAGGTATCGATCAAGGCACTAATTATTGTGTGATACTTAGTGTCATTATTTATCTCATTGATAAGGAAGAAACTAGCTACAACATGTTTATGGACCCACAAATTAGTGATAACCCAAGTTATAGCCATCAGCCCTAGGTTGCCCTGACTACCACCATTTATATGAATCACAACTAAGAGGTACACCATAATGGAGGTCAAGCATGTAAGACTAGTAACTATGAAAAAACAATATTAAAGAAAGGTAGTATAAGTGAGTTGTATGAGGGAAATAAATAATGAAACCAATTTGTAAACAAAGTAGTTGACCAATACTGACCATGGTAAGAGGTAACAAGGGAAAGTAGAGGGGAGTTTAGAGAAGATGAATACTATTTGGAAAAACCATAACAAGTCCTAAACCACCATAACCAGTTAATAATACTACCTAAAACAACAACAAAAGAGAGAGAGAGGGAGTTATAATAGATCGACTATAGAGAAGTGGATAAATGACTAACTAAAATAAGTAGATCAAGTAAATTATGTCCTCATGTTACCATGATATGGAACATGGGCCTAAGAGGTGAATGGGGACCTAGAAGGGGTTTTGAGGACCAAAAAGGATCAAATTAGGCCCAAATAATCCTTGGATTAAAAAACAAAGGCTGCCAATGCACTCAAAATGTGTTAAAACCCCTAAGATATAGGTTTCACAGTCTAGAATGCAAAAAAGGATAAAACAACAAGAAAGGGCCCAAAAAAGTAAGAAAAAGGAATTAAAAGAGGGAAAAAGAGTAAAAAATAAATCATGTTCACTCTTATTTTCACTTTGAGAGAGCTAAAAGAGAGACTACGAGCCATCAAAGCCAAAGTGGAGCAAACGAGGACATGAGACCATACCATAGACTCATAAGATGGTCTGAGTAAGTCATCTAACCAAAATGTTTGCAAATTTTGTTCATTTTTTGGGTTTGGGAGGCCCTAAACCCATATTTAATAATTATAAATGATTTGATGGACAAATTATATGAAATGATCAATCAAAATTATGGGGTTGGAAAGAGGAAAAATATAGGATAAGTGACAACTCAAATTATGCCCCAAAGAGAGAGAAATAGGGAGCCCTAAGGCTCCTTAGGGGGCCATGCCCCAAGCTACATCATTGTTGGAAAAAACCATGGCCTAGGGAACTATTAAGACATGGGGGAGATAGATTAACCCACTTCTAGGATGTGGCTTTACCCAAAAATCCATGGCCTGTGGTAGAGATGCCTAAGGATAGGCTCCAGGGAACTTGAAAGAGCGTAAAAAGGATCAGAAGGGGAAATAACAAGAAAGAGAAGGGGGAAATAAGCAAAGTATATAAAAATAGTTGTTTTTAAATTTATTTTTCTCATTTCATGGATAGTACACTAATCCATTTTCTTATTTCTTGATTGTACAGACACATGGAGTTAGCATACAAGAGGAGGGGGAGCCTTCACAGGTGAGGGAGCAACCAACATAAAGAGATAGAACATGCAAGGTGACCAGCTAAAAAATATTCCCATCATGGTTGTCCAAAGAGGTAGATGCTCTACCTATGGAGGACCAAGATTTCCTATGGAGTGCAAGACTTTGGAGACTGGTACATGTGCCTTCATTACATTACTCTAGGGATTTGGTGAATGTGTTAGTGACCACATGGGTACCTGAGAGACATGTGTTCTAGTTAGGGCCCAAGATAGAGGTCATCTTGAGTAATGAGTAGATATACCATCTCTATAGGGTAGAGCCTACAAGGAGAGAGAGAGAGAGCTACCATAGGTGCAAGATACAACTATAGCTAATCTGTAACTAATGGGACTCCATTGAGAGTGGAACAACCATGAAGTATAGATCACATAGTTATTACCAAGGGTACAACCACTAAAAATAGTGATAATAGGCACTATGGTCAAAAGGATCTATGCTATCTAGATAAAAGGGTGAATACCATTATCTTAAATAGGATTTATCTAATGAGAAAAGGGAGGATAGAGATATGTATGGGGTTAGTATATCTAGGGTAGACTATATCAGTTATTGGATCAGATCTGACACACAACGGCTGAAGGACTGACATAGCCTAACCTACTCATGTCCTAAGATTAAGAAAGACTCCCACTGACATAATTGAGGATACCATGGGACAATTATGCCTGCCCTATATTGGATGATGGCACTGGATGGGCTACATAGTTCATAGATACGGTTGGGCCTATACAAACCACCTTAAATCTAGATATAGGGATTAGCTACGTTCAAAATCCATATAGATATATAATATGGCTGAAAGATGTAGGAGTAGTGATCCTTATGGGAAAAGAGGATTTATAAGGTCCATAGGGGTATTACCATCATCCAAAGAGATAGGATCTAGTGGAGTAGGAGAGATGCACATAGCCTCAAGCTAGTGTTAGGTTGTGGAGCTAAAAGCTTCACTAGGATGCAAACAGGAGGTTGCTGAGTTGTAGAGCAATGATGTCAGTCTGATCAACTGACATCAGTCAGGATTGGCTGATGTCGGTCATCTCTAGGCAGATAGGGACCGACATCGGTCACCTGTGCGGTTCCAAAATTGTCGGTTTCACAAATAGTTTGTTAATGAACTGGTTGTTTGCATGTAAAAGGCTAATTTTAGTCTTGAGCTACAGATCTAATTATTGTAATTGGATGTCTAATTATTGTTTGCATGGGATCTATATAATAGACTCATGGGCTGTATTGTAAAGTGTGCTAGATAGAGAGAGCAAGGTTAGCTCCTTCAGAGGGAAGAGAGCATGGTTAGTTCCTCATAGTGCCACATTGCCAAGTGTGTATGATCAGGTAGATCTATGAGATAGCAAGATCTGGTAGAAGATCCATAGGGTTGCTGGTGTCGGTTCTATAGAATCGGGTGTGTATGATCTCGGTCGGCAGGTGTGCAAGGCCAGGTTAATCTATAGTGTAGCAAGATCAGGTGAGATCTACATGGTGGTAAGTAAGGCCAGTTGATCTATAGGTTGTTGTAAGATCAGGTGAGATCTACTTGGATTATGTTGCGTACTTGTGTACTGGTAGTATTTATACTGACTGGTTGGAGGTGAACATCAACTCTATGCTTGATTTTTTTGTTGTGACCGTGATTGAGAGAGAACTTTGAGGGAAGATTATTGTGTATGCCCTAGATGTGTGGGAGCTCTAGAGGTGTGGGAAGAAGAGTGTGGCACTTCTTTATTGTAATTTTATTTTGTAAGAATATTAATATAATTGGGTATTGTCTCTCATATTTTTTGTTATTTTTGAATTCTAGTTACTTGTGATTCTGGTTAAATTTCGTGTTTAGTTGCTCAGACAAGGTGATCAATTGTGCTCCTAGATCCTGACAAGTGGTATTAGAGCGAGGTTGTAGGGAGCAGGTTTGTGTTTGATTATAGGTCACTCTCAAGGGTTTCTGATTGAGTGGGAGTATAGCAATGGCAGAAGAAAGTACACTAAGAATAGAGGAATTTAAAACCAAGAATGGTCAATTACGGTGTTATGGAAAGAAAGAGCAGGTAAAGAAAGATTGTTGGTTGGTAAGAGATCAACATGAAGGAGCATGTGTTGTAGGTATTATTGCACTAATTGTTCTTATATGTTCCTTGGATAAATTAGAATCTTGGTTTATAGATTTTGTTACCTCTTTCCATGTAGCCCCAAATAGAGTATTTTTCCATGTTAAGGTCCATGGAGACTTTCGAAAGATTTATTTAGGGGTTGGTGAGCCTTGTCAAAGCATTGGCAAAGGTGAAGTGTGGCTAAAATTGTAGACAACCAACACATGGGTGTTGAAGGATGTCATACAAGTCCCAGTTCTGAAGATGAGGCTAATTTATTCAGGAAAGTTGGGTGATGAGAGATGCACAGGAACTCTCACTGTGGATGCACTTAAATTAGCTGGTGTTAAGAAAGCAGGTACTCTTTATCTACCTGCTTGTATTATTGATTCTTCTTCTATTGTGAAGATGTGGATTTGTAGGCTTGGTCACATGAGCAAGAAGGAGATGCATGTTCTTAAAAGGAAGTCAGATGTGTTTGACAAACTTAAGAACTGGAAAGCCTTGGTGTTTATGGAGGAGATGATGGACAGAGATTAGTGGATGGGACTAAATAACTTTGAGCAAAGTAGTTTGGATAGGGTTTTGATCCAAGGTGAGATCATGGGTAAAAATTCATCACTCACAGGAAAACATAGGTATCGACATCGGTCAGGGGTAACTGACGTCAAACAGGCAGCCACCGACATTGGTCATGTGTAGATAGGCAAAGTCAGTGGTGTCAGGTAGGTGGTGACTGATGTCAGTCAGAGAACTGGTGTCAGCAACCAGGTGGACACTGATATTGGTTAGGGAACCAGCATTGGTAGTCAGGTCAGTCGCATAAAACCAACGTTGATCAGATGCAGATTGGGTGGTGATCGACATCGGTCACTAGAACGGATTTTAGGTAGACAGCAAGCTGTCAAGGAGTCTCAAACACCCATGTGGAGGACTGAAAGGGTAAGTAAGCCTCAAATTCATTATTCCCCTTCTTTATATTTGTTGCTCACTACAAAGCAGGTAGGACTAGTGAATAGTGGGAGCATAACATGAATTCTTTGGAGATGAACCAAATGGGAGATTTGGTAAAGTTGCCAGCCGATATGAAAGCACTGAGAGATGAATGGATTCCTTGGTTAAAGAAGAGAGGGAATGGACACGTGAGATAGAAGACCAGGTCATATGGTCTTGAGGAAGCTACAGGATAGTGGTACAAGTTTGACAGGTGTATGACAAAGCATGGCTTTAGTCAGTGTCATTGTAACCATTGTGTTTACTTTACCAGGTTGGATGATGGTCACAACATTATCATGTTGCTATATGTGGATGATGAGCTTGTTGCAAGTTCATACATGCAGGGTTTTGCTGAGCTAAAGGTAAAGCTAGTTCAATGGTATGTCATGAAGAATTTGGGAGCATCAAAATTCTTTGGCATGAGTAATCCTAGAGACAGGGAAGATTGTCACAAGATGATTGTGTGAATAAGGTAGTGGTAAGGTTCAGGATGCAGGATGTAGAACTAGTTTGCACACCTATGGATGGATAGTTCATAGAACAGGGTCCCCAATCACATGATGAGGTTGAGTACATGTGTACTCCCTGATGTTGCCCCAGTAGTGGGTGTTGTCAGCAAGTTCATAGCCAATTCGGGAAGGAAGCACTAGAAAGCAGTTCAGTGGGTTCTCAGGTATCTGAGAGGGACTAGTAGTAGGTCAACATGCTATGCAGGGTCAAGTTATTTTCTACATGGATTTGTAGATGTAGATGTGGTAGGTTACTTGGATGACATGTGGTGTACCATAGGATCTGTGGTGGTTGGTCTTCAGGATTGATCTTGAAGAGGGATATAAGCCAGGAAATAGATTAGATGGTGTACAGGTACAGGTATAGGTACAGTTGTTTATCTCTAAGTGGGAGATTGTTAGGTTGTGGAGCTAAAAGCTTCACCAAGATGCAAACAGGAGGTTACTGAGTTGCAGAGCAACCAACGTTAGTCTGATCAACTGACGTCGGTCATATCCAGTGAGCAGAGCAACTGACATCGGTCAGGATCAGCTGATGTCGGTCATCTCTAAGTAGATAGGGACCGATGTCAGTTGCTTGTGCGGTTCTGGAACTGTCAATTTCATGAATAGTTTGTTAACAAACCAGTTGTTTGCATGTAAAAGGCTAATTTTAGTCTTGAGCTATGGATCTAATTATTGTAATTGGATGTCTAATTATTGTTTGCATGGGATCTATATAATAGACTCATGGGCTATATTGTAAAGTGTGATAGATAAAGAGAGTAAGGTTAGCTCTTTCAGAGAAAAGAGAGTATGGTTAGCTCCTCATAGTGCCACAGTGCCAAGTGTGTATGATCAAGTAGATCTGTGGGATAGTAAGAACTGGTAGAAGATCCACAGGGGTGTTGGTGTTGGTTTTGTAGAATTAGGTGTGTATGATCTCGATCGATAGGTTTGTAAGGCCAAGTTGATCTATGATGTAACAAGATTAGGTGAGATCTACATGGTGGTAAGTAAGGTCGGTTGATCTGTAGGTTGTTGCAAGATTAGGTGAGATCTACTTGGAGTACATTGTGTACTTGTGTACTGGCAGTATTTATACTGACTGGTTGGAGGTGAACATCAACTCTATGCTTGAGTTGTTTATTGTGACCGTGATTGAGAGAGAACTTTGAGGGAAGATTACTATGTATGCCCTAGATGTGTGGGAGCTCTAGAGGTGTGGGAAGAAGAGTGTGGAACTTCTTTATTGTAATTTACTTCTATAAGAGTATTAATACAATTGGGTATTGTCTATCATATTCTGTGTTATTTTTGAATTCTATTTACTTGTGATTCTAGTTAAATTCCATGTTTAGTTACTCATACAAGGTGATCAATTATGCTCCTAGATCTTAACAGCTAGATGGAGATGAGCATGGTGGGTAGGTGAGATATAAAGAAGGGGGTAGTGGTGGAGAGAGGCATCCATGATGAGGACCACCATCATCAGGAGGAGAAAAACTTGGTGGAGGGACATATAGGCCATTTTTATGACCAGGTAATATATGTGTATTTCATAGATAATACTTTATATTTGTACTCATCCTTGTGAGAGATGATATGTGACTAACACATGTGCTCTGTGTGTGTGTGTAAGAGACTAGCCTAACTAGATTGGACTCCAGGTGGACCTAATAATGAAGGAGATATTCCTTGATATGGCGGTGAAATCACTCATATAATAGGTGCTACATATACCAATGGGGTAGAGCCACACATTAAATTTTGGTAGGTGGGTGCATAAGCCTCACTTGAGCTAGTGAGGGAATGACACTAGATATAGTAGCTAGATACAAAGCCATCATGACATGAGGTAGTAATGACATGGCATGATATAATTATAGAATAGAACAAGATAATTACATCATAATCTAAGGCATGAATATTTACAATAGAGGCCAAGATTGATTGGTTATGGGTTGAGCTAGCTCAAAAGCAAACTAAAAGAGTGGAGGTACCTAGAGATGAAGCAGACTAACTAGCTATCCTAGAGTAGACCGTGGCTTAAATAATCATAAGGTAGAGATTTAGGTCTCCAATATAGGTAGGAATACCATAGATATATCTCATTCATAAGCTAACTGGTATGATATTTTATGTATATCCGTACATGTGGTAATTTTGGGGACTACAAACCCTGGCTTAGAAGAAGCTAGTGATGTACCTAGAAAAAAACTTGTATTTTTTGTGATACATATACAACTATTTATAATTATTAACACATGTGTGTATATGATTTTATGTGTGATACATATGATTTATTTGATATAGACTACTAGATACATGTGATTAAATAGTAATAACTACTAATAAAGAACCCACGTGAATACAAATATACAAGTGGTATGGAGGTTAATGGTGCTAAAAGAGAGGACATGTTTGCCCTACCACCATAGGAAACTTTCTTAGAGGGCCACAAAGGACATATACATGAAATGTATTGAGGTGGAACCCATTAATTGCTTATTTTAGGGTATCACCTTCAAGGGTTGAGAGATGATAAGCCTTATTCTCTAGAGAGGTAGTAATAACAAAAGGGCCAAATCACTTGTACATGATTTTTACCTTATTATGGTTATCCTTATAAAAAATGAAGACCATATCACCTACCTTGAATGGATGCACTTGCACCAATTTCTTAAATTAATGGCATTGATAGTGTTGGTAAGCTCAATTGTGTTCAAGGGTATCAATACATTACTCAAGCTCAACAAGGTGAGTTGTGCATTCTTCCTCATCAGAAAAAGATCCAAATGTCTTAACCCATAGTAAAGGGATTAATAATTATAAGGTAATAATGGCCTAAAACCCATACATAAGTGAGTATGGGGTTTCCCCCATGGCAATCCAAAAACTAGTCTAATAGGCTAAAAGTGTAGGACAAAGTGTGAGATGATAGTCCCACTTGGACTAGGTAATGATAAAGAGAAACATATTATTCAAAGTTTTATTTGAAGATTCATCTTGCCCATTTCCTTGGGAAATGGGTGGAACATAAGAGGAACTTAAACCTAAAGTGTTCAACAAACTCATGCATCTTACGGTTTTGGAAGCCTAGGCCATTATTTATAATCTTAAAAAGGACCTCAAACTTGAAAATAAGCCTGTTTACGATAAACATGGAAATAGTCTTCCCACACATACAACTAAAAGGCATAGCCGCAAATCACTTAATGAAATATTTAGTGGTAATGATGAACTCGTAATGGCCATCATAAGAGGTGGTTTTGAACTCATCGGTAAAGTTGAGATCCTAAACCAAGAAGGGCCAAGGGGCTAAAATAGAATGTAAGAGGCATATAGGGGCATTGATGGCACCCTTGATGATTTGTCACATCCTACACTTCTTAGCATATTAGATGACATCATTAATAATATTGGGCTAGTAGTAGCCAATCCTGATAATATACTAAATAGTGGCTTGCCCTCCTAGGTGGCCACCACAAACACTCTCGTGAGACATATCCAACATGTGAGGATTATCCTCAAGCGTGAGGTACTACATAAACACACCGTCTAGACCTCTCTTAAAAAATATGCCACCTATGATAACATATTGAATGGAAATCTTGAATATTTGATATCATTCTTATGAGTAAGTGTTGATGGGATAAGATTGAGTCTCAAGGTGACAAATAATGTCCCAATACTAATCACACTTAGAGACCTCAATTCAGTCAACTGAGTAGACCATCTCATAAGGAAAAGCATCATAAACCAATTTAATTTTAGGATTGGGTAATGGGCACTTATTAACTTGCTTAACAATGTGAAGGTTGAACTCTTGAAAAAGCATGATCCACCTTGCAGTCCTACTAGCAAGATGTGTCTTGCCAAGAAAGTAGTGGAGTGGATCATATTGGATAATAATAATTGGTGGTTTGGCCTAACATGTAATCTCTCAACTTATTTGTATCAAAGATAAGGGAGAGTCCTTTCCACTAAAAAAGAGAGTAGTTGAGCTCAGGGTTAACTAGTGTGCAAGATATGTAGTAAACAACTCTCTCTTTACTAATGTCATCCTTTTGACATAGCATACCCTTGATGGAAAGATCAGTGATAAAGGTGTATAATATTAACTCATGAACCTTAATGGGTGCCATCAAAATAAGATGATTATGAATCATGTGCTTCAATTCCTTAAAATCCACTTAGACTTTAGCAAACCACATAAACAGAGTGTTTTTGCATGAGATACATGTAAGGGTTATTGATTTATGAGCATACTCCTCAAGGAAACATCTAAGGAAGTTGAGCCTTATAATGAAAGACTATAACTAAATGAGGTTATGTGTGGGAGGCATCTCAAGGATTCCATTGATCTTATTAGGATCCACATCAATGCCCCTTTATGAAATAAGAAAGCTAAGAAGCTTTCCAATAGAAATGCCAAAAATGTACTTCTCAAGGTTATAGCTAATGTGATACTCTCTAAGACACTCAAAGATGATCCTAAGGTCTCACATATGCTCATCCTACTTACAATATTTTATAAGGAGATCATCATCATAACATTCAATAATCTTATGGATGAGGTCATAAAAAGTGTGGGTCATGGCACGTTGATACATAGCCTAACATTCTTCAGACTGAAAGGCATGACAACATAACAAAAAGTACCCCACAAGGTACTGAATGTCATCTTTTGTTAGTCTTCAGGTGTAATCTATATTTGGTTATACATTAAGAATCCATCCATGAGGGACATGATCTCAAAACTAGCTATGGAATCAATAATTTGGTTATTCAAAAGAGTAGGAAAATTATCTTTTATACGAAGAATATTGAGATCCTAAAATTTGATGCAAATCCAAACTAATCCATTCTTCTTGAGAATAGAGATGATGTTGGATCCCCATCAGGGGTAGTCAATGTCTTGGATGAAACCAACTTGGATGAGCTTTTCAATATTAACCTTTACTAACTAGGAGACTTTAACCACCATTAGTAATTGATTTTGGCAAACAACACCAAGTCCCATCATCCATAATGAGGTTATAGACAATGATGTTGGGATCCATGCCCTTCATATCAATGTATTCCCAAGTAAATATATCCAAAAATTCATGAAATAAGGTGACCAAGACATCCCATTCCTCTATATCTAAGCTAGCACTAATGCTGATGATCTTTGGCCTTCTTAAAGTGTTAAGGTTGACATCTATATATATATATATATATATATTTCAACATTCATAACATTGACTTCCTTGAAACACTTATCTATAAAAGGGAGAGATTTATCTAATACTTCAAGTTCAACCACCATAACATTCACTATGATAATGTTAGGGATTGGGCCATTAGTGAGAGAGATATCCAAACCTAAATGATCAAGGGGATAATGGTACTTATGTCAAGCCCACATGAGCTTTATGTATGTATTTATCTCCTTAAATAGGTTTTATGTTGTAATATTAATGAAATATCACTTGATATTAGACTCATCTACTCAAGTGGTCTTAATGGGAAATGTGTTGAGAAAGCCTATACTCTGAAAAGAAAAGTGTGAAATGAGGAGAACCTCAACATCTAGGGAGACATCTTGAAAGAAGTCTCTAAAAAGAGAAGAGTTGGCCTAATGTCACAAATTAGAAGAGGGATTTGGCCACCATGTGCTAGAATCTAAAGGAATGAACATCAATTGATACTCAGTCAGATCAAAACATTCATCTTTAAGAAAATGAGACTTAGAATTAGGGGGTGTGTGTGAATCCATAGATCCCCATGAAGAGACATCCAAAGCCTCACATAAGGGCTTTATCTTTGGTATATCAATTCCCATAGATATAGGTCAACCTTCATGGTATCAGTAACACCTTCATACATGAACTGAACCATGTAAAACATGGCTGATGTGATGACCTACATGGTAGTAGTCCAAAGATAACCAAGAATCATGTTGTATGAAAGATCTAAGTATAACACACAAAACGCAATCCTAAGTATCTTAAGGCCAAATTTGACCTAAGATTCACATTCACCACTAACACAATTATGTCATTATTGAATCCAATATAGTTATGGATAGAATTTAAGAGCTTATTTTGACTGATCCCAAACATATGAAACACACACAAGTGCATGATATTCAACATAGTTATTTCATTAATGATGTATCTATTAACATGATAGTCATCAATAGATGTCTCAATATAGAGAGGGAATCATACCTCTTTTCAATAACTTAATAATATAGAAAAAAAGTGAGGTTGAAAGATAGGATGGGAGGGTGAGGGTGTTCAAATGCATCAGAATTAAACAAAACTTCAACATCATCCCATAGTAGATCCTTATGAGAGATACTAATATCATTAAATACAAGGCCTCTTTGTTAAGGGAAAAGGTGAAGTATGTCCTAAATGGAGATCCCAGTTGAGAGGCCTTGTAACACTTTTATGATAGAGTAAGGATGTTATCTAGACTAAGTAGGGATGTTATGCCAAAATTCAAATCTTACTTTAAGATTCTCTAACCTTGAAGAATGGATAGGAGGCTTAGAACTATTAATCTCTCCAACAAGGTCAGTAACTCGACAAAATTGTTTGTTGATAAAACACTCATACCTAGTAGAGGCTATGTCAATAGCATTAATTACCTTGCTACTCTTGTGCTTGGATTTCCCTCTTAAGTCCTCCTAAGAAGAGGAATTAGAAGAGGTGAAAGAGAGATAAGGGGAATGAGGGGCCTTATCCTTTTATTTATTCTTTTTCTTATTCTTCTTATCTTTTTCATGTTCAGGTATAAGCTTCTTATACACATTCAATTTGTATTTGGTTTATGCAAGTGGATAATTATGAGATGGAGGTGAGGCTTTCACACTAGACTTTTGAGCAACACAATTAGAATCATTGTGCCCCTTCATCTATGGAAATTTTGAAACTTAGTAGGGTCATAAGGAAACACCATCCATTGTTTTTTAGTGATTGATTCAAAATCCTTCTTTTTAGCTAGCTTCTTTCTCAAAGCATTCACCTTGTGGATATACCCATTATCCTTCTTCTCAGGAGGAGAATCACTAACACCATTTCCAATCATATTATGGCTATGATCATGAAAATAAGATGAATTTTGGGTTGGTATGGGCCACATTCCCACACACCTCAAATACTTCAATATTTAGACACTCATTAACAAATTCACTATATGAGGTGGGACCATCCTTTAGGACCTCAAGGTGAACCTCCTACCTCAATGCTCACATGAATATGTCATAAAGCTAATCATCCAAGAACCTTGTTATGCATATATGGATGGTTGAATACCATCTATGCACAAAATCAAATTTTGAATCACCCTTGGCCTAAAGCATAGAGGTGAGTGATTGGATGATGAGGTTGAAAGGTATAAAGATGTCAAAGTACTAGATGAATTCATCTAGAAGGAGCTAGAAAATAGAGAGAGAATATTGAGGTAGATTCTAAAACTAAACAAGAGCTTCAGCTTATAGAGAATGAGTGAAGAGATTCAACATCATGCCTTCATCCCATTTCCAATCCATACATTCCATCATTAATGTTTTAATATTCTCCATGGGATTGGAGTCATAAGTCCCATTTAACTTAAGAAGTTCAAGGATAGGAGTAGGAAGGAGAATAACATGCACTCAAGGGGCTAGAGGATTTATATAAACATCTTCATAGGCACAATTGATAACAGGTTAGAAATGAGATTTAAGAGGGGGATCATGATGGTTATTATGTTCCTTATTCCAATATACTTCATCATAACCCTAATCATGGATAGGATGATGCTAAGGCAACTATTGATATAAAATACGTTCATGCTAAAAATCATCTCTACCATGGGGTAGGGAATGACCAAAATAAGGACATTATTCCCTATAGGGATGATGGGATGATGTGGCATACTCATGGAAATTTTCATGATGACATAAGTATCTATGATTATGATCATGTGACATTATATGAGGTTCAACTAAAGGGTGTTAATGCTTAGGATAGGCATCCCATAGATCTTGAGTCTGCAGGTGGTGATTGATATTAACATGCTCATATGAAACTCTAAAAGAAGGGTTAGAATGATAGGAGAAATATTCATGACAAAGATACCTCACTAAGTTGGAATAATTATGACCCAAAACATGGACATGAGATGGTCCTTACTATAGAGTCTCCTATAGATAAATAGGTAGGGAACTCATGTTATAACTAGTCGAGGTACTCAAAACTAGACAAATGTGAGCTCTATCTCCAAAAGAAGCATATCACCAACTCCTAGGGGAAAAGTATGCACTTCATTCACCTTAAGGCATCTACATAAATCATCAATGATCACACATAGCTAATCAAGTCTTAATCACATAAGGGGATCCTCATCACCTCAAATGAGTGAATGAGATTTAACATGAAGATGAGGGGAAACATCCTCAGATGAATGAAGCTCAGATTGGTAAAAAGGGGACTAAGTACATTGGTTGTATACCTACAAATATCACTCCCTTTAGAATGTGAGAGGGTCTATATTATCATGTTGGGTCAATGGAACCTTCTGGATCCTATGGTGTCTATGGCATTTCATTACAATCATGGCTTGCTCATGAGTGAGCTTAGGGATAAGGCCCTAAATTTGATGGGATTGACACCCAAAAAGTGGGAGGCCAACCATGGATGAAATGAAATAAGAGAAACATAGGAGAAAATAGAAAATGAAAATTGATAAATAACTAATAAGGATAATGACATAAAACTAAAGCAAAATAAAATAACTAAGGTAAGAGTTGAAACACAACTGAAAGCAAAACCTAACAACTAATAAAGGGGAGTTGGCTAAGATATCTCTAAAAAAGATATAATTAGTATGACACCATATGTGAGGTACCAATAGGTGAGTTATAATGTATCTCCAAGAATCTTAATGAAACCACTAGTGTTTAGTAGGGGGTATATAGGGTACTTAAACAAACAACTAGGAGGTTAGAAGGCTCAGGGCTTCTATGGGCTATAGGAGATCTATAGTGGCTATCTGATTTGTCATCTTGTACCAAGATATAGATAGAATTATAAAATATGTTAGGAATGTTCAATAGCATAAATAATTTAGGTATCTCTAGTGGGTATAACCATAGTAAATCAAATAGATAAGACTAGACAACTAGTTACATGCAAATTGCAGAAATAATAATGTTAAGTAAAGAGAACTAACAAGTAATGTGTAAACTTAGAAGAAAAGGAAATTTCAAGACAAATGAAATATGTTTTAAGTAATAAATATATTTTAAATCAAGGGTTAAAGAGAATTATTAAACTAATTTTGAGCTATATCTTTACTTTCAACACTATTATTTTCTTACAATGCAATTTTCTAGTTTAGCAAGAGAGAGAGAGAGATTGTTTAGGCAAGTTATATAGATTGTTTTGAACATGTAGGATCCTAATATGTAATGAGAAAAATTTCAAATTCAATCATAACATATCATGTAAGATATTTCAATAAATTAATATATTCTTAACCACATACAAATCCATAAAATTTCTAAACTATCCTAGATAATGCCCTAAACAAGCTAAATCACTAGAACAAATCAAAACCTAGCATGTATACTACTAAAAACAAACTATAATTTCAATTTATAAATAAAATTTACCTCATATAAAACTCAAAATAAGTGTGTATACTTTCTACCAATTGATTATCCAATCTAGGAAGTAAGAGAGGAAGAGGATTAGGCTGTGAGTGAGCTGAGTCCAGACCAAGAGCCAAAAGATATGGAAGAGGTGAAGGATAAGCTACCAATATTTGAGAGAGAAAATGTAAGGAGAAAAAAATATGTGAAATGGAGTCTTGAGGGAGAAATTAGAAACCAAAATTATTTAGTAACACTATAAATAGCAATGTGAATCACCAAGATAAGCTACAGAATAGTAGGGCATCCCCTATCACAATGAAAACTATTATACCAAGAAAGAACCAAGAGAGATTCAAGAAGGCAGCCAAGATTTGAGTGTGGTGATCAAGTGAGAAGATAAAATAAATAGTTTAGGATAGATTGAATATATAGACTTACATGAATGAGAGTAAGTAATATATCTCAATTATAATTTGCCAAAAGACCAAAAACTAGCCATTTGGGCCCAAACAGAGACTTTTTTCATGTATTTTGCCTAGGCCACATATTTTGTGAAGGAAACATGCATCATAGGCTAAGGATTTAATCTCTAAGATATGTGATCGGTCAAAAGGCCACCTAGGGTTCTTAAAAAGTCTTTGAAAGGGCCCTAAGAGGTGCTTAGAGATCCTATCTAGTGTGAAAAAGGTCTAAGATGGACTAAGGATGTAAATGAAGTGAAAGTATGATGTGGAAAATGTCAAAGTGAGTGTAAGATGCTTTGATTAGGATAAATAGATTTTTTATTTTATACATGATCTGATATTTAATCATTGGGAGGAGTAGGTTCATTGGAGTTATAATTATAACACCTACAAGCAACTCCATAAAGGTATAAGAGAGAGAGTTGGAATACAAATGTTTCAGCCTGTTTGATATCTTCATAAAGTCTAAGGGGATTGAAAGATTCATTATGAAAATATTGATTTATTTTAATTAATAAAATCATATGTCCTTGTTCTTATATTGATAAATTTTTATTGGATAATTCTACCTTAAATTTTTTGAATAAGTTCTTGTTCATATATTACATCCTCCCATGGTGAAGTGTTTGAAGTCTAGATGGGCCTAATTATTTCCATCATGTAGTCTAAGCCTAGAGATAGTGTCTTGACATGAAAATTAGGTTTTTTTTATATCAAAATATGATAATTCAAATAAGTTTCTAATGTAGGCAAAATTACACTATAGATATTTAGTGATATTTGAAACAAAGAGAACCTTGATAATGCAAACCTGTAGCACGATGATAGTATTATGGTAAAAAAATTATCTCAAAGAAAGAAATAAGCCATTTAAAGTGTGAAAAAATTATAAGTCCTTAAATTTAATCAATGGATTTGAATTACAATAGTTTTACATAGGTAAGCACCTATAGGGGTCCCTTTTGCTCTTAGAATGTCACCTATAATTTGACTATAGACTGATAGTACATGAAGAAAAGGTAGTTTGAATGTTGGAAAACCGTAAGTCATGATATTAATGAGTTAAAAAAACTATGATATGATATTGATTACATAAAGAGAGAAAGACACATGTAACACAAGGCTAAATCATATACCTCCACCTAAAAAACCTCTAAAACTTCCACCTGCAGTTTACACACAATTCATGAACTAATATAGGTTAGTGAAAGGTGAAAGTTGGAAGTTGGAAAAGAAGTATATGTGAATTGACCATAACTAGACCACTCTAATATTTATATGGAAAATTTTATATGTTCTTGGAAGGAGGGAAATAGATGAAATACAAGTCCTAACTTATCACTCAACCTATGTTTCTTAAAACCCCTCACAATCACTTGTCATATAAGTTTAACTTGGAGTTATTAGAGTTTTAAGACTATATAAAGGTGATGAAACCTTAATATTTTATGTATAAGGTAATAAAGACATTTTATATCATTCCATACCTTCACTTTGGTAGAGAAAATTTGGGATATGCCCTTTATTTTGTCTTAGACATAGTGTACACCAATTAATCATGAAACTATAGGCTTGGTGAGAAGGGGGTAAGAGGATGAAATAAGGAGTATTTTGAAATTGTATAATGTTGTATATAGTAATTTTAATAATTTAAAAATATTTATAAGACTTTTAAAGTCACATTGACACTTAGAGGTGGTCTTAGGTGATGAAGCACAATCAGGCCTATGAGGCCTAAAACTAGACCTAATCCCTTCAGGGGTCTAGTTTCATTTCTATGACTATGTAGAATATCCAATGAATTTTATGAAATTTAGGGGAGAGTATAAGATGATATATAACCTTGGGTTTGTAGGTAATCACATATATTTGGTCTTTTTGACCTATTTCTATTATAGGGGTATATAGAATGCATTCTAAGGATCAATAGGCTATCTTTAAAATCTCACACCTATACAAACACTAATCATGGTGAAACAAGGAGATAGGAATGGTTTAATGAGGTCCTTAAATTATTATTAATTAAATTTTGTTGAGGTTTGAATGTCCAAGGTTTATGAACTATCATTAAGAACCAAAACTTGATAAAACCCTCCTAAAACCCTATCTTTGACCTGATGGAGAAGAAACTAATGGAGATGCACTCAAAGGAGACAGTATGGTCCAAAAACTATTTTAAAATTATATAAGACTCTATTAGTCTCCATGACACACATTTTTTTTGTACCTTACTTGTATGGAAATGGTATAAAATGGGGTTTTTTTGTATGTTTTTTTTTATGGTTTTATAGGTAAAGAGCATAATGAAAAGGTGAAAGTCATTTGGAAAGGTCTTTAGATACTTATTATAACTATGTATATCTATTCATCACCTTATAATAGCCTATAAAAATATCTTATAAGTCATGGAATGGAAGGTAGAGAGACTCTATATATGTGTCATAACACCTATTTCATATATTTTATTAATAAATTGAAGGCCAGTTGGTCGACAAATGTGAATAATGAGACCAAGAAGGCTAATGAATGACTGTAGATGGTGAGTACAAGTGTCCAAAGATGGTTAGTAGCTAGGGATGCATATGGTGGATGTCATGGCATGTTTTCAAGCCTCATAATATATTTAATACATGTAAAATCTCCCTATTCTAATTTAAAGTGCTCAAGAGATGCCTCATCATGAAGGTAGTTTTTAAGAAAGCCATTTGAAGACCCTACACCAGTTTTAGAGAGTTTGATGCTTTAGATGACACTTGTTCAAGAATACATTCCATAAATTTATTTACACTCCATTATTATGTAATTTAACTATTCATCATAACTTAAAACTTATTCTTGTGACCTTTAATCTCCACTCTTTCTCTATCCTCACACATTCTATAAATACAAGCCATTTTGATTTTTTTTTAACTTCCACACCTAGTATGGTGAAACCTTGCTAGTTTGACATTATAATTTAACTTTGAATCTATTTTTTATGTCATAAACATATTTTATAAGTGTGTGAAGTGGTGTGTAGTGAAATTTCAAGTGATTAGTATATATCCTTGCTTTCTCTTTGCTCTTCCATATTTGACTCAATTTGTTCTCACTCTAACAAGTCACATGAAGTTTTTTCAAGTGAATTGGTATATATTAAAGTGTAATGAGTAGAATTAGTGTCTATAAATGACCTATGGCTCAATAAAATTGAGTAATTCCATACATATCACCTCCATGTTTGAAATACTAATGTTAGAGCAATTCAGGATTTGAGACTAGTGTTGTGAGTAATGTATCTTAATGCACTTGTATGGTAGTATTATGGAGATATTTCTAGTGTATATAATTATATTAGTCTATTTTCATGTTACTTCTACCCAAATTTTCATCCAATAAAATAGTTGGTGTAGGTAATTATCATTCAAGTATCAAACTATAGAGCTAGCCCTTAAACCTAGAGGTCTACCTCTATCATAGGCAACCCACATGACTAAAGGTATTCCAATATTTCCCAAAACATAGATTAGTCTTGAAAAACTAATTATAGGGTAAAATTTTGGTGATAATAGTTCCTACATAAATCTAGATACCATGCCCACTGCATATCAAATATTAGATCTAGTGTGCATAAGGTAGATACGACTACTAAAACATTTTTGATACAAGGTAGCATAAACAAAAGGAGATGGATAATAAGCCTCAATATTTATAATCGATATAAAAGGAGTTAGATTTGGATTATAGATATTCATGTTAAACTATTCAATTAAATCAAGAGCATACATAGATTGTGTAATAGTGATCCTAGAGTTAAATTGATAAATTTCAATATCAACAAAATATTGAAATAAACCCAAGTTGGTCATTGAGAACATGTTAGACAAATAAATTTTCACTACTATAATGGTAGATAGATAAATCCATATGATTAATAGGTCATCCACATAGAGAAATATAATATATAGTGAATCATTCTACCATAAAATGTCGACATTTGGATCAGACTAGCAAGTTGTAAACCCAACTAAAATAATAGAAGTGTCCATATTGGCATATCAATCTTAAGGAGCTTGTTTGATGCCATAGATATATTTTCAAAGTTTATAAACTGAGGAATCTTCTTAAAATCATTATGGTTTTTTTGATGTCTTAAAATGGTGCTAGATCTTAATCAACAATAATGGGAAGTTTCAAGCTGTGGGACAATGCGGCTTGAAAACAACCTCCAGATTTTAAAGAAGTTGGTCTCTTCTTTTGTATTAGGTGTTGGGGAAAAGGGATAGGAGACTAAACAAAAATGCAAAATGCAAGAATTAAAACATAACTATGGTGATGCACCTAAGAGTAATCCTAATCCTAACCTAAGCATAGTGAAACTATTATGTGATTCTATTACATTTAAGAGCAGACAAGTGCATGATCAATGTAAAAGATTGGAATAATAGAAACAGAGGCTCACAACAGGGGAGTCTTTTGCGGAGATATAGTAATTGTCAACAAAGGCATAGTTTCAAATCTTCTTAATGGGATCCTCCACTCACATCAGAGGCACATAAGTCACACACAGTTATGTAGAACTTCAGACTCCAAAAAATGGAACATAAGCAAATGACATTTCCAATCACCACAGTAGAAAATCTAAAGTATAGACTACATTGCAAACAACACAGATAACATCAACCACAACATAGAGCTCAAATTTCCTCAATTCATTTAGCCACATAAAGGCCATAAAAACATGCATGATCACATAAAATTTACAACTCAAGAAAATTGAGACAAGAGCTAATGATATTATTGGTCAAAATTACAAGTCCAAACTATGAGAACTCTCTCCCTTTAGATTTTACAATCCTGCTTATATAGATTCAGATGTCTCCCTACATCATCACCTTCTTTCCCACCTAAAATTCAAATTCTATCACCTAATAGGCCGCACACCTGTCTATTCCATCTTAAACTCTGAGGGGACAAATATTTGACTCATTTAATGCTTTGGGGGCTCCATAAAACTACCCAATCACTGTTCCATCTACTTGAATTAACTCTAGCCAATTTTCCCTCCATTTTGCCTTAACAGGTAGGCAGATACTATGTTTTATTAGAAACGGGAGAGGACACTTAGCCGATTCATGAAAATTCTTTTATGGTCTAGGAGGCCTCAGAGAACAACACTTGGCACCTTCCACTACATTCATTGAAGACACGTAGCTCCCTCTGCTTTTCTTTGGCTGCACTGTAGATTTATTTGGGACACATATTAGACTTTTATAGCTGGTGACACTTGGCAACTTCTGTAGACCTTTGAAGTAACACCTGAGACCCACCATCATTTTATATTTGTCAATAGAGCTTGACGATGATTCTCTTAGGCATTGACACATGGAGGCTTCTATAGCTTCGAGGAAGATAAGTGGCATCTTCTGCTTCTCTTTGTCTAGGGGTACATGGTTCTTTACGCTTTCTTTTGGGGAAGGAGTAGAAGGGGACCAGAGAGTGACATCTGGTAGCATCTGCTACTTTGTGGCACTTAATAAAATGGTGCCTTTACATTGAATGGAAAGCATTGGACTCACGGCTTCCTGAATGTTGACACATGGTGAAGTCTGCTGATTTGTCAAAAGAGGTCTCAGAGAGCGACAACTGGCCTACTTCATCTCCTAAAGATTAACACTTGGTGAAGTCACTGCATCAAAACTTAGGCAAAAGAAACAAGAAGGAGAAATGGCCTCGCAGCCAGAGAATGACACTTGGCAACTTTCGCTACCCTCTGACACTTAGTCAAAATAAATCGGCCCTCTACATCAAGACTTCATGGCTTCGCCCGAAGAATAAAAATTGTAGTGCTCAAATCAAAGAATAAATTAAATAAAATATAGAGTAAAATTACTTTACAGTTATGGCGACCACCAAGACTTTTGGGCCTGCTAAAAAAGAACCCGATTCTCGCTATGTGGCCATGTGCTCAAAGAACACTTATTTAAAGAATAGAGCAAGAAAGAAAAAATCGAGAGTAGCAGACTACTATATATAGTTAACCAGGCATATTTGTCTCCCTCCTGGATCAAAAGGAAAACTTTTAAAGTCCCCTTCTTGGCAAGAAGACTTACAGTGGTAGACAAGTGGCTAAAATAAATAGAGATTCGGTGACTCGCTCCTCTTACATGTCACCTTGCTTGGCTAGTATCTACATGAATCAAATTCGAACATGCTCCCAACATATGTATACTCTGCTGGTCCTTAGAAGCCTGTCAAACATGGGTCCCTCGTACTAGTGCTCTTTACCAAGAAATCAGTGGCTGCTAGATTATCACCATTAGCCATTTGATATGCATAATCCCCTTCTGCCCCATGCTCGAGTTCCATTGCATGATCATCCTCCATGGTGAGTTTGCCCTCTTGAAAGGATAACTCTGAAGGCTCACATCCCCTCTGCATACTGATTTGAATCTCAAGGCTTTCTTCCTCATCTAAAAATAGATTATAGCCTTCTTGAAGAATATCGCCTCTCGTCTCAATGAATTCACCCAGGAAGTGTCCATGCTCCTCCATATCCTCTTGCAGAGTGAGGAAAAAATTAGAAATGATCTCCTCCTCATCAGAAGTTAAAGAAAAAGCTTGTGACTTATCTTCTTGCTCATCAAAAGGAGAGTTTATGGTGATCTCCTCCTCCTCTGTACTGATGAAATCCTCTTGACTATCCATGAATTGAATGCACTCCTCTACAAAGTTTTTAGTTGCTTCATCATCCTCTTCGGTCCAACTTAGAGACTCGTCATCATGTTAAAAGATATGGGGAGTGGTATAAGAAGTTTCTTCTAAAGTGGGCTCATAGGAATTTTCATGGAAGTGAGGAGCCTTTTGAGGAATGGTGGGGGAGAGTTGAGGAAGAAGTGAGGGTCTGGGGTCATCCTGACTTGTTGCTAACATGGGCTCTGCATTATTGAGGAATTGACCTTGACAATTTTGACCTTGACCATGAATAAGGGTGGCATATGCCTGATCTGGAATTTGTGGTGGTGGATATGAAGTTTGGTAGATTTGATAAGGTTGGTTCTCATAAACGCCTAGCCTCTCTTCTATAAATGCAATCAATCCACACACATCTAACATTTCGTATGTAAGATCTTACCAATATGCCCTTTTAATAGGATCCCACTCACTTTTGATCAGGTCTATTGCCTCCCTCACTTGACAGATGACCTGATAAGGAATTTCTTGACCACATCCCCTTCTATTATCAAGCTCTAACACATATTTTTTAAATCCCAGCAATGCTTTTTTGAAAGTGAAAATAAGGTTAGGTTCAACATGGGATGAGACATATTGGGGGGACTGGGCATAAGACTGATGTGGCTCATAACAATATGCATCCTCATTATTCGACATGATTCTAGGAGAAGCTTTTTCTCGATAAAACATATTTGAAGGAGAATAAGAATCATAGCTATGAGTTACAGAGTTATACATACCAAAGGGATTTCTTGATGATACTGCTTGATTGGCTGGTGGCGTAGAGTCGTTGTTGGTGTCGATAAAAACCTCCAAAGGTAGATTGGCTGAAGAATACACCAAAATCCTTCAACTCCTTGAAATATTGGTACCATCAGGCATGCCATAAACTATTGATGTCTTAAAATGGCACTAGATCTTAATCAACAACAATGGGAAGTTTCAAGCTGTGGGACAATGCAACTTGAAAACAACCTCTAGATTTTAAAGAAGCTGGTCTCTTCTTTTGTATTGGGTGTTGGGGAAAAGGGATAGGAGACTAAATAGAAATGCAAAATGTAGGAATTGAAACCTAACTATGGTGATGCACTTGAGAGTAATCCTAATCCTAACCTGAGCACAATGAAACTATTATGTGATTCTATTACATTTAAGAGCAGACAAGTGCATGATCAATGTAAAAGATTGGAATAATAGAAATAGAGGCTCACAATAGGGGAGTCTTTTGCTGAGATATAGGAATTGTCAACAAAGGCATAGTGTCCAATCTTCTTAATGGGATCCTCCACTCACATCAGAGGCACAGAAGTCATGCACAATTATGTAGAACTTCAAACTCCAGAAAATGGAATAGAAGCAAATGACATTTCCAATCACCACACTAGAAAATCTACAGTATAGAATACCTAGAAAACAACACAAATAACATCAACCATGGCATGGACCTCAAATTTACTCAATTCATTCAACCACATAAAGGGCACAAAACATGCATGATCACATAAACTTTACAACTCAATAAAATTGATACAAGAGCTAATGATATTATTGGTTAAAATTACAAGAAGTCCAAACTATGAGAACTCTCTCCCTTTAGATTTTACAATCCTGCTTATATAGATTCAGATGTCTCCCTACATCATCACCTTCTTTCCCACCTAAAATTCAAATTCTATCACCTACTGTGCTGCACACCTGTCTATTCCATCTTAAACTCTGAGGGGACAAACAGTCGACCCATTCAATGCTTTGGGGGCTCCATAAAACTACCTGATCACTGTTCCATCTACTTGAATTAACTCCAACCAATTTTCCCTCCATTTTTCCTTAACAGGTAGGCAGATACGATGTTCTATTAGACACGGGAGAGGACACTTAGCCAATTCATGAAAATTCTTTTATGGTCTAGGAGGCCCCAAAGAACGACACTTGGCACCTTCTGTTGCATTCATTGAAGACACACGGCTCCCTCCACTTTTCTTTGGCTATGCTGTAGATTTATTTGGGACACATATTAGACTTTTATAGCTGGTGACACTTGGCAGCTTCCATAGAACTTTGAAGTAACACCCATGACCCACCATCATTTTATATTTGTCAATAGAGCTTGACAATGATTCTCTTGGGCATTGACACGTGGAGGCTTCTGCAGCTTCGAGGAAGATAAGTGGCATCTTCTACTTCTCTTTTTCTAGGGTTACGTGGTGCTTTACGCTTTCTTTTGGGGAAGGAGTAGAAGGGGACCAGAGGGTGACATTTGGTAGCATCTACTACTTTGTGGCACTTAATAAAATGGCACCTTTATGTTGAATGGAAAGCATTGGACTCACAGCTTCTCAAATTCTGACACATGGTGAAGTCCACTACTTTTTCAAAAGAGGCCTCGGAGAGCGACAGCTAGCCTACTTCGTCTCCCAAAGATTAACACTTGGTGAAGTCTACTGCTTCAAAACTTAGGCAAAAGAAACAAGAAGGAAAAATGGTCCCGCGGCTAGAGAATGACACTTGGTAGCTTCCGCTGCACTCCGAAACTTAGTCAAAATAAATCAGCCCTCTGCATCAAGACTTCATGGCTTCACCCGAAGAATAAAAATTACAGTGCTCAGATCAAAGAATAAATTAAATACAATGTAGAGTAAAATTACTCTACAGGTTTATCCATGTATATTTCCTCTTGGAACATCCATCTGATGAATATCCCATGATGTATTGTGATAATGGAGAGAGTGAGTTGGATTGAGTTCATTTTGGCAAATGGGGTGAATGTCACGGTATATTCAACTCTAGGTACCTGAGAAAACCCTTTACTACTAAATGTGATTTGAAATTGTCTATGGACCCATATGCTATAAATTTTATTTGATATATCCACCTACATTGAAAAATATTTATTCACTTAGGAAGAGGGACTAAATCCCAAGTGTTTTTCCTCATCAATAAATGATACTCCTCTTCCATAGTATTATCCTACTCAGGAGTTCTTGATGCCTCATGAAATTAATATGGATAAAAAGTATTTATCAAAGAGTTAGGATGATATTTATCATCCTATAAATATATTTTGGGAGGATGGGAATCCTCATCACTACTCTCATCATCATAACTAGAATAAGAATATGGATCATCAAGAAGTTGTTTAGGCAAATATGAACCATCAAAATATTCATCAAATCCTAGTGAATCCAAGTAAGATGGAGGAGTGTAATGTGTGGTGTCTTAAGGGCCCTATTGAAAGTGAACACTCCTCTCAAAAAATAATTCATGAGTGGTAGGATGGAGAATCATGCATCCATTAACACCCTCAGGATATCTAATAAAAATGTAAGGTTGACTCTGACATTCCATTGCCTTATGTTTCTTATTAGGAATGTAAGATATAACAAGAGATCCAAAAATTAAAAATTTATTCACTATGGGTTTTTTTCCACTCCAAGCTTCAAAATGAGTGATTTCTTTCAATGATTTATGAGGTAATTAGTTTAGGATATAAAAAACATAGTTGATGTCCTCGACCTAATACTGAGTGTAAGAGACTTAGAGTGTATCATATAATTAGACATTTTCTTAAAAAACCTATTATTTCACTCTATAATACCATTATATTAAGGACTATATGGAACTAGATGTTGTAGTTTAATGCCCTCAAATTTACAAAATTTCTCAAGATAGTTACTAAAATATTCACCACCATTGTCAATACATAAAATCATGATGGATTTCCCTGACTATTTTTCTACAAACACCTTGAATTCTTGAAAATAATCAAACACATCTAATTTATACTTAGGAAAATATACCTACATATGCCTTGAAATGTAATCTATGAAAGGAATCATGTACTTTATCATGTTGAATCAAGGTTTTAGAAATGGGCCAATAATGTCACTATAGAAAATCTCTAATTTTTATTTAGTTTTATATAATTTTCCCCTATCATAATTATCCTTAGGATGCTTACCAATTATGTAACCCTAAAAAAACCTATCAAAAAACTTGACTCATGGTATCCTTAAGGCAATGTCTTGATGACTGAATTGTTCTAGGTAGTGATAATTGACATGGTTGAATCGTTCATGCCATAATTTATTCACCCCATATTAATGAGTGAGCAATATAGTAGATGGTCGATCAAGATAAAAATATGATAAAGTATACAAACATTACTTTTGATCTACTTTTTGAAATGCAAAAAATGGAGTCAATATCTACTTCCTTAATAACTATGGAACTAGGTGTGAACTCAATTGTCTTACCTAAACCAATGCTAGTGATATGATAAATATATATGAGATTGGTGGATAAAGAGGGAACACATAGAACATCATGAAATTCTCCATCATTCACTTCAGTAGATCCAATCCCACTAAATTTTATGGAAATATCATCAACCAATAAGATGAAAGGAAAAAACCAAGGCTCTAAGGAAGAGAACACGTCATGTGATAAATCCATGCATTACAATGAACCAAAATCAATAACCCATGTAAAAGGATGGGATGCAACTATAAAAAGTGAATTTCCCTTAGCTTTACCCTTCTTACTATATTTGACCTTAGATGAATCTTGTGATAATTAACTCTAATTTGAATACTTAGGGACATCGATGTTTTTCTTCTCAAGCATTTTTGTAAGTTTTTCAATATAATTCTTCATGCATTTGGATTCATCATGTCCAGATTTATTGTAATAGCTGCATGCGAGTTAATATTTATTGAATTTCCCCTCTGAAGATTAGGAATATTTTGATGCTTTGGACTTAGCATCATATTGTTGAACCTTTATTTATTTTAATTCCATGTTCCATATATCTCCAAGGGCATGTTTAGTGGCATAAAAGGTAGAAATGAATATAGAATAATCAAATCCCAACTTATAAATTATGAAAATGATCAATTGTTCATTTTTTATCAATACCACACAATTTTAACTACAACCTCAGTGATTTGAAATTTTTGAATAAGTCTTTTATGGTATCAAAATCACCTAGGCTCAAACTGATGAGCTCATTCTCCAACTCATGACCTCTTATTATGTCTTTCTTCCTAAAGAGTTTTTATAAGATGGAATAGACTTTATTAGGAGTAATGGAAAATTCAATATGAAATAGTAAGTTAGGAGACATAGATAAGCATAGAATATGGTAGACTTTGTCACTTTTATTGTATCACTTCACCTTATCTACCTTAGGTATTAGTTATTTTTATATACCCATTGTGATTCAGTGTATGCCTTTACTCAAGAGGATTTGCACTTTTAAATTCTACTCATGATAGTTGAATGGTGTAAGAATCAGAATAGAACTCAGATCCATGGTGTTGAAAAGAAGTATATGGTGAACTGGGTGTACTAAAAGACTAGGAATATGAAACCCCCTTGAATCTATAGAGGTTGAAATTTACAAGGCATGAGAATATTACCAATTGTAAATCTCAAAAAAAAATTCACTTTAAAAATAAACAACACATGAAAAGGAGCAATAGGCTAAAAGTTATGTGCATTTGAAGTGATGATGGTAAGGACAATCTCCACTTTACACAATTTCAAAAAAAATGGGTGTGTAAAATTTTGTTGAAATGTTTTTAATTAACTTACTAAAAAACAATTATGCCCTTTTAGAGAAAAATTTAAGTAATTTTGGGTTGAAAGTGACCAGGGGATAAACTCCCTTGTGATAAGGGGATAAGACCTATTTTGGGTGTTCCCACTTTAAAAATTCCTCTATTATGACATGAATAGTTTCATTCCTCACTATCTTAAATTTGATGGTCTCTAGGACATCAATGTGCATGGAAAAGGTGGGTAAACATGAAGGTGTGATTTTTCAAGTGTTGGATTCTATAGGGTACCTAAGCCAATGTCAAAGTCTGAGGCATGTCTAAGTAGTGGTCAGAGTCTATGACATGTTTGAGTAGACATTAGCATCTCGTGTGTGTTTGTGTAGGTGTCAAAACATGACAAGTGTTATGATAATCATCAAAACATGATATGTGTTTGAGAAAGCATCAAAACATTATAGGTGTTTGAAAAAGCATAAAAACGTAATAAGTGTTTGATTAGGTGTTAGATATTGATAGGTGCAAATGCAATGGTCAAAACATAATAGATACAAATATAGGTGTTAGACCCTAATAGGTGTAAATGTATGGGTCAAAACTTAACAAGTGTTATTTTAAGGGTTAGAACTAGATGAGCATACATGTACCACTCAAATTTATGCCAAGGTGGAAATGTTGTATGGGTATTGTTTTTATGACTATAAAAGTTTGATAACTATCAAAATTACTTGCAAGGCGTCAAAATCCTACCAAACTAGAAATCTTAAAAAAATAAGCATTTTGAACAAATTCTCAAAAAATTAAAAGAAACCCACTTAGTTTTTTGACAAACCCAAAAATGTTCTCAAATTCACCAAAAAGTACCATTTTTGTAGATTCAAAAATGGTCCTAAAACCCTCCAAAAATGACTAAAATGGATTGTCATGAAACTAGGTCATGTTTATAGTTGTTGTGTGGATTTTACTAGCTTCTAAATATAATGGAATTATTCATTTCTTACTTAGATTTATGAAAAACCCCATCAAACCCTATAAAACTAAAATACATAAAAATATTGAACCAACAAGAATGCAAGATCTCACAATAGAATCACTGGATTTATCTACCAACATAGCTTTGATGCCATCTTAGAGTGGGCCATAATCAAGGATCAATTGAATAGGGTTGAATGAATGAGGTTGAATCTATATGGAGTAGTGAAATATAAATAAAAAATCACAAGATGATGAAGTTTATCTTCACAAAAAAAGGTTGCATTAACATTCATTAGACAAAACGTACATATGAAGGTACATTATATAGTGGGGAATTAGGTCACCCAAAAGGTAATTAACTCAACTCAAAAATAGAAAATGAATTTAATTAAATTTTACTTAATGACATATTAGTAATCTAATAAATCTAATTAAACTATGTAGGTAAACCCACATAGTGGAAAAAAGCCTACACTAACAATTATTCTAGGAATATAATGGCTCACCATATATTGGCACTATTGAGATGAATTTTTAGGAACTATTCATGTGTGATGTAGGTACATTTACATAATAGATTAAATTTTGGTATATTTTGGTCTCTATAATGTCTATATAGTCCAATTTTGTTAATATTAATAATCTCTTATGCTTCATTTTTTTGTTTTAGCTCATTTTGAAGTGTTTCTTGTTTTCTCACCAAAACTAGGAAATTTAAAACTTTTAAACTTATTCTAAGAGTTTTGGTGTTTCATATTAATTTATAATGAGTTATAAATACTTGATACTTATTTTAAGGGTAAATAAAGGTTTTAGGACATTTATTAAGTGTATTTAATGTGTTAACTCATTCTCAACCTTGTCAAAACTCAACTAAGGTCAGTTTAGGAGTGGGTTACTAAGATTAGTTAGATAGTTAAGAAATTCTAAGATTCTCAGAGCGAGAAGGAGAGGAGTAAAATAATAATACATTTTATAAGTGAAAAAAATTAAATAAAATACAAGAAAAGTCCAAGAATTCATCAAGAAAGCAAGATTTCAATGAAAAAGGTAGGAAAGTACAAAAATATAGAGTTAAAGAAGACATACACAGAATTTAGTACTTTTTGTAATAGTTTTACAATAAAATAAATGAAAAAACTTATCCATTATTGTATTTTATTAAATTTAAATAATATAATGTCTAATTTTTTGTGATGAAAACATTTTAATCATATTTTTCTTCGTAAAGTGTTATTTTATATTGTAAAATATAGGTATGTGTGTTTAACAGTTAAGGAAAGTTGTTATTATACAATATTTTCAACTTGTTCATTATCAAAAAATGTTTTTTGAATTCAATATAATATTTGAGAAAATAATTCAAGATTTAAATATCCTAAAACAACTCATAAAATTATAAATTCTCTCAAGTTTAACACTACTACCTATACACAGTTTTAAAACCTATAGTTACAGTTGAGAAAAATCATTTTCTTGGTGTTTTTGAACTTGTTCAAAGATTTTAAGTGTATAAGAAGGTATATGTTGATTATTTATAACCCATAAATGTTTAATAACTAAAAAATAAGCTCTATAATTCAAAATGAGGATTTTTTATTGCTCTCAGCTATTGTGTAGGCATGTAGACCTAAAAGCTAGGGTTTTAAGAGTAAAACCTTTCTAAAATGAAAATGAACACTTAGAATTTTTTGAAAATTTATAAAAGGGTTTAAATTTATGTTTTTTACATGATTAAATTATTTTCAAGAATTTTGAGCCTCTATAAAAACAAATATTATAAAAACTCAGTCAATAGGCCTAATAGGAAGGGTTACAAGACCTTGTTTTATAAAGTTTGAATTTTCAAGAAAATATAAAGGAAAAAATAAATTGGATAAGTTGTAATATAATTATATTAATGTGATAAATTATTCTACTAAAAAATAAATCCTTTTTCTTCCTTTTTTCTCAATCAGGGTTGTAGCCCTATTGTTCTCATTGAAGAAGACTATAAGTTTGCTCCCTTTTCATCCATCACCATCATTTTTGGTATCATGGAATGTTAGGTTTTAATTAATAATTGAATTGATAAGAATTATTTTAATAATAAAATTTAAAAGTAAGTTTTCAAATAAAAATTTTCAATAAAGTGCAAGAATGGTACTTAGAGGAGAAACCAAAGGTGGTGTTAGAGTAGGCCAAAGAAGACAACCAAGAGATTTTTTATTAGAGGTGATAATAATTTTTTAAGAATTCTTGGAAGAAATTTAATTCACTTAAATAATAGGTTTTTATATATTTTATGTGAGTGAAGGAGAGGAAGAACCACTAGAAGAAGTGATAGATCAAGAAGAAGAAGAGAGAATGGAAGAAAGACACCTGAAAGTAGTTACATGAATAATATCAAAGCCTAAATTAGAAGTTATAGTATATTAAGGAATATCTAATGTGGAATAACTTGTGGATTATATCACTAGAGTTGATAAGTATTTGAATATGAAGGAATAGAGGATGAAAAGAAAGTGAAGTTTGCCAGTACAAGATTAAGAGGTCATGCATCCTTCTGGTGGGATGGAATTTAAGATGAAAGAAGAAAATATTAACATAAGATCAAGATCTGGGACATAATGGTATCTAAAATGAAAGGTAAGTTCATGCCAAAATATTTTTAGACTATTCTACTTAATAAGCTTCAAAACCTAAAGCAAAATGATGTGACAGTGAATGACTCTACAATGGAGTTTTACAAGTTAACAATCACGATAGGTCATATAGAGGAAGATATGGAAAAAATTTAAAGGTATATAAATGGTCTAAGGTTTAATATACAAGATGAAATCATAATTTTATCCCCAATATTAGTTGAAGAAGCATTCCATTTTTCACTCAAAGCAGAGAAAAAACTATCTAGAAAGTAAATACAACATTTTAAGGGAAAAGGCTAAAATTTTGAGGTAGAGGACAACATGGTGATAGAAATAAATTATAGGTCCACAATGACAAACAATGTATATCTCAAATTCAAATTCAATATAAAATAGTTTTTATTCTTTTAGAGGTAAAAGACCATACACATGAGGAATAGGAAGAGGCTTTTGGGGAAAACATTTCGAGTGTAATAAATATATAGGCCAAAGATCATATATTTTCACAAAAACTCCTAAAAAAGTTCATGATAGGACTAAAGGAAAAAATAAAGTTGCCTAAGATGAAGAGGAGAGTATGGTATCCCCATTATATGTGGATGAACCTAAAGTAGGAGAATCTTTGTTGATGAAAATAGTATTGCTCAATCTAGACAAAGAGGTGAAAGAACTAGCTAAAAGGAAGACCTTATTAAAAACCTCATGCAAATATAAATGTAAGTGATGCAAAGTGATTACTAATAGTGGTAATATATATAATTTAGTTTCTTTTTATACGGTTAAAATTTTTAACAAAGGTTCTTGGATTTTAACTAGAACATGCCAATTATAGGGATAAATTGTGCATTGGAGAGCACAATAGGCAAAAGAGATATGAAAAATCATAAATAAGAGGACCATAATTCATATTTTGTTATATAAAAAAATAAATTAAATCAAAGTAATCAACTATGCATACACCATACATAAAATAAAATGTGGGAAAACTATAATAGGACAATTTTTATTAATCTCTATAAACACATTGAAGAAGATTCTATTACATTGAAGTATAATTTATTGTCTTTTACAATCTTTATGGATCTTCACATTATAACCTTCCAAGAACAAAAATAAGAGACTCTTCACATTCTCTAATTGTTTGTCTAGACTTTTAAATCCCAATAGTATAAATTTACACAAAAGACAAAATGAAACACTTCACACATGTGTTTATCCTACATACTTCAAGGTTTTAACAAACTCCATTCTACATCCAAAAATTTTTGAGACTTTAATATTTGTCTCATCCCTATAAAAAGGTGCAAGTTGAGATGAAGTGAACTAAAAAGATATGTCCTAAACAAAATTCATAGTAATCACTCCAAGTGTTGTTTGCTAGTTTTTATCCTTTATGCACTACTTATCCACCCTTTTGGGTTTTTAACTAACATACTAGACTAATGCCCTTTCAAGTTTTAAATAGAATAAATTAACTAGGTGGCCATATTTTTAATCTTTTCAACCAATTTATCCCTGCTTCTAATGTTTATACTATCTATCCAAAAGTGTGAATGTGATAGAATTTGTAAAATTTTAGATCATAAACCTTATTGTTATGGTTGGGTAGATGGTTCATTAGAGATATATGGAGTTTTTTATTGCTAAGTAGATGTTATCCTAGTATCTCCTAATGTATCCATTTCCAATGGCGTCTACTAATATTTTCCCCATGCCTTGATCTCCCTTTCCTATATGATTTTTAGAAGTTACTACAAAGGAATGAACTAGAGCTCATCTATTATCTATGAAATTACTAGATTGACTTGAGATAAATATTAATTGATAATTTCATAGTTAATGAGTAGCTCACATATCATTTCAAGGAGAATACACATTAATACCTGGTGTTAGCAACACAAGTTTCACCCTCTTGAATAAGACTATTCAAGTCTACCTCAAACTTAGACTAACATGGGATTGACCTATAGGTTGATGGTTACATGTAGTCTAGGTAAAATCTCTAGCTTATGAGGATATCTCCTATAATTTATCAACTTTAATTATATTTCTAAGACATAACTCTATTGATATGAAAAGGGTAAAGATGAAAACATGGAAAGAAACCTACACTAATTGTGGTGATGCACCAATACTTGACTATCCTCTCTTGATGGTTCCTTAAGCACACTTATGAATATAATGAAGATTAACAACTAATTATACCTCTTGACATAATTATAGGTGTTGTCTCCTAAAAATAACAAACATTTTTGGAACAACATTTGCATTATTTTGGTTCTACACACCAAAATAATATCTTCCATTTTCAAAATTTATCTTAGATATTCAGTAAACAATCAGTAGCAGGTTCAAAGTTTGGTTCATCCTTTGGTTCAACTTCAAACAGTTCAAATGCGGGTTCAATCAAGCAGTTCAATGCTTTCATTAGTTGGTTCAAAGGCTTGGCACGCTTCATTGAACCTTTGAACCGGTTCAACAAAGGTTCATCGACTAGGTTCAAAGGGTTGGTTCAAAGCCAAGAGGACTTTTCTGAAGGACAAGTGTCCTTGTAGAGGACATTTCACCAACCAAAGCACCCTTTGAATTTTTCAAAGACTTGTTAAAATCCCACAGGAATTTCACCCAGGGAAAATGTCTGTGGGAATGTTCAAAGGAAAGCTCGAAGGAAATATGCAGGTATGTAGAAAGCGAATGGCCTGAGGAGAAGCCTGAGGAAAATTTGCGAATGGCCAATAGAAGCTGAAGGAACATTTCTCAAGGCCCAAAAGGGTAAAGTGTAGTCTGGAAAAGTGCCAAGTGGAAGATAAAATAAGACCAAGAGATGACGTTCCCGAGCATGCCAATTTTAGGGACAGTAAAATAGTCATTGATCCTTTGATTCACAGAACAGGATACATTCACAATTTTCAAGGCCAAGACCAGCAAAATGTGGGGAAGAAGTAGAAAAACAAATTAAATCTAGGACCTAATTCAATTAGCCAGACAAGGAGGAATGATGAAGATAAGATCAGATCACTAGGTGGAACATTAGAAGTTACAAACTTTCAATAAGCGTGACTTATTTCCTTGCATTGATAAAATCAAATGGGTAAAGCACCCCTAAGTTCCAGCATGTCCCCTTAATAGATTTCAATGCAAATTGATGTATTGATTGTTCCCAAGTCCTTTTTGAAGAGGCTATATAAGGGACTTTCTTTTATTGTAATAGGGATCTTCTTCTTGATAATGGGAATGAAACTCTATTGAAATTGAGAGGCATCATTGAGACTTTGTGCTCAGTCTGTTTATCATATTTTTTTAATGAAAACAAGGGACTTTTTTCAGACTTTGTGCTATGATATCTTGTTTATTTCATTGAATTGATAAGTAGGATTAGTTAATTTGTCAAGAAGGTGTCTTGGAGAATCAGCTGTGGAGAGACTTTGCACCCCCATAGCTGCCTTCAATGTGTTTGTATTTTCATTGCTGTATAAAGAACTTTGGAAAGACTTAAAGCTTTCATTGTTCTTCATGTATCACTCTTGAGTATTTCATGTGCAGACTTTGCATTGTGTCTTGATTTGCTGGTTACTATAATTTAGTCATATTCTACTTTTATTTCCAGGAGTATTCTCGTGGCTGGTTGAATAGTTCTTCTAATAGAAGAGGAGTATTGTCTATCATTCTCTTGATTTCTTCCTTTGTTTTTTATACATCATCTTTGAATAAAGAGAGATGGATGTCTAGTCCTACCCTTGAGTATTATTTTATGTTCATATATATATATACACAACATATCCACAGGGAACCTCCCCTTGATGAGAGGAGAGAGAAGTCTCCTTCTGATGTGGTAAACTTACACATTAGGATGATTAATCTTCTTGCTTTGGCTAATAAGACCTATTTTGTTTACCAGTACGCTAATAGACAAAATAATCAACCAACAATTTTTGGTGACTCTATTGGGGATCTTGAACAAGCAGTCCCTACTATTATCCATTATAAAGTCTAGCGAATCTCATCTAGGTCTTACCCACTATCATTATAGCCTTATTATCTCCCTCCATCCTCCATATCCATTACATCATCTAGTCTGCAAACCAGATCTACTTTTCCTTTCTTTTGTTTTAAATCTGGCAACTCCATGCTACACAAGAAGCCAGAGATCTAAGGGTGTTTTTGACCCTATGTTTGAGTTGGCACAGTAGAGCAATTTTGATCTGATTCCTCCACCACCTTTCCTCCAACGATCTAGGAGTCTTCCTCCTAACCTTATCGAGTCACCAACACAAGAAAAAGCTTCTTTTCCTACTATTAATAGAGTCCCTATAATGGTAGTTCAAGGTCCCTTGGGTAATGCTTTTGGCCCTCTCAATCTTACTCCTCCTCTACATGAACTTCCATGCAGTTCTAAGAAGAATTTCCCAAAATTCCATGGTGATGGGAAAGTTCATCCTGATGAACATATTGCAGCATTCAGTATAGATTATAGAGTAATTGGGGTAGAGTTTGAAGATGTAGCAGTCAGGCTTTTTGTTGAAACATTACAAGGTCCTGCTACAGATTGGTTTTATCACTTACAGGCTAGATTTGTGACTGATTGGAATACTTTGAAAGATAAGTTTGAAGCTAGATTCAAACTTGCAGAAGATGCACATGCACTTTTGGCTTAACTTACACAAATGAAGAAAGAGCTACATGAGCCTATGAGAGACTTCATAGCTAAATTTGTCAAGTTGATAAATAGAATTCCTATGATTGCCAGACTTATAGCTGAGAATCTCAAATGCTTTTTCATTAATTCTCAGCTACTAGAAGTCAGTTTCCTCTTGAGACATGCTGGCCAAATAGATCTCGAGGTAGCTCAACTTTTGGCCACTAAAGTAGAAGATGATCTCATATTAACAGGGAAAATAAGAAGAGATCCCAATAGAAATAGAGCTTCATCATCATCTAAATTTGCATCTACAAGCACCACAGATCCAATGGTGTAAAAATTAGTGAATGAGCTCCTTTCCCTCAAAAAAAATGGCTCAAGGAATGTCTTCTGCTCTTACATACAGAAGAACATTCCCAAATCAGTCATATCAGGGCAATGTTGCCAAAAACCAAGGACAAAAAAATCATATTCCTCCTCCACACGGAAAACTTGCCTTGGAAGCTCCTCCAACTAATTCAGCAATAGGATATCTTGAGACAGAATCAGATTTTTCTTATCAACCTAAATTATATCAAGAAAATGATGCTGATATCATTGAAGATAGTCAAGAAGAATCAGCTGGCAACTCCCACATTGGTTTCCTAAATTATCAGGATGAACTCGAAAGCAAAGGAGAAGCTTCAAATGGATCATATGTAGTGTTTACTAGATCTAAGAATCAATCAGTCTAGCAGGATGATAAAGGAAAGACAGAAGAGCAATCACAGCTAGCAGTTATAATTGCCAAGTGTGGATCAATTCCGCCCTTTCAACCAAAAGATCCAGTATTCACTCAAAAGGTAAATACATCTGTTTCACCTTCCCCTTCTACTTCTAATTCACAAACCAGTATACCACCCTTCCCTTCTAAAACTCAAAAAGCTAAAGTACCTATCTCTGTACCTAGTTTGATTCAGACATTTGACATAATTGATCATGTCAAAAAGACAAAAATACAAATGTCTGAATTTGAGTACTTGTAGTCCAATCTAGATCAACTGAATAAGTTGGTTCAATATGTTAAAAATTAGACTGTCCCTGTAGTGCAAAAGGCCAAAAAATTGACTTTTGATTCCCCAATAAATACGCCTAGTCCAAATAATTTGATTATTACTCCTCTAGCTGCTTCTATAAAAATAGAACCCTTCTATGTTTCCCTGTTAATCAATGGCCACAAACTAAGTAATTGTATAATAGATTCAGGTGCATCTAATATTGTTATGCCTGCCAAAGTTGCTGAGTCTCTTGGTCTCACATTGACCAAAATGTTTGGTAGATGTTTTTCCATGGAGAACAAACAAGTGCCATTGTTGGGGTAGATCAAAGATGCTCAATTTGCATCTGCAGCCTTTCTAGACAAGAGAATTAAAATGACTATATTAGTGGCTGAAGTTCCAGTGTTTTATGGTATTTTACTTGGACGGAATTTCTATAAGGATGTGGGAGGAGAGATGAACATGGATCTATCTGAGGCAAGGATCCCTGTACAAGGCGTGATGAAGAGATTACTTCTTGAAAAGGAAGAAAAGTATGTAGTCACCAAGACGTCAGCTCCTAAAGCTCAAATCCTTTTTGAATCCGTAGGTATGGGTAATTACTTTTTATATATAGATCATGAAGAAAGACCCTCCATCTTTGATGAGGGAAAGTATGAAGTAAAGCTAGTGTCTGATGAGATTTGGACTCTAGAATTTGATGGTAGTTATTCCTCTTCTAGTTCTAGAGCTAGAATTATTTTGATATCTTCTCAAGGAGATATATTCCCTTCATCATATAAGTTACAGTTTAGTAACACAAATAATATATCTAAATATGAATCGATGTTGCTGGGTATGAAGGCTACTCAAGAAAGAGGCATGAGGGGTCTTCATGCTAAAGGGGACGCTAAATTAGTAGTCTGCCAAGTGAGAAATTCATATTAGACTAAGAATGAAAGGCTGCACCATTACCGTAATCTTGTTTGGGATCAAATTGAAAGCTTTGATGCTTTCAACATTTCTTCCATTCTAAGAGAATTCAATGATAAAGCTAATGCACTTTCTATTTTAGGAACTCTTTTAGTTCCACATTCTGATTTTAAAGAAGCCAAATATACCATTGAGTTGATCTATAGGCCGAGTGTTCCTGATAATGCTGATCATTGGCAAATTTTCAATGATGATAATCAGATCATTGCCTTTCTAGAAAGAAAGGACAATTATCCTTTGACAATCATGGACCAGGTGCTTCAAACAGTAACATGATCATAAATGTTATCAATGCTGGATGGCTTTTCAGGCTATAACCAAGTTGAAGTTGCTAGAACTGATCAATACAAGACTGCATTCACCACGCCTTAGGGTACTTTTTCATACAAAAGAATGCCTTTTAGATTAATAAATGCTAGTGCTACATTATAGAGAGCTATGGACATGACTTTCAAAGATGAAATTGGCAAATTCATAGTTGTATATCTTGATGATTTAACTATCTTTTCAAAGCACAGATCTGATCATATATGCCATTTGTAGCAAGTGTTGGAGCGCTACCGGGAAAATGGTATTTCTTTGAATCCTAAAAAGCCTATTTTTAGAGTGACAAAAGGGAAACTCCTTGGACACATTGTGTCCAAAGAAGGAATAAAGATTGACTCAGATAGAGTCAAGTCTATTCAAGAGCTGAATTTGCCTGCAAGTAAGAAAGTTGTTCACTCTTTCTTCAAAAAAGTGAATTTATTATGGAGATTTATCCCTAAATTTGCTGAGAAGACGAGACACATTGTAAATATGATGAAAGGAAAGGATACCTTCAACTGGATCAAAGAAGGTAAGGCTGCATTTTAAGATATCAAAGTTGCTATTGCTCACGCCCCCACCTTAGTCTGCCCAGATTACCACAGAGATTTTACTATATACAGCTATGCATCTGAGCATACTCTTTTAGCTATTCTTTTCCAACAAGACAAAAAAGGTATGGAATCTCCCATCTCTTTCATGAATTTTCCTCTAAAAAATCATGAATTGAAGTATTCAAATATAGAGAAGCACGCCTATGCCTTGGTAAAAGTAGTCAAACACTTTCGCTTCTATATTCTAAATTCACATATTACTGCCTTAGTTCCTGATAGTACAGTAAAGTCTATTTTAACTCAACAGGAGTTTGGCACAAAGAGAGGTAATTGGATTGCAAAGATCCAAGAATTTGATTTGGATATCAAGCCAACAAAGCTGGTCAGAGGTAAAGGTCTTTGTCAATTAATAGCTGACAATAAGCTAGAGGATACACAACTTGAAGAAGCTAAAGTAGACAATATACCAATAGTCCTTTTTGTTTCTACTACCAATGAATGGTATTCAGATATTGCCTATTTTTTGACTTATGGAGAATGTCCTACTTATTTGTCTTACAAAGAGAGGAGAACCATCAGATTGAAAGTAGCCAATTTTGTCCTTTGGGACAATGCCCTGTACAAAAGGAACATAGATGGAGTTTTTCTTCACTGTGTAGATAAAGAACAACAGACCCAACTCTTGAAATCTTTCCATAATCTAGCTTGTGGAGGACATTTTTTTGCTCCTATGACTACTCACAAAATTCTGAGAGCCAGGTATTATTGGCTGACTCTTTTTCAAGATGGACATAAATGGGTAAAAAAATGTGAACTTTGCCAACAATTTGTTGGAAAACCCAAGTTGGTTGCTCTGCCTCTTAAGCCAGTAATCATAGAATAACCTTTCTAGCAGTGGGGACTTGATTTTATTAGGACAATAAATCCATCATCAAGTGTTGGACATGATTATGTCCTTATAGCAACTGATTATTTCACTAAGTGGGTAGAATCAATCTTGACAAAGCATGGTACCTCAGAAGTTATATGCAATTTCTTGAAAGAGAACATCATTTCCAGATTTGGAGTCCCACTCAAAATTGTTACTAATAATGCAGTTTGTTTCACTTCTCAACAAATCACGCAATTCTATTTTTATTATGGAATTACGCTTTCTCATTCTTCTAATTATTTTCCACAAGGAAATGGACAAGTTGAGTCCAGCAATAAAAATTTGGTAACTATTATAAAGAAACTTGTAGATGATAATCAAAGGACATGGCACAAAGCATTGGTAGACACTCTGTGGGCTGACAGGATCATGCCAAAAAGGGCAATTGGTATGTCTTATTTTCAACTTCTCTATGGTATTAATGTTGAGATACCAATCACTTTAGAGTTACCAACCTTGAAATTGGTGAAGGCTATTGAAGATCAGACATATGAGAGTTCTCTTGACAAAAGAATCATGTACCTGACTCAACTGGAAGAACAAAGAACCATGGTGGTAGATAGAATTGTTGTTTGTCAAAATCTGATAAAGAAACTTTTTGTTCAAAAAGCCAGAAATTGTGATTTTCATATTGGGGATAAAGTACTACTGTGGGACAAAAGAAGAGAGCCAAAAGGGATGCATGGAAAGTTTGACTCCCTTTGGAGAGGCCCATTCACAATTCATCAGCACATGGGTGAAAATAGCTTTTTGTTGAAATACCAAGATGGCACGCTCTTTTCTCTACCCCATAATGGGCAGCATTTGAAACACTTCAATTCTTGAAGTGTCAGATCATGACCTTTGTATATATGTCTATTTGTACAATTTTAATTTCTATTTTGTTTTGTTTGTTTCCATTTTTGATGCCTTTCATTTTTGGAAAGCATGACTCCGAAGCCCAATGGTACACTTGAAGACACTAGAAATTTTGAATTCTACTCCTTTCAATTCGCTTTGCAATTGATAGAAGTTCCCCAACTAGAGCCAGCTATTGTCTCCTAAAAATAACAGTCATTTTTGGAACAACATTTGAATTATTTTGGTTCTACAAACCAAAATAATATCTTCCATTTTCAAAATTTGTCTTAGATATTCACCAAACAATCAACAACAATTTCAAAGTTTGGTTCATCCTTTGGTTTAACTTCAAACAGTTCAAATGCGGGTTCAATCAAGCGGTTCAATGCTTTCATCAGTTGGTTCAAAGGCTTGGCGCACTTCATTAAACCTTTGAACCGGTTCAACAAAGGTTCATCGACTAGGTTCAAAGGGTTGGTTCAAAGCCAAGAGGAATTTTATGAAGGACAAGTGTCCTTGCGGAGGACATTTCACTAACCAAAGCACCCTTTGACTTTTTCAAAGACTTGTTAAAATCCTGTGAGAATTTCACTTGGGGAAAATGTTCGTGGGAAAGTTTAAAGGAAAGCTCAAAGGAAATCCATGGGTATGCAGAAAGTGAATGGCCCGAGGAGAAGCCTGAGGAAAATTTGTGAAGGGCCAACAGAAGCCGAAGGACCATTTATCAAGGCCTAAAAGGGTAAAGTGTAGTCTGGAAAAGTGCCAAGTGGAAGATAAAAGAAGACCAAGAGATGACGTGCCCAAGCATGCCAATTTTAGGGACAATAAAATAGCCGTTGATCCTTTGATTCATAGAATATAATACATTCACAATTTTCAAGGCCAAGACCAATAGAATGCGAGGAAGAAGAAGAACAAAAAATTAAATCTAGGAGCCGATTCAATTAGCTGGACAAGGAGGAAGGATGAAGATAAGATCAGATCACCAGGTGGAACATTGGAAGTTACAAACTTTCAATAAGTGTGACTTATCTCCTTGCATTGATAAAATCAAATGGGTAAAGCACCCCTAAGTTCCAGCGTGTCTCCTTAACAGATTTCAACACAAATTGATGTATTGATTATTCCCAAGTCCTTTTTGAAGAGGTTATATAAGGGACTTTCTTCTATTGTAATAGGGATCTTCTTCTTTATAATTGGAATGAAACTCTGACAAAATTGAGAGGCATCATTGAGACTTTGTGCTCAGTCTATTTATCATATTTTGTTAATTAAAACAAGGGACTTTTTTTAGACTTTGTGCTGTGATATCTTGTTTATTTCATTGATTTAATAAGCAGGATTAGTTAATTTGTCAAGAAGGTGTCATGGAGAATCAACTATGGAGAGACTTTGCACCCCCATAGATGCCTTCAGTGTGTTTGTATTTTCATTACTGTATAAAGAAATTTGGAAAGACTATGAGATTTCATTGTTCTTCGTGTATCACTCTTGAGTATTTCATGTGCAGACTTTGCTCTGTGTCTTGATTTGTTGGTTACTATACTTCAGTCATATTCTACTTTTATTTCCAGGAGTATTCTCGTGGCTGGTTGAATAGTTCTTCTGAAAGAAGAGGAGTACTATCTATCATTCTCTTGAGTTCTTCCTTTGTTTTATATACATCATCTCTGAAGAAAGAGAGATGGATGTCTAGTCCTACCCTTGAGTATTATTTTTTGTTTATATATATATATATATATATATATATATATATATATATATACACACACAGCATATCCACAGGGAACCTCCCCTTGATGAGAGGAGAGAGAAGTTTCTTTTTGATGTGGTAAACTTACACATTAGGATGACTAATCTTCTTGCTTTGGCTGATAAGACCTATTTTGTTTACTAGTACAGTGATAGACAAAATAATCAACCAACAATAGGCATGAATGTTTCATATGAAGGTGAATTAGAAGACTACCACTTGAAGGCTAAGGATATAGGTATGTACAAAACATTACTAGCTCATCAACTCTTCAAGAACACTACTACCTATAAACACTTCATACAACTTGCATAGACTAAAAATATGACATTATGTGCATGAAAGGACATAAAAAAGAAAGTGGAACTCATAAATTATACAAATAAACTATCATATTACATGCTAACACTCATAGAAAAGATCTGTAACTATTCTTCTTTATTGATTTAAGGCATAAAGTAAAATTTTGGTAGAGCTTTGCTACACCCAATTGAGGGATGAGACTAAAGAGATCAATGCCTCAATATATATAATTTTCATGAGAGAGAAAAGAAGAATCTAGACATAAGAGAGGATATGGAGAGACCAAGGTGTTTATATCATAGTTATATCAATCACTATTACTCCTTCCATGCATTGATGCTATTTAATGACTCCATTTTGGTGTTGAGGTGGGGTAATGGAGAGTGAATTATCTTTATTTATTATCATAAAAGGTTTTACCACACCCAAAATGGTCTATAACTCCTCCATTTATAGTTAAAATGTGAACATGGAGTGTGATTAGGGCTCGAAGAGGCATTGAGAATCCATGTCTTTAATATGCATGTTGACATGGACTTGAAACTATTTCCATTACTTCATAATTGTCATGAAGTGTACTTATTCACCCCTTAATATAAATTTAATGGTGACAACACTTAATTAACTCCCTCAATATCCTCTCTTATCCAACCTTCAACCCTCTTAGTTAACCAAGTAGGCCAAATAGGCCAATTAGGCCTAGTAGTTTGATTTCTAGTGTTTGGTTTCCATGAAACCCACAAGAGACATTATAAACCTATAGATAGGTATTTCACAATATTTAACAAGTGTTTCATATCATGATTCAACTTTTCAAATAATTATATGCCTTAACCTTGCTTCACCTAAACAACTAGGCCACTTTGTCTCTCATGTTTATAGACTAGATGTTTTGAGGGGAGTTGCAGAGGAATTTACAGGAAGATAAATGAACACTTACAGATTTGGAGAGTATAACAAGTCTTAAACTAACACTTCTCATGGTTTATAATTATTGACTAGGTCCTGTACCCCATTTTCTATTCAAAACCCTGAAAACTTATAATTTTTAGAGGTATCCATATAGTATACATACAACCAAATGTCATAGACATGGCTTAATCTAAGTTTAAAACATAATTGAGGTGTTTTAAAAGTTATTTATACCTATTTATATTCAATTCTCATCAAATATCTCCAATTGGGTCCTTTTTAGGGTTTTAGAGGGGTTGAAGAGTGCCTAAGAATCTTAATGATGGTTCATAGAGGTTAGGGCTTAAACCTATGAATCAATTATAGTAAATTTATGTTGATAAACCAATTTACATATCATGAAGTGATTATCCTCACATGTAAAGGTTCCATATAGCTATGATCATTTGAAAATGCTCTTCAGGTGAGAAACATGCTTTTTATATAGCCTTTGGGTGTCTATAAAATAAAAATAATAATTGTGGGAACTCTTATAGAATTCAAAGTGACCAAAAGGTTCTTAAAATTCATGATGACCTCCTACATGAAGGTTTTAAGTACCCTTATTTCTCAATTTTCCCTCTGCTCCACCTTCTAGTGGCATTACTCCAATGGAGGTGTTAGACTAGTCTATCTAAACACATGAATCCTAAGTTTTGGCCCTAAATCTAAGGTTTTGATGTACCTCTTCCTTGTTTTCAACTTTAATATCACATAAAAGGTTCCATGGAATAACAACATTGGTTTTATTAGTCCATTTATCTTTTTTTGAATGTATACAACTCTTAATCTCAACATCTAGGTATGTCTGCTAGAAAAACCATTCATGGAGGTCCCTAGAGACTAATGTTAAGGGATATCTAAAATATTTATGACCTATTCTTTCTTACTAACCTCATGATACACACAAACACTTTCCATTTCTTTGATTTTAGGCGCAAACTATCCTTCTATGATAGTTTTATACAATTTGATCCCTACACATGCTAACCAATTAGTTATTATTATGCTAAAAAGACATGAGGGGACCTTTAAAACCATTTTAGGATTAAAAACTCCATATAGATTCATTTTGAGGCAATAATTCACCATTGGGTACTATATGGGGTTTAAGAAGGGTTTAGGATGTTCACCATCTTAATGATGGTTCATAGAGTACAAACATCCAAACCAAAACTAATTTATAAGAACTTGTAATGCATTTACCCCTTCATCTTCCATCACTAGGTTAGGATCCCATGTAGAATATGTGTGGAGAAAGGAGCATTGAACGATGACCTTTGAGCTTTCTATTGTTCATTCTTACCAAGTTAACTTCTTTAGGATCATTCATAAAACTTATCTCCTTAATGAAATTCATACTATCATGGAATTTTATTAAATATGGTTACTTAAATTCCCCCAAGAGCCCTAAGACTGATCCTCTTTGTGGTGAAGGGTAAGAGCATTTGAAAGTACATTTTGAGTTGGTTGTGTTAGAGTTTTGTGACTTAAGTAGGGTTTTGATACCATTATGACCTGTTTTAATTATTTCTCTCCATTTTAAAATACCTTATTATGACTTAAAACACTCTTCCACATTTCTCATGGTCATCAATCTTGTTACAAGGACTTGAAGATGCTTCAAGATGGTAGCAGGGTTTAAGACTAAGATTGAGGTCTTTTTCATTTGGCTTACCTTTAAGGGCATTTGATTAGTATCTTAAATTTTTATTTCCTTATATTGTGCATTAATACCTTCCCCATAATCTAATATTTATTTATAAACCCTTCATGAGTCTATCCTACCTATAAGATCTTCAAAATTTAAAATCACTCACCTAGCTTCAGGAATGACTGTGAATAGACTGAGTTAGGTCTAAGAAAAAAGTGGGTATATCCACTTATTTTCTAACCAAAATGGGATAAATTTACACCTATAACCACTCATATTGACCATTTTTACCAAAATTTGAGGCCTAGTAACACCTACAGGGGCCTCAAATAGTAGCTTTGTCATGACTAGCTATAAGTTGCCTGCAAGCCTGAGTGATTAGTAACATGAGGGGGTTATGAGAAAACCTTTGTCTCTTATATATTATAAACATTATGAATTATGATGTTTATCATGTGATTCATTCCTATTGACACTTTTTTTTAATATTTTTCCAACATCCATTTCTTTTGCATACCTTCTCTTTCTTAGGCTTAGGGTTGATGCCTAGTTAGACCCGTGTTATCCTAAGAACTATGTTTGATGTCATTTTGAACTTTAGATGGGGTGACCACTAAATTTTTTCCCCTTAATTAGTTTGAAACTTACCTATCCTTTCATTAATTCTATCTTTTACCCCAAACAAGATATATATCTCAATGCACACCAACAAAGTTGTATGCACTAGTTTTCCTACATTTGCTATTAAAAGGGTTACGTGAAATAAGTTTTTGAGAGAGAAAATTATTTAAATACATTTAAACCTATAGTGACAATATCTTACATTATCCTTCATATCCTTTAGGTACACATCTTCTATTCCTAGGGGTGGCCCATACATAGTAATCTTGAAGGTTATTTCTTAGTAGGCTCAAAATGGTTTCCTATAGGGGACCATTTCTTCTTTAGAAGGGTATATGGTTGTATAGATCAATATTACTATGAACGTATGGTTATTGATGGTTATAATTGGTATCTAGGCATACTTATCACAATTTGGGCTTGTAAAGAGGGCTAGATAACTTGATGGGGATCACAATGGAGTGGTATGAGGCTTGAATATAGAGTATAAGGTTTACACTACAATGAAATGATAATGAAGAAAACATGAAATGGTATAAGTTTGACCATGACATGAAATGAAGTATGGAAACTTAACCAAGACAAAACATAAGAAACATGGATACATTAATATGCATACCTATCAAAATGTAGTACTTTAGAGGTGGCAAAAAGGCTTACATAATCAAAAAGTGGAACCTAGGACTCTCTGAAGAACATTATTATTGGTTAAGAAACCTTAACTTATACTAAAGTAACTATGTAAAGATTTAGAGGACATAAGGTGGTTTCAAGACCTATGGGGATATCATGGAAGTTAATAATTTTCACATAAGAGTATAATTATGAATCATCATGACTTCAACACTCCATTTCATGTCCTTGACTATGTTTGAAAGTTTTGAGGGCATCATTGAACAACACACAGACATCCACATAGTGAATTGAAAATGTGTATATAACCTTTCCTTGAAGACAATTTGAGAGATAAATGGATTCACATGAATTTCAAATTGAGATAAATAAACATAGGAAGGTTTGAGATACTATATTGATCCTCTAATACTACCAAGCTTCAAGTGGGGGCACTCAACACTTCACTTTATCATCTAAATATTTTTGTAGACTATAGAATATTCTATTTTAGATGTTTCTTGGTTCCACAATCTCACACATGCGGTACAAACATTGAATAATCTATGAGAATCTCTTTTAATACCTAAGGAAATATGAATAACCATTGGTTTAGCCAAACAAACCAAAAATACATCAAAACCATTTTGTTATTTTTGACTTATGTAGACATAAATGATGCTTAAACCCCTTAAGTTCTTAAGGAATGTTCATATAGCTCAAGGAACCAATACTAAAACCAATACCCATGAATGAAAGGCTACCAAGTCTACTTCCTCTAGCCAAGAGCTTGGGTCTTCATTCTTTCACCTTTGTACAATTTGAGATCAAACATGAAGTGATCTCCAAGCCTACCAATGAGTTTGATGGGAAGGTGGATTGGTTTTGAACTCCTAAAGCACTGAAACACTGGTTTATTCCACACATGCCATTAGTGGCTTCTCCCTACAGATCCTTGACTCCACTTGAGTCAGTCCATACTTTTTGGATACATACCATTAAGAAAACCTCTAAAACTTACAAATTCCTTGCATTTTTTCATGTTATACACAAAAATCCATTGTTAACAAACATGATAGAAGTGAATTAGGATTTAGATGGTGTTTTAAAGTTTATGGTACAAATTAGGGAAGCTAAAAAGGCATAAATTGGCACATGTGGGGACCATTAGAGGCAATTTAAGCATTGACCTCTATGGGAATGGGTTCAATATTGCATAAAAAACCTTAGTGATAGCCTAATTTTGTCCATGAAATATCTTGAATGAATGAATTGTGGTTTAGTGTCCCATTAGGGTCAAACAAGGTCTCATTATGGTCAAAAATCTTACTTTTAGGACATATTCATAACCTTAAAGAGAATATCAAGACATATTAAGGACTTAAATTGGTCCCCAATAAACTTACATAATGTTCTCAAATACTTTAAAATAAATCATACCTTACATGTTTGAGCAGATCATAGATGTTCATGAGTCTTCACTGCCTTATCAACTCACCTCCATCATGGCACCTTTGAATGTTGAGAACTTATGAAGAATGATTATGGACATTTATACTTATTCATAAATTATATATATATATATATATATATATATATATATATATATATATATATATATATATATATACAATTTTAAATAGAGTTGAGGAGAATCTTCAAGCATGTTATAGCATGTGAAGATAGTGACCTTATTTAAACAACCCAATCTCACAAGGGTTTATGACAACCATGAGAAATATTGGTGGATCAAGACTCTAAGAATTTAGGTTTACCCCTTTCTAGGTTTGAGACTAGAAATTGGTCATCATTTCTAGTGACTCAGCTATCTTGACCAGCCTACTAGTCAAGGGAACTCAAAACTTCTAGATTGACTCTTCATGACTAGAAAATGAATCTTTGACTGAAAATAGACTCTGATTAATACCTTGAAGACATTGAGACTCAATGAGACACAAAAAGACAACAAAAAATATACAAGAGAAGATAAAAAATGCAATAACAAATAACTAAGATAAATCAACAACTAAAAAACATGTATATAAGCAATTACAGGAAAGAGACAAATACTAATTGTTATATACAAGAAGACTTGATGTTGACAAATAAAGGTAATTTAGGATTGAAAGGGATGGGGAGTCCATATCCATTCAATTTGGATAGTTTTAAATATTTTCTCTCCTTATAAATTATGATGACATAGGGCCCACTCCAAATATTGTCAAACTTTGAGTGTTTACCTAGCTTGGCATAGTCTTCAACCCACTTCAGCACTATGTCTCTTTGTTAAAAGGTCTTGGATGAAACTCTATTATCAAATGATATCTTGAATTGGTTTTGGATAGACCACATTTCATGCATAACACTATCCCTTATTTCTTCCAACTCTCTTAGGGCATTCATTCTTAGTTCTATTGCATCATCCTCCATGAGCTCAAGTTGGTGATACAGATCCAAGGCTATCAGTTTAAGGGCAATATGTAGTTTTTACTCTATACCATAAATAAATAAGTAAATATAGTGATAAATAGGCCTCTTAGGAGTGACTCTATCTACCCATAAGGCATCATTAAACATTGTGTGGCATTCTCTTTGATTATCCTCCATTATCGTCATAATTTTTTTGTCAGTAGACTCTATTAGCCCATTTCCCTAAAGGTAGTAGTTGGAGAAATATTTGAGATATATGACATTTTTAATGGCCCACTCACATAATTTATCACTATTGAAGGATAAGAGATTATATGATATAATTGTGGAGGGGACCCCAAACCTGGTCACAAGACTATCATAGAATTCCAAAACTGAGTTCTCATTAGCTTCTTTGAGTACAAATACTTCCACCCTCATTTTAAAGTAATAAATGGTTGTTATAACTCATTTATGCCCATAAATAGAGTGGGGATAGATCATTACTATGAAATTTAAGGCCCATTACATGAAGTAATATTCAACTTGGATGGGTTGTAGGGGTAAGGCAATTAATATTTGTTTACAAGTGAACATGGCACACTTAAACTATTTCCTAACCCAAGCATGTGAGTCCCTAGATAAGGTGGGACAAAAGTATCCTAATTTAATGATCTTTTAAGGTTTTTTCTTGGATGCAAAGTGTCCACCTATAGACCCATCATGAAATTTCTCTAGCAACTTATCAATTTGACTTAATTCAACACACCTTAAAATCATACCTCGTATGTCCTTATTGACTAGAACTCCATCTGCCAAGAGGTAAGGAATGGATTAAAGTCTAAATTTCCTTATATTTTTCCTATATAATCCCATAAGACATTTCCATATTTGAATAAACTTCACCACATCATTGGTCCAACTAAGAGGGGTCATGTTTGTAGTTGCCTACTGACTATCATAGACTACCAATACCATCTCTTGCTCTTCTTTAACCTCTAATGTAATATGATCAGCAATTCCCCTACCTCTAATCAGTTTGATAACCATTAATTCAATATCCTATTCCATACACTTAGTCACCCAACCATCCCTCTTCTCATTTAAGTCCTTATTAAGTATGAAATACTTTATACTTGGGTGAACTACCATTACCAAGACTTTATTACTAGACACCATATGTCTGAACGTTTTTATCCCTCTCATGATAGTAAGGAGATGTTTTTAAACAAATGTGTATCTCTATTTATACCTTTATAATGCTTTAATGAATAAATAAATTGGTTTTTCTAGTCCTTCATGATTTTATTGCATGAGCATATCAGAAATAACATCAACTATGGAGAAGGCATACATTATAAATCCTTGTTAAAGTTAGAGTTAAGGAGGGTGGGAGCTTAGTAAATGGCCTATTTGATGGATTAAAAACTTATTTGTCCTTACTTTCTACATGATAAATCCTTGTGATTATTGAGCATATGATTGAGTGGCTTCATAAACTTTACAAATCTTGGAATGAATCTCCTTATAAACTTAATCTTTCCCAAGAATATTTGTAACCCTTTCTTGTGCTTGGGTAGGGATAAGGCTAAGATTGATTCTACCCTCTTAGGTCAAATGGAGAGGCCATAATTTGACATAATATGTCCTAAAATTCTACCTTCATGGACTACAAATATGCATTTCTTGGGGTTCAAGGAGACCTTAAACTATGTGCACCTATCAAACACTAATCTCAAGTGTGCCATTTTATCTTTAGGTTACTTTACGAGTATAGTGATGTAATCAAGGTAGATGAGCACCATCTAATTGATGATCTCTTGGAAGGATACATCCATTTCCATTTGGAATCAACCCTTGCATTCAATAGTCCAAAGGGCATTTTACTATATGCATAGGTGCCCCACTTTATTGTGAAGGTAATTTTATGGCTATCCTCTTCTCTCACTAATATCTAATTATACACAAATTATCCATCAAGTAAAGATAACCTCTGATATCCTATAACATTATGAATAATCTGATCCATAGATGGTAGGGGATATTGATCTCTCAAATGCACCTTGTTGATATCCCTAAAGTCAACACACAAACTATATACACAATATATTTTAAAACTTTTATCATTTACTAACACTTTGTATCTTACAAGAACCCATCGAGTCTAATTCTCTCTGAGTGTATGCCTTAAGGGGTAAACCAAGAAATGGGTAGTCAGACCATTGGTTCATCATAAGATTGTTTCCCCCTTTGCCATTTTCCATCTACACACTTATCTCCTAAAACCATTTACCCTAAGCTTATTCTTCTCAATCTTACTCATTCCTCTCATTTATCAACCTTTATTCCTCCTTTTATTGCCTTAATTCCCTTTTGGTTAGTTGGTTTTATAGGTCAAATGGGTTGACCTAGTACTATCTAGGGGTATTCTTCACTTTTTGAGTTTATTAGCCTTTTGGCCAACCTAGCTCAAACCTAGTGAATTGTCTTCAAAAACCTACTAGGTTGACTGGGTCAACACAGTACTATTGATGTTTCTAGGAAGATTTAGGGAAAGATCCACCTATATATACAAGATCATTTCCCACCATTTGTAGATAGAATAATCATAGTGAATAAGTGTGAATGAACATCTGCTTATTGACCATTATACTTGAGGAATAAAGCTTAGGGTTCCACACTTTATTTAGAGATATGGATTTTATCTTTTGGAGAATTATTTTGGTTGCATCAATAGGTTGTGTATTATAGATATGGTTTATCCTTTTTTTACTTACATACCACACAAATATCTTGTGAATCACCTTGGCCAAGGTAGAGATTGAGGCTTAGTGGGTTTGTATTCAAAGGTAAGCATTCCTAACTTTATTTCTCCTTTGTAATAGTAGATAGATAAAACATTTGTATTCTTCTCTCCATTTATTAGGATTTTATATAAATTGACATGAGAATATGTATTATAATACATGTTTTTTTAGTTTTTTTAATTGTTTCTAACCCCCACTTTTCTCCACAAGCTTTGGTGTGCGCTAGATTAGATTTACTTTCTTGCATATTACAATAGGTGAATATTAAACCTTAGGACTATTTTAGGATTGTTGTGTGATTGTGTTAGATTGTAGGCTTTGGAACCCTTCCTAGCATGATATATTATGATAATTGATCCCATAATTAGGTATATTAGATGCCCATATTTGTCGTGCTCCCACTTAACAAATGTATTCCAAATCGAAAGTGTAGGTATGTTCTGTCTTCTCTGAGATAGGATTAATTCATAGACATGATGTATTTTTTATTACATATATTATATTGAAACTAATGTGAACTAACCTTTGTAGGAGTTTTTCATTTTATTTTCATTCTATTTATCATTATTTTTATCATACTAGATCAACTTTGTCAACTCAAGTTTTAACTTCTATGCCCAGGTTTTTAGGAATAGGCAACTAGATCGACCCAGTTGACCTCATATAGGTTTCTATCATTTTTAGAGATTAGTATCAGACTACTAGGTTGAGACAGTCAACCTTGTATGTTTTTAGGTTTCTATAACATGTCCCTACACAACTTGGTCAACCCAGTCGACCTAATTAGTAGGTTTTGGCAACACTCTTCCAAGTTCTAGACCAATAATCTTCTTCATTTTAATCTTTGATCCACTATGGTTCCTTTCTACCTCTCTATTTATTTCTGTTTCTATCTTTCCTTTCAAATTTTTAATCTTTAAAATTTCTCTTGCACATTCAACTAGATTGACCCTATAGACCCAGTTCTATGTTTTATATGTTGTTTGGAATAACTAGGTTGACTTTACCAATCCAGTTCATTCTCAGACCCTATTTTCATAGTATAGGTTCAACCCTATCAACCCTATTTTTTATTTTTTACATATAGTGTCAACATTATACCTTGTTTCAAATTAGAATGAATCTTATATCTGATGGTAATTAGCTCACACCTTTCTTTTATTATTGCCTTCATGCTTAGATTAGTTCACATATTATAATTAAGGGGTTTCTAATTAATCACTTAATTTCACTATTTCTATTTTATGAACACATGGCCAAATAACAAAACATAAACAAACACTTTAACAGTTGTCTACCCAATACCAACCTACTTGGATTTCATCACCAAGGGAGAAGCCAACTTGATGCTCTGGTCAAGTGTAAAGCATGGTTAATGGTATTTTTTACCTAAAAACCTAACACCCTTATCACTATAGTGTGTGAAGTGAGGGGGTAGGACCCAATACTAAGCCTGTATCATTTCTACTACAATCATTTTCATCTCGAACTACCTAAAACCATCTTTAGATTATTATCTATTACTTTTCTTACAACCAACTTCCCATCACATTAAAATCATATTAATAATCTAATTAACACTCAAGTTGACCAATCATTTATCTCTTTACTTTCCAAGTTGATTTCTTGCTCTTTTCTCAATTATGTGTGTAAAAAATTGCATTAGCCAGTGTTAGTGCAAGGTTTTTTTTTGTGTGCTTCAATTGGATTGGCCAACATTAATCCAATTGACTATCTATTTATTTTTACTTACTACCTTAAAATTACTTGAAAAGCTATCTTAATTTCATTTCACATTCCATTTTTAGGGTTCTTAAGTTCCCTATCTATTGTAATGGATCAACCTAGTCGACCTAGTACCTTTTTCTCCTTTCTATTCACTATACTAGATCAACACAATCAACCCTATACAATATGAAAATCCCTGTTTATAAGTTAGGTCGACCCTATACTATTTTTTTCACCTCTTTATTCCTTCCTTTACCATCTTTACTCCTTATCTTTAATCATGGAATTTATATTTGGTGATAGTTTTGAGTCATAGTTAGTAGACGTAATGAACTTTACCAATCCTCATAGGGTATCCCATAGGTAGATTAGGATTCCTCTTTTAGATGATAGTAATGTTCATATTGCTACTCACACAATGAACTATGGGACCCCTCCTAATACCTCTTTTCAATACAATCAACCTCTTTTCTTAAAGGACCAACCTGAGTCAAAGTATACTCCTAAAATGTTCTTCTTTATATCTAAATTTCCTTAGCATCGAGGAAAGGATCCTTTTGCCATCTATAACCTCATGATTAGTGGTCAAACCAAAGATCCTCATTCACCTACTCTAAAATTCAATACTAGATTTATGGGTGCCATTTTCCTTAATTCTTAACCTCTTCCTTCAATTTTGGCCCCTTATTATACCATGATCTCTTCTTCTCTACCTTCTTCCACCTCCATGTCTAGTATCTCAACTAACATGGTAAGTTTTACATATAGTGGGACTCTCATGAGATCCACTATCCTTAATCCTTCCACTAGTACATATTTTATTACCCAAGGAAACCATGCTTCTAGTGCTTCTTCTTCCCAACCATTCACTAGTCCATCTTTTTCTACATAAGCAAAATTTTCCACTAGTTACTCACATTCTCATATTCCTTCTCAAACTCACATAAACACCCATAGTGGTACCTAAGCCACTAATACCAACACAAATACCAACTATAATGCTTCTAAAAATGCCAATAAAACACATCAAATCTTATTTCAAACTCTCAATCAAATGAATACCTTTCAAGCTCACAACACAAATCAAATGACGAGAATGCAAAACCACCTTCTTTATCTTCAATCTCATCCTCAACCAATGGATTGGGGCACACATAACTATAATGTTACCCATTATCCTCTTTGATATTCTCAAGGCAATCTCATTCGTCAACCTCCTTTAGTTAATAAAATCATCAAGCATCTACAAAATGAACCTCTCATAACTCAAATTACTGACATTGATATAGGAGGTATCACACCCACAATCTCTTATAATGGTTTAATTGATCCCTCTCTTCATCTTAATATATTTGGAAATATTTACAAGGATTGGGTCAAAGTAAACACATTTGTTGCCACCAAAATCTTAGCCAAAACCTTCACAAGTTATGCTTTGGATTGGTACAATCAACTATGAACTCATTCTATTACTATTTTGGAGGATTTAGTGAATGCTTTAGTGTAAGAATTCCAAACTAGTGATCTTATTGAAAAAACTTTGGCCCACTTCATAAATTATAAACAACAAGAAAATTAAACTTCCCAAGCCTTTGTTAAGAGTGGAAGACTTTGTCAAACAAATGTTAACATAACATGGTTGATGACAATCTATTTCATCTCTTTACAAATTCTCTCTTTACTAAATTACAATATCGAGTCCACACCCTTTCTTCACATACTTTGGAGGAGGCTATTGACCAAGATAAAATATAAGACTTACTCATGCATCAATTCAATCCACCCCAACCTTCTATAGGTCTTCATCTTTTACTTAAAAATAAATTGTAATGTTACCAATGATGGTGTTACCGATTATTATGACACCATTTATAATGTTCAAGTTGTCATTCCTGACCCTTTTTAGAAGCAGATCCCCCTTTTAAAAAATATACTAATCCTCATTTATCTTCACCAAATAACATTAATGTTCACAAACCTCTATCCTCAATTGAATTGATTAAGCACTTACCAAGGCCTGTTCCACTAGAACTTGACCCTAATTGACCTATGAAATCTTGGTATGATCCTAACAAGTTTTGTTGGTTTAATGCTAGTTGGGGTCATTCTAATGAGACTTGTAGACAACTCCACAATTGAGACTTGGATTTTATTCTAGGCCCTAATTTATATCATGATTCTATCATGTGTAAGCATCAACAAGCCTATGAGATTGCTTCAAGGGATATTAATCACATGATAAAACTCAAGCCTTGAATCAAGCCAATGTTCATTTGGCCATCTACAAAGACCCTTTACCTAATCATCAACCTATTCTAGATAACCAAGACAAGCTCACCCCTTCCACTAAGAACATAAAAAGTCTTGTTGAAGCAACTTCCAAATATAATGTAGTTAGCATGAATAATATGTGAAAGATGGTGGATTTCATTGATTCACAACCTACATACACTCCTCTTTCACCTCAAACATACCATGTTATTTAAATATTCTTCTCCAAATCATTTAAATTAGTTAGGTAAATAATATATTATAAATTTTGATGATCCAATTTATGATTTTCCCTTGAATAACACATCCTGTTCTATTTATACCACTCTTCCATCACCTTCTAACAATAATGATAACCAAGCTTTTAACACTTCTACCAATCTTCTAATTAAACATAAATCAAATCCTTCATCATCACAAGATGCTTTATAGCCTTCTTCAAAACCTTCTTCTTCATATAAACATAACTTTCAATGCACTTTGGCTCCTCCATCTAAGGACCTCCTTAATCATTATGCACTTATATATAACAACATTCAAATGGTTTATTATGACTGGGATCCCATTGCAGAGATCACTAATCTCCCATCTCATATTCCATTCCTTGATCTTATGAAGACATCTCCACGTCATATAAACCACCTTATGCAACTATTATTTGAAATGAATGTCCCTCATCCTCCCTTAGTAGGATGGGAGGTAGTTTTATCTAGATCTAAGGATAATATTATAAAATAGTGTGAAGATATGTCTATTACTTTTGATGAAACTATAAACACTTCTCTTTGTTTACACTTTCCTATCACATTTATGATTATCGACAAGATTATGCTTCATGTAGATGATCCTCCCTTATTAGCATCCAAATAGGTGATATCCAATTTAAGTGTGCTTTGATTGATGAGGGTTTTAGCACCTATGTCACTTCTCTAAATTTCATTAAGAATCTTGAGTATTTAGAATGTAATCTAAAATATACACACAACACATACTAAGGATATGATAAAAGGCAAATTCCTCCCTTAGGCTATGTGTGGCTTCCCATTACAATCCCACCTATCATAGTTCATGTGATGGTGAAAATATTTAACTTTCCCCTTTCTTATAATACCCTACTTAGTAGGTCATGGACTCACCACATGAGATCCATTACCTATTTTACCTACTAATGCATTAAATTCCCTCACAATGGAGCCATTTATAGGATTTAAAGTGGTATTAACCCTTCAAAGTTTGAACAATTCTAATACCATGGTGTCTTCAAGATTCCTAGTCTTAAACCTTTGCCTAACATTCCATTTTGTGAGTCTCAGCATCTCAATTTTTCTATTACCTCAACTTGAGGTTACAATGGGTATCCCAAGCTCATTGGTAACATTCCTCCCAACTTATTATATTTAGATGATGATGAGCCCAATGAGATTAACTTAAAGATCAAAACTTTTTATATCTTGCATCATATCATCTCACAACTTCTTACTTCTTTACAACCTCAGTCTCACAAGCCTCCTTTAAATGACATTTTTGTAGTATTGACCAAGACTCACAAATCTATTCACCATGCTTCCTCTAATGACAAGGTCATCCCTACTTGTGCCATTGATATTCATACCCTAGATTATGATGAAGGTTGTTCTTTAGATGATCCTCTTTTAGGTGGTCTTGTCTAGGCTCATGATGCCAAGATTATTCATTACTGTTATTCTTTATTTTAATTTTTTTATGCATATTATAATTTTCCTACATTTATGTTCCTTGATTCTAGAATTTTCTCCCTTTATCATAGGGTTGAGATGGAATCGACACATCCATTTTTGAGGATCCCCATAGGACTATGCTCATGGATTGTGCTATGATCATATCCTTCTATTTTTATAGGTTCCTCAAACTCCCATCATTAGCTTACTTCTAGGATTATTGATATCCTCTTTAGAACTTATATTAATCCTACCAATCCTTTAGTATATCCTACTATAGTTTAGCCAATTCTTGTTCACTTTATAGTGGAGCATGTTCCCGCTCTTACTGTTATTGAGACTACTCTTGCTTTTCCTTTCATTGTTCCTTCCATTTAGCCTAGTTTCATTCCTTCCTCATCATCACCCTCCCTTGGTGATGGTTTTCTTCCTTTTCATAAGATGGCTTTTATGCCCACCAAATGGGCCGATGAATCCTCTTTGATTTCTTCCACTCTTATTTTAACTCATTCTATGAGTGCTTCTCCTAATCCCAATCATAAACATATCTATTTATTCCATGGGATAGATAATCATTATTCTACCTATTATTGTAGGTTATGATAATATAATGATATTATGCATCCTTCTTCCCCATCATAAGACAAATCCATACCTCCCCCTAAGGAATTTACTTAATATTTGACTAAGTATGGTGAGGTATATCATCTATGATATCTATCTAGCACACATCACATTGATCATTATCCTATTCTCCAGTAACATCACACATCACATTGATCATTGTCATATTCTCCAACATCTTAAGGATCACCTCATAGCTATTATTAGAGCTTATTTTATTCCTCCCATGGGTCATTCCCACATGAAGAATCCTCCTTCTTACCCCATGGTTCCACCTCCTATGATTCCATTGCCTCATATGGTCCCTCCATCACCTTCTATGCCTCTACCCATGATTCTTTCACTTGTGGACCTTACCTCACATATGGACCCTTCTTTACAAGTTATTAATACATCTCCCATATATCCTACCCCCAAAAATTATCCTAAGTATCCTTAACCTAATTTACCTTCCCAACATTATCCATCAAGTATTCCTACTTTTACTATGGAGGACATTAGAAGAAAAGTATTTTCCCAGTATTCACTAAAGATTGATACGACTTAGAAACATTTGGTATTTAGCTTCATAAAGATTTATCTAATTTTTTGGATAATGTGTGTGGATATATTTACCAATATTTATGAGCACATGCATGGTACTTTCTCATTTATATTTGTATTGGATGTGTGTTTTTATCTTATTTTTTATCTATCTATTATATCATTTGATACTGTGTCAAATTTTTGCTTATCTTATATCATGCTTATTTCTTATTGTACTATATATAGCTTATGTTGTCATTTTATATTTGTATATGGTTGTCTCTTATTTATCATTCATTTCTCTTTTTCCTTATATTTTTTAATCAAAACTCTCCTTTTATCTTTATGATTTTTTACTTTCTTATCCATATTTTTCACAGATAATTTGTCATGGTGACTTGGTTATAATTGCCCTATTCCCTTTGGTTATTATCTCCTATTACCATGTGATCAGTTAGCCTAAAATTTTTCTCATTATTATCTCCTTTCACTAGTCCACTTTGGATCTCCTTATTCCCTTCTTCCTTTTTTTTCAAACTAAACATATACAGGGTTGAGACTTGAGATCACATGCTATTTCATTATTAAGCCTAAGTGTCCTAGTCAATATTTTATCTTTGGTTACTTATTTTTCTTTAGCCTTAGCCTATAACTCATTTGTGTGTATCATTATCTCTCTCATGGTTGGTAATTCCAAATCTGTATGGAGGAGGAATCTTAAAAATCTTTCAAAATAAAGTTAATAGCCAAATCATTTAAACAAAAGGTAATGATATTCAAAATAAAAAATATTCAAAATATTCTTAAAATTCAAACTGAATATCACACTAAAAGACATGATTTAAAGAACATATACTTATTCTAATTGAAGATCAAACTCCACAGTTGGACTCATGATAGAGTTGAGGTCCTTTTGGGTGTGGCAGGCTAGTAGATTATAAGAGGAGAACAAAAAAATATTTTAGTGATACCTATTTTCTCATGCAAGTACTGTATATTCATAATAGACCAATGGCTCTATAAGGGGTCCTAAAGAATGGATAACATGTCATAGGAATTTAGGTCCATTTTAATTTTCTTTATACTAATCTACCTTCATGAGTTGATCTTAGTAGCACACTTATCTTCCTATAAATCTTTGTGTCTATAGAGAATAGGTTTCCTTTGTACATAGATGACCACTAGTCACTTAGTATCATCTCAAGTCTTTAGTATGAATTTTAAATCTTAAGGTATTCTCATAAGATGCCTAAGTCATGATTTTTACACTCCCTTTTTCATTCCCTATATCCCTTATATTTACTCTTGATAAATATTATTTTGTCTACTGATCACTCCCTTTGGGATTTCATTTGTGAGTTGATTTATAATACCATGGATAAGACCCGATATTACTAAAAAATTACCATATTTTTATTTATATTACCCACATAATTTATTACCTAATTATCCTTTATTATTCCACCCCAGTGGTATTCCTTTTGTTGAGTTTTAGTGTAAGATCGTGGATAGGATCTGACCCTCCTCACAAAGTTTTCCAATACCCAAGTCACCATCCAAATTACATGTGTCAAATTTGAGATAAGATTCGATTGATTATGAAGTTAAAAATAATTTTACATACTTCCCATCTTGAATTAGTATGTTTTATGCTTCATTTTTATTTCACCTTTCACCTTCTTATTTTCTAAGTGCATGTGAGATTTCAACCATTTCTTAAATTTTTCATATCCCTGCTTGAATTAGTATGACAAATTTAAGACTAAATTTTTGTAATTTTTTTTTATTTCATACTTCTCAACATGATTTAGTGTGATTTATTGACTTAATTTTTTTTATGTCATCTATACCCTTTTACATACCTTCTATTTCATCACATTATTTTCATACTTCCCAATGTGAATTAGTATGATTTTACTTGTTTTAATTTGGTGAAAAAATATTTCACTTTGGTTTTAAAAAAAAATTCCCTTTTACCATCTTATTTTACCATCCATTGGTTCTTTATACTTAGTCATTATTTTTTATCACACATTTCCTAACATGAAATAGTGTGTAGTACATTTTTGATTGATTATATTTTTCCATGTCCTTTTTGCCTATTTATTTTTAGCCATACTTGTGTCCTACATAATGTTAGAAAAGAAACCACATCTCATATATTTCCTATACCATATATAAAAAGCTAAATACATGTGCTAGAAATAGATATATCCAAATCATCCACAAACACAACCATGATAATGTCAACATACACATCCAACATCTAATATCCAACATGCCAAAATGATCCATCATATATATCTCATGATTTTGATACAATACTAAAATAATATATAATTCTCTAACTCTATGGATAGGCTCCATCCCATCTCTTTCATGGCCTAGCCACACTACCTATTGAGTCCTAGGTCTAACTCCTTTGAATAGTATGTTATAAGGAGGTCATCCATGATCTCAATACCTCTACCTATCCTTATAGATTTTATACCTGTCTATGAATCTGCCAGTTGGGTATGGCTAGATGAAATAATCTCTCATCTGCTAGGGCTTACCATGCATAACTCCCCTACACCCACCTCTACTAATGGATACATCCTCTCTCTCTATCCTTGTATCTTACTAACTACCTCTCTAGCTAATCTGAACTAGCTTGTCTGAGATGGAGCAGATGGTATACTCAGATCCTCTAGTGTCATGGGGTCATACAGATATAGAATCTCATCTAGGACATTATGGAGTGATTCCCTTACCAAAGACCCCCATATTTACTCCTTATCCTTAGTATGCCTATAAAATCACATAATATGGATATTAAATAACTATTATATTTGAAAATATCTATCTCTATTTCCAAAAGTAATAACTTAAATAATTTAACCATTTTTATTATCTATCTATGTCTCAACTACTATGGTCTCACCATCTATGTGATTGCCTAGCATAGTCTCCCTATTTATGAAACTTCTTAGCACCTCTTCTATAGGTCACCTCCTTAGCTCAAACCTAACTATCATAGATCATATCTTTCTCATCTTGTACTTGAGTGGTCTATCTATCATCTCATCTAGCTTACTTATAGGGCCATTCAGGATGGTGATAGTCTCCATTCTCTCCTTTGCCTCCTACCTTCATCATTGTCATGTCCTTAGTGGCCATGGATCCTATCATTATGGAGTTAGTAGTGGTATATCTGGTATCTCTACCTCCATTTCTCTATCCTCTTGATCTACTCCTCATCATGCATGACTAGTCAATGGTCACTCCTAATGTGGCCTTAGTGTCAACCTCACTACTAGTGGCCCAAGTCCACTCCTCCCTTATGGATCCCTCACATGTCAAGCCCACTACTCAAGCATCAATATAGGTGCTGATAGATGATGTAGCCCCATCTATCCTATCACTCATGCCATCAGATGTGGCTCTCTCTACCAAAAATAGTGTTTGACCACCCTTATGCTTATTTTAGCTAGTATAACTGTGTTCTAGCTCACCCACATAGTTTTCACATCTCACTAACTATAGTGCTAGCATGTGTGCCATATCCTATGCTACATGATCCTCTCTCCATCTCTGCACTCGAGGTAACCTATCATTGACCACATCAAGCAACCTAATTGGCTAGTACATAGGAAACCTCTCATAGATCCAAGCTATCAGTAATGTGATCAGTCCCATGGTCTTTTATCCTCTGACCAATATCTCATACATATCATGGACTAGATAGACCTAGATGATAGAGCTTGGATAATATATAACTCACTCTTCTAATATCATCTTTCTCAAGGCTACCAATAATAATGGTACCTTATTATCTGACTTGTGACATAACACTCACTATATCATAAGTCCTATCATATCCTTTTAGATATCCATAACCTATTATGTATATACCTAGAACATGATAACTCTCTTTCTTGTTAAGATCATCTTTGAGCCTGTATCCCACATGGCTAAGGCTCTCCTCTCCTCTATGTTGTCTATTATCTATGTGGTCACCTACACTCCTACTATAGGTATCCCCATGATGGCATAGAATCCTCTAACATGATATCCACCTCTACTATATCCCCATCTACCTCTCATCTAAATGTGTTAGTCAATCATTCATATAAACTAAGGAATGTGAATAATAAATTATCACTAAAGGGGGTCTAACACATCTCTATTATCCTGCCTAGACCTATAGATCCTATTCTAGCCCTATCTCTATCTAACAACCTATTTAACAAATTTTTAGCCAAGCAGCATCAACTGATCTCCAAAATATCTATCATCCTTACACCCAAAAAATAAGAAAAGATGTATTAGCACCTTCATGTCATGTATAATTATAATAAATTATTTTATACAATTATAATTAAAAATAAGTCTAAACCATTTATTAATTTTTAGCCTATCTTTAGCCCATTTAATCCTTTTTGCCCTTACTTGGTCATTTCAGGTGATTTTATCCTTCTTTCAATATTTTGCATGCATTTTCATATCATTATATCTCTTTGGTCAAACTAGTTTGACCAAAATTTCCCTATTTTTGGCTTGGTTGATTTAAAAATCTAAGTTAATCCTCTTATTTTCTTTTGCCTAGTGCTGAGTTTCCATTCTAGATCTTTCAGACCAACTAGCAACTCAAACTAGGTAGTCAACCTATTGATTGTACAAGGTCAAACCATACCTATTGGGTCAACACTATGGATTTTACATAATTTCAGCCTATTGGGTTGACTGAGTTGACCCAGTTCATTCTACCTACTAACCCCTTGCTTTTTGCTAGAAAGGTGTATTTTTATTACTTTCTTCCTAATTCCTTAAAACCCATTTCCTATCTTCCTATTTTTTTACCTATAAAATCTAATTTTGTTAAATTTTGATATCTATAAATATTTATAATCACAAATTACTTAAAATACACTTAATTTATTTCAAGTTTCAAAAATTGGTTTGAGATTCTTAGTTGCATACTTCTAGCAGACCTGTTATCACCTCTGGAGCTCTTCCTCATTTAACATGTCGTCTCCTCACCATCCTTGCTCATTTTATCTCTAGATCTCTCTTTTTTCTCTCACAATTCAAAATAATAAATGATTTCTCTTTTCCCCTATTTAAAAACACTTTTCAAAATTCAAATTTTGTTAATTATTTTCAGCATATTCCTTGTTTTTCTTATATATATTTTTTTACTCATCCATTTTGCAAAACTATAAAATGCATTAAATTCATGATGAAGTAGAGAATATTTTCCATTATCATATGCCTATTTTCTAATTTTTTTGATTTTTGGCTCTTTTTGCACTAACTTCTATAGGTTCATCTAGTGTTCCCTATATTGGACACCTTCATATCTCTTGCAGTCTACTTCTTTATCTACGACACTAAGTAAAGTTAAAGGTATGTATTTTTCAATTCTATCCTTTCATTTATCTTATTTTCTACTTACTGAACTTTAATTAGCATCAACCTTATGTGTTATCATCTTCTATCCCAAGCACCATCCTATGTTGCACTTACATCACATGTGTTGAGATTTGAGTGGGGCATATGTATACACATAATATTTTCAAAATTTTATCATCTACTAACACTTTGTATCTTGTAGGAACCCATTTATTATCAATAACTCTAAGTGCATGTCTTAATGGGTGCACTAGGAAAGGGGTGCATAGACCACTAATGATTCATAAGATTTTTGTCCCTTTTTCCACTTGCCATCTACATGCCTATCTCCTAAAACCATTTACCCTAAGCTTATTATTCTAAGTCCTACTCATTCCTCTCATTTATCATGCTTTATCCCTCCTTTTCTTGCCTTAATTTCCTTTTGGTTAGTCAATTGTGCTAGGTCAACTAGGTTGACCTAGTACTATCTAGGGGTATTCTTCAATTTTTGAGTTTGTTAGCCTTTTGGCTGACCTAGCTCAGACCTAGTGAATTTTCCTTGAAAACCTACTAGGTCAACTGGGTTAACTCTATACAACTGACATTTTTGGAAGGATTTAGGGTAAGATCCACCTATATATACAAGATCATTTCTCACCATTTGTATATAGAAGAACCATATCGAAGAAGTGAGAATGAACATCTGATTATTGATTATTCTAATTGAGGAATAAATATTAGGGTTTCATACTTTCTTTATAGATATGGATTTTATCTTGTGGATAAGTCTTTTGGATACATCAATAGGTTATGTATCCTAGAGTTTATTTTTCCTTATTTTCCTTACATACCACAATAATATCTTGGAAATCACCTTGGCCAAGGGAGAGATTTAGGCTCAGTAGGTTCATCTTCAAAGGTAAGTATTTTTAACTTTATTTCTCCTTTATAAGAGTATATAGCTAAAGAATTTTTATTCTTCTCTCCATGTATTAGTATTTCATATATATTGAAATGAGTATATGTGTTCTATTAGCATAGGTTCCTAGTTTAATAAAACATGCTAAGGATGAGGATAACTAAGTTCTACTAGTTTGCATAGGAATAAGTAGTGAATTCATAGTTAAAAAAAGTATAATAAAGACAATTGATGTGCACTCATAAGGAACCAGATTAACCACAAATTTATTTACATGTAAAAAAACATTTAGATTACTTTTTAAGATTGATTAAAACTTAGAATTAAACATGATAACACAAAACAAGGATAAACATTATAAATTAGGCAGGTAACCATGAACTATATAACATATATTGATCTTAGTTAAGGGGTCATCAACTTATTCATACAAGCATACATATTTATAGTCATTCCAATTCCTAACTCTTAATATTATTTTATGTATGATGGTGCCAAAATGAGGAGACTATTTACCTTCTATCCTTTCACAAGATGAGAGGATAAGACAAAATACATAAGTTGATAATTATATATATAACCTAAGAATATTCAAAGGAATATCTTGCATAGTTTTCTTATCCAATTTTCTTCTCCCAACACTTTTTAAAACTTCAAGTGTTGTCTCATCCTGAGACAAAGTCACAAGTTCATCTATCTATGTGTTGAGGGAAAAATCTTGAACATTTAGGTAGACTATCAAGAGCCATATTAATCACTCAAGGCACAATTTATGGTTTTCACCTCTCGTGCACTGCTTAACTACCCTTTCAAGTTTTAAACTAAAAAATGTACCAACCTACTACCTTTTTGGGTTTAAAATAGGTTGACATAACTAGGTGGCCAACCTTTATGGGTTTTCGACCATCCTATCCCCATTTGTCTCACTAATAATCCCCAACACAATTTTTTTAAAAAAATTTGTGCATTGCATAGTATTGAACTGGTAGGAGGTGGTATTTATAATGAAGAAGGCTAGCCAGTAGGATCCTTGACCTTTATCTATGTAGTCATACATTGTGCAATCACTTATTGAATTCTATAAGGTGGCATGTATACATGAATATTGAGCATTAGAGTCACCTCAGTGTAGAATGGATCTAAGTCGGTCTTGAATGCATCCCAATCTAGCATGACTTATTGAACCATGGAAATCAAGATGTACATTAGTGCATAATTCCTAATGATTTCCTTTAATTCCTCATTCTACATAGTACTTAAGTCTACCCTTATATTAAAGACCTTCACTTGGATCTTTACACTTAGTTAGTCTAGATTTTATGTGTCTATCTATTCTCTTAAAAATACATTACATCATAGGTATTTTTGCCAGTTTAGAAGTCAATCATGGACATTATCTTGAGTATTAAATAATTTATAGAGATAAAGTTTAGTTTCAATGATTGTTATAGTCATGTTGTGTATATTTGTATGGGTTATGACAACTTTGTTAAAGTCTGTAATAGAGCTAGATAGATAATTTACAAGTTATTGTTTCCAATCCAAAAGATTATGTGGAAGTTGGTGTATTTGAAGAGATGTGATGTCAAACATACCTTGGTACTCCTCTATTAGAGTAATAAAAGTTATGGTATCATTTTTCACACTGTACCCTAGGTTACTAAGCATACATAGTCACCATGTCACATACCAATCATTAGAAAACTACATCATGAGGGCCATCAACCAATTGTGATTGAACATGACTTGTTCACCAAAAACTTGAGAGGCCAAGGCTAGACAAACATCTTCAATTGTGTTCACTACTTTATATAGTCATGCCCTTAGTTCTATGTTCTTGACCTTTGCTTGATCCTACTCTTATTCTATATAGGATGTCTTATGCATAATAAATTCTTAGAACACTATGTCTCCCTCCAATTATTTCTTTAAGGGTAGATGAGAGACATCCAAGGATACCTACTGATTGATTGAAACCAAAGTGCTCATCATCATTATAGGATTTAGGCATGGCATGGTGGCCAGCTGAAGAGAAAAGGTGGTGCACTGAGTAGTGACTGCTAAGACATCCCAGAGCCATATGCCTCCTAATGGAAGCTATAGCAACTAATTTTATTCCTACATCATGACTAGTATTTTTTATTACTCTTTAACCTCTACTGTTAGCTTAGCTTGCTGCATAACATCCTCAAATGTATTATGTTTCACCTCTTCCTCTTGTTTCTTCTTTTGCTCATCTTCTTCCCTCTTCTTTTTGTCCTCTTATTCTTACTTCTTCTTCTCTTCTTCCTTGATATTTTCTTCCTCTTATTTCCTCTTTTTCTTTTTAACTTCCTCTTTCTCTTTCTTTTTCCTCTCATCTTCTTCTTCTTTCTACTTCTTTTCTTTTTCTTCCTTCTTCCTTTGTTCCCCTTCTTATTTCTTCCTCTATTCTTATTCTTGTGTAGCATGGGCTTGCACTTAGGCTTGTGATTGTGCTTTTGCTTACTATTGTTGTAGTATTTCATCATGTTATTCCTTTTTGGTAGCTTCTTTTGCCTATTTCTATGCCTAGCTTATTACATTTTGTTTCAATTTTCCCTCTTCTTATTTTTCCTTCTTCTCTTTCTCCTCTTGAACTTGTTGTTGTGTAACATCTATTTCTTGGGATTATTGAGCCATATCTTATGTTTTTTGTATATTTTCTTTTGCAGCTTTGGCCTTTTTGGAGGCTTTTATTCCTTGGCTTGAAGTGTTATCATCTTGTGCTTCTCTTCTTATTTCTTTCTCTTCCTCTCTTCCTTCTTGTGCCTACATTCAAATGCACGAGAGGCTTCTTCTCTTGTATCCTATTATTCTTTTGTTGAGATCTACCCCATTTCACTTTTTTCAACCTCCTTTCCTACAATTATGGTGGGGAGTCTTCAAGGTGCAGCTTTGAGTTGGGTACTAATTGTTTCCTTCTTCTTATGGTGACCAGTCTTCACCATGGTCATGGTGTATAAGTATCTAGGGTAGGTTTTGGTTCTTCCTCAATAGTGGATTATCAAAATGTGCATTCTTCTAAATTGTGGGAGACTCTCATCTCCCACTACATTCTAGGCCAATGCACAAGTAGTTCTATTGGGATTTCTGGTAGGGGTGCAAAAACAACATCTAGTGTATATGTGGGGTAGATTGGGGCTATAACAATTCCATTCTATGTTGAAGTTTTTCTTCATCTTATTTGATTATATCCATAATTATGGATGGAAGGAAAGCTATAAGTTTCACCCATAAGTTTGGTGGTACATTCTTTCAAATTTGTACAATGTGCATCACCTTATAGAAAAAGAACTTATTTTCTTCTTCCTTCTCATAATAGCCCCTAGCCATGTTTACCAACATAGCTTGGTATAGCTCATGTACATCAATTACCATCTCCATGAGATCATAAGACCTAGTAATTTATGGCACCTTTGGATCATCTTTCCATGATGTGTTATGTTTTGTGTACTTTGGAAGAGGTGACACTATATGATGCCCTGCTTTATGCTTCTTTATCTATTGTTATGAACTAGATGTCAGTTCTAAGGTTTGCACCATAAGAATGTCTATACTTGGTGGTATGAATTGCAGTAGAGTTGTTTGCCTTGCTACATGTTATTTCTATCTATCAAACTTAGTATATGCCATCTCCATTGTGATGAAAAATGGAAATGGTTTGAAGGGTGAGCATGGTAGCTTATGGGTTGTAATGAAAACTCCCTTTGATAGTAGTGTCACATTGGCATGTTGTACAAGATACTAGAAGACATTTGGTGGGACTCAAGGGTATATTATGATGAGATCCAAACACTCATCCCACCATAATTTAAACTTCACCTAATATGTAATGGATTTTCATTCTTGCATCCATATGATGTTACAAAATCGATGCACTAGCGAGTAATTTGTATCTAGATGCACTTCCCCCTCGGATAAATTTCACTATGTGAAACAAAGGAGGAGGATGACAAATTGATATTAGAAGGTTTGATTTAGAATATTGTGGCACTTATCAATGTTTATGATTAACTCTTATACAAAATACTCATGGTAGTTGAATTTCTCACCTCAATGGATCATCCTATGTGCAATGTCCACCACTCCCTTATGTATCTATTTGAAAGATTTGGTTGTCTAATAGATACATATGGTGATGCATTAGATCATAATATGCATAGGTTTATCTACAATCTCATCGATGAAGTTCCTTTGATTTTGTCACACATACTAATCCCAAAATTTTGGTAAAATAGGTGTTTTGTTCTTATAGGATAACAAGGAATCTCCATGCAAAAGCATGCTAAAAATTTAGGCCATGGCTTATGTGTTGATGAAAATTATCTCATTTGGCCCCAAGTATATTTCTTCCTCATTGTACTATACAAGTACTACTTGAAAAAAATTTAACCATATCACCAAAGGTTGGAATTTAAATTAGTCTCTCAACATATGTATTTTGGAATCTATGGGGAACTACGAGGGTAGGTGGTTACATAAAATCCATAAGGTCTGGTAGGAAGATATTTTGTTTAGATTCATGAAAGTATTGAAAGGGCTCTTGATCACTATATTTTTTCTATGAAAGTGTTATATCAATGCCCATAGATTCTTTTTATGCTTATGAAAGAGGTCAAATCAATGGCATAATATCCATGGTGGCTTGAGAAAACTTTTGATTAATTTTGAATGATCTATGCAATGGAATTAGTTTGGATCTTGATAGCTATAGATTTCAAAAAAAAAAAAGTATAAACTATGACCGTAAAGTTCAAAACTATTATTTTATAGATTTTGTGCCTCTTGATTTCCTCATTGAGGCCATACCTGGTTATCTACTCATATTGAATGAAAATGAAAATATGATGGATCAATTTCCAATATAGCTATTAAATTAGGTAGTCATTATTACATGTGTAGATTTATGCTATTATTCCCTTAGGTGTCCGTACGAGGGGTACGAGCTACTAATGTTGACTATCCATCGATTTATGGAAGATCTCATCTATCAACCCTTGGATTTTGAATTTATTTATAGTGAATTACTATTATTTGAAGGATATCTTACTAATGTAATATTATAACTTCTCTCTTGGAATTAATATTTTTTGGTTACTCCTCATTGACTTCTTTGGCTATATATATATGGATTTTATTGTACACTGCTAACACACGTAATGTTTGGTATATGTAATTCACAAATGTTGTTATGAGATCATCTACAATTAAACAAAAAAAATACACAAATAACTTAATAAAATAGATAAATCTTAATCTACATGGTGCTACTCAACACCCACTCAGGTTGTATAATGAGATCAATTAGCTATTAGAAGCTAGGCTTAAGCCTATAGCCATTTACTTTACTTGGTAATATGGTCCCATATAAATCTCTTAAAACTACCATTATTTGTTGCATTAAGTCATATATAATGTAAGGTCATTTCCATATTATTTTTAATTTACTTGGGAATTCTCTAAGCTAGCTATTGTACAACAATATTGGCTGGTCTTTGTGAAATTTCTTGTGTCACAAGTTCCTATCATGCCATGATTTTTGAATTTTTTTATGAACTTCATATGCCCATACTAATCTTCATATAAACTCATCTATATTATTTATTTCTAGGAGTCAATTAGTGAGAGATTCTTACTCTCGTAAGCACATAATCATAGTGATGCACAAGTTAGGCATTAAGTACTCCATTAGCATGACTGCTTCTAGACCATAGACCAACTAAAATGGTGTGAATCCTGTAGCCTTTTTATAATTTGTGTGATATTCCCATAATATTACATGAATGTGATCTTCATAATCATCTCGCTTAACATCATAGATTTTTGTGAGTATTTTCCCTAGTACCTTATTAGAGACTTCAGCCTAGCCATTCACTTAAGGATCATTGGTAGCGCTTTTATGATGGGAAATCATGAATTATTCAATCAAGGCCTTGATATTATTGTTAATGAAGTGAATTCCTCTATCATTCACTATTTTTATTTGAGATTTGAACCTGGTAATGATATTTTCATACAACAACTTCACTACATCCTTTGCATCAGAGCTAGTTGTAGCAATAGCTTCAACCCATTTAGTGAAATAGTCTACCATAGTAATGATATACTTAGCCTTGTGCTTACTTATAGGGTTGATTAGTTTTATAAATTCAATAACCCACTATTCAAATGGCTACTCTGCTAACAAGGGTTGTAATAACATCTCATATTTCTAGAATGGTTTTCTCATTTATTGGTAGACATCACAATGTTCTACAACTCTATGATCATCTTAGAATAAATTTGGCCACCATAATCTGATCTATAGGATTTTTCTCACTGTATAAACTCAATAACCCACTGTTCAAATGGATATTCTACTAACAGGGGTTGCAATAACATCTCATATTTCTAGAATGGTTTTTCTATTTGTTGGTAGACATCACAATGTTGTGCAACTCTATGATCATCTTGGAATAAATTTGGCCACCATAATCTGATATATAGTATCTCCCTCACTATATCCTCTCCTAAAAAATGTCCTCCTATAACTCTTTGATGAGCTTACTCTAAGATTTGAGGCCGTTCATGTTCAAGGATAACCCTGCATAGGACTGCATCCTTTCCTAAGTGATGTAATAGTCCTTTAATGATAGTGTATGGTAGTGCTCTAGCTATAAACTAATTTTCATCTCATTATTTAAAGTGCATAGGGAATATTCCTTGCTCGATGAAAATGACAATAGATTCAAAAAATTTAGGAATCATCGTGATACAAAAGAAGTGTGCATCAGGTGAGTCTTCTTGTAGTTCTTCTAGCTCTTCACCATTCAAAATTAAATTGAGGTGGTCAGGTCCCATATTTTATCTACCTAATTTTACATTTATTTAGAACAATTTTTTTTTTAATATTTTTAGCTAATGATATATTTGTTCTCCTAGCATTGGTTTGTTGATCAAGTAGCATAGAGCTTGATGGTTCATGAAAACTTCATATGGTATCACTAGAAGATAGAGCTAGAACTTTTGTAGTGTGAACATAATGGCCAATGTTTCCCATGCTATGGTTGTATAATGTTTCTCTACATCTGATAATTTTTGGATACTAAAGTGAATGGGATGGTCAAGCACACCATCTTCAAGTTATATAAGTACTGAACCAACTACGATGCTTAAAGTACATCATGTATATGAAATGGCTTAGTCTAATCTAGGAAAACATGTATGAGCTTAATGAAATCTTCTTAGCATTCAGATGTCCATACAAACTTAGTATTCTTGCATAGTAAAGTTTTTAGTGGAGATGATATCACTACATAGCCTTTGATAATTTTTTTGTAGTATCTTATATGTCTGAGAAAGGAACTCACTTTAGTGGACTAAAAGGTGGTGGCATATTCAAGATTACTATAATTTTAGCCTGATCCATCAAAATGCCCTTAATAAAAATAACATGTCTAAGTAAAACATCAAAAGGTTTAAAGAATAGACATTTCTTTAAATTTAAAATGATGCACAAATCTTGACATCATTCTAACATCAAACACAACTTGGATAAATGCTCTTTAAAGAGGGCGAAGACTACCCAATCACCTAAATAAACTTTGATGAAATCATGGATGAAATATTTAATATTGAGATTATTTCATGGAAAAATACTGCAGGTGCATTCTTTAATCCAAATGGCATGACTTTTTATGAAAAAGAACCCCACTCTATTGAAAAAGTCATTTTGGCTCTATCCTCCTTTGCGATCATATTATAATGGTATCCACTAAAACAATCCATAAAATAATATACTTCATGTCCTGTGATAGACTCTATAACTTCATCTATAAATGGTATGGGGAATGGATCATTTACACAGGCATCATTAAGAATGTGGCAATCTCTACATACTTGGATTTCTCCTATTTTTGTGGGATGTACTACCATTGGGCTTACCCAACCAAAATTTTATTGGTTTGGAATTGGAAGGCATTGTCAGATGAATTGGATGGATATTCCCATTTAGTATGTTGCGAATAACAAATAATGAAGGCATGAGTCTTGTGCAAAATATTTGATAGGAAAGATCAGTCCTAAGCACATGGGTGCAAAATTGACATTTTGAATCAAAATGAACTGATCAAAGTTAGTTGGCCCATAAATTGCATTACCCCATTTAGTGATACCATGGCTAAAAATGGCACTTGAATATTTCAATTTCACATCACTTATCATGTTTTAGTGTTTTTATGCCAAATTATGCATTTTGTGTGGAAATTTTCCAAAATCCTAATTGTAGGTTATTGGTGGCCAGATTTAGGTGTCTACAATAATCAACTAGAATGGGATGATTCCTATGAACACATGATCAATATATTTTAGCTCCCATAATTCATTCACACTAACTAGCCATTTTTTCAAGGAGAGTGCCCTAAGATTCATATACATAAATGTGTTGAGGTTTAGAATGTAGAATGTGTGGTGCCTAAGTATTGGGTTCATATTTGTCACTACACATTAGCTCCACTACCCACAACATGGTACATGCGCCAGGATCATGGGAGAGAAACCAAACATTGGGCACAAATGCAAATTGATTTCATATAAACCTTTGTTTTTAAAGATGAAAATCTATTAGTCCATAACACACTTTAGAAAATCAAGTACTTTCTATGCCATGGGTGTGTAGAAGATATGAACACCACAAAAATATCAACTACATAGAAAAACATATCTTTCAATCTTAATTTTTTACTCCAAAGGCATAAAGATGCTAGGACTAAAGAACAAACTTTCACATAGCCTTATCACCAAATCCAAGATGAGGAAGATGATGATGAAGATTTTGATTCTAATGTAAATTTAGATATGAATGATTTATTTGGACCTGAGTGGCTTATAGAACCACTCAAGGACACCAACATAATACTAAATAAATAAGATAAGCTATGAAACATCCAAATTCTAAATAAGTAAGGGCAAAGGAATATCCAAGAATTAGTGGATGATGAAAAATGCAATATATATCAGTAGCCTCTCAAAGAACACATTGCTAATATCAAGACAGAGGAGGTTCCAAAACTAGAAAGTGTAGGTGACTATTGGATGGAGATTGTGATTTCAGAAGCCCTACAAATTTTGAAGGACTATCAAGATGTATTCCCTACTAATTTCTCATAGGTTTGAGGAGTTGATCCATCTCTTTTAGAGATGCACATTGAATTAAATGAGTACGTAAATCTAATCAAGAAGCAAACATACAAACTCAACCCTATATGAAACTAAAGGTAAAAGCAAAAATATATAGAATGCAAGACACAGGGATAATATATCCAATAGAAAAAGTTGACTAATAACAAGGCATTCTAATCAATTTAGGTAATTTATGCATAAAGTGCTTAATCATGTTTAAGAGCTAATTAACCCAAATCAAGGCATAATAAAAAATTCCATGAAAACTTGTTGAATACTTTGTTTAGAAATGAATATTGAATATATACAACATCAAGTGACCTCATTTCTTGATAAGACATCCTAGGCCATAAATGCCACAAATATCAGGATTCATGCCCTCCATGACTCATCAATTCCTTTTATGATTCCCTCCATGCCTCTTAATTTCCCATTCTTCCAATGTCATGATGAGTATAATTGATAACTTAATTTCAAAAGTTAAATTAATCCTCAACCACACATCTCAATATTGAGATGGATGGTTGAGGTTGATTATGACGAAATCCAAAAATCTATAAATAAGAGGCCTCAAAACATCATTTCTAAGCTTAATTTGTGCAAAGTCATAATGCAGGATTATTTCTAAAAGCTTCATGAAACTAGTTTTACCATGCCAAATTAATTATAATCCAATCTGAGCCACAAGCCAAAGGTGCCAAAGAGAGATGGAGGTAGCCAAGCTTATACTGCTAAGGACTTCATGAGCACAAATTGAGAAAGCCACTACTACAAAGGCATTTGCAACATCCAAAGAAGGTGAAGGAACTCTTGTATTTGATCCCTTGCTTTTTAGTTGTGCTTGTCATTTTATTTTGTTAAGTAAGCTCTACCTAGTGTCTAAGCCTAGAGATGTTATGTTATTAGTGTGTTTATTTTATTTTGTTTTCATTTTAGAACTAACACCATACTAACCATCCTCTCTTGAGTCAAATTCCTAAATCACATAATGGCATGCCCGATGGGACTAGATGCATCTCACACCTAAAGGAGATCCTTTTGTAACTTTAAAATATTTATTTGAGCTCTGAAGACTCTTGAAAATTTATTTTCTAAATTTATTTTTCCATTTTTGGATGCCATAGTTTTTACATAGTAATCGACATCGATAGAAATACTAACATTAGTTACCTACTTAATCGACATCAGTCAACAAAATTGACATCGATTAGATTTTATTTAGCCAGAGTAACCAACATCAGTCACTATGTTTTTAAAAAAAACATAGACCTAATAGATACTTTTCCAAATATTGTTGTTTCAAAATCAAAAGAGATTCAAAGCTAAAGGACATGCTAAATTTTTTTTTGCAATTGCTCACAACATGTTTAAATCACCTTTGCGTACTTAAAATTTGATTAGGAACCTTATTTTGGTATTTAATAAAGAACTTTTAGATATTTTTGGTAAATGTTTTCAAATTTTGCAACTAAGACCAAGGGGTCAAATGAACACCACCAAACATTTTATTTGGGTTTAAAATTGAACACACTTGTCAATTCTTATTTGCAATAGTTGGTTAGAATATTTTTGTTTGGAAAAAAGAGGAATGTTGTGTGTATGCTCTTCCATTTATCCCCTATAGGGAACCCTTGGAATCAAAAGTTCCATTCATATTGAAAATATCCTATCGAAAGCTTAGAAATAAATTCATCTAAAGCACTCCCCAAAAACTCATCAAATTTTGGGTGACCTTGAAAATGACCCTAAAGTCTTTCTATTTTTATGTTTTCTTTGTTTTTATGCATCTTGGATTGGGAGGGGGAATTCATCACCTCCCACAAGTTATTTAGGGAACATTTAACCCAGGGTTTCACTTCCAAGCATTGACTTCATTTAGCTCCTTTGGAGTTGCACATGGGACATAGTGGCACTTTGGACATCACACTACACTGATCAAATAACAGGATGTAGTGGTTGTAAAAAAGTCTAGACATTTTTGTAACAAGCCAAGTGATATGGACCCAAAATACTTTCTTTTCTTTTTCATTGTTTGGTATGAAAGTCATTAAGTAATTTATTCCCCTAGATCAATTGGAAACTTGTTAAATTTTACATAAATTTCCACTTGTCGTGAAAGTGTTATTGGTGCAAGGTGTGTGTCAAGGTCCATGTCATAGTACTATCATTTGAGAGAAGGGGTTGTAAAAACCCTACTATATAATGTGCATTTACTTTTGGATGAACACTTAAAATCCCCTCAAATGATGTATATTTATGGAATCCAATAATACTAAGCAACCTTGTTAGTTTAGGATCTAAGGGTGATTAATTAGTTGATCTTATCCTAGTTTAAATTCTTGTGTGGAGTCAAAAACTTGGTGTAAACAAAAAATACAAACTAAACACATAGTCCTAATTTTCCTTCGAATAAAGATGTGTTGTGCTACACATGTGAGATCATCCATTTGCTTTGTTTAAAGTTCATCAAAATCTTGAGAGTCATATCATCCACTTTGGCATAGTTATGTTACCCAATTGAGTCTAGACCTTTACCAAAGTTGTTTAAGTCCTTCACTTATAATTTAAATTCAAAATTACACCTTTAAAATTTCATAGGGTTGATGTGTTAAGTGGGTTCATCATTTACACTAAACTTGAGGGAACTTAGGTTTAATTTCCAATTTGGGTTGAAGGCTATTTAAGACTCATAATCGTTATCATCACTTGATATACTTAAGCCATTTTGTGCTAAACACTTGAACTTTAAGCCTATACACCACAACATTTTGAGTTAAGAAAGGTATTATTATGTTACCAAAATAGTAGGAAAACATCTTTGCCTTAGAAAGTTTTTTTGGAGCAAAACCTTTTTATCACACATTTTAAGGTATTATAACATCATTATGTTACCCAAAACATTTTGAATATTATTTCATATACCTTATTTCATATAGTTTCAAATTTGTTCCTGCATTTTTAGACCAATCTAAGTGTACTTTTATGATCTTTTATCTAAAATACTTATATTGATCACCTTTGTCTTTCTTATTTGTCAATAGAACCAAGTTTTATACCATTTTTTGTGAGAAAATAAACTATAGTTAAAATGACTTTTATTACATACCTTAAACCTAGTTGACCAAGTTCATGTCCAAGAATCAAATGCCTAGTGTTTGTTAGAAGTGTTTCAAATCTGTTCGATTAAAACTTTCAACTATTTTCAAAGTCTAGCTTTTGATGCTGCATTTGGCCAAAAAACCTAACTACTTTTAAATTCTTAAATTAGATTTATTTGAAACACTTTGACCTTAGAGTTTGGTATTTCAAATTTTTAGTCTATTTACTTTATTACCTTTATGTGAATGATGAAATTTTAGATAATTTACGCGAGCTTATTTCTTCATAAATCTTTGCATAAACCTTTTGATCCTTTTGAAAAATCTAGACCAAGTTAAAGGCATAATTTGTTTTAGATTCTATCATTTTTAGAGTTTGTATAATTCTTTGACCTTTTATCTCAAAACATTGACTATGGATCTTAACATGTATTCCTACAATCATAGTGGACTCATGTACAATCCAAGGATTAGTAATGTAGTTGTGTGGGAAGAAATGGTGCAATACGCCTATGTGGATAACATTAATTATGAGATGGATTCTTATCCCACTTATAATACTCAATCAAGGGCACAAAGCCAAGATCCATTAACTAACTATCTAGTTAACACACCACTTACATAGAATAGGACCAAGAACGAATCATGCAATACTTAGCTACAATACTTGTAGTGGATGAGCTAGTACTTATATAGTCATATTCTACTAATATGGCTTCCACGTATGATCCATTTTTTTTGAAAGACATTTTTTAGAGAATAAAGAGAATATTTTGGTTAGATCCATAGACGTATGGGCTAAGTTTCTAGTAGACTTCCCCCATGAAATTTTACCAAGTCTAGTAAGAGTGCCCCATAATATCATTTACAATCAACATGCTTCTTCTAGCAATCTTATGGCTCTAAGCCAAACAACGTACCAAGATCCTAATATATCTGATCAAAGTAAAAACATCATGGAAGATCACTTTAACTAAATATAAAAAATATATCAAACATATCTAAATATAGCACATGATTTCAATTAGATGAACATGGTAAGTAAGCCTCTCATTGACCTAGTTCCATCAATAGGAGTGATGATAGAGTTAACTAGACAAGAGAATTCCAATTTTGACCTATTTATACAAAATAATTCAATAGATAAATTGATGAATATACCCATTATTGAAGAAGTGTCTTTAGCCTCTACACTAAATAGTGAGCCAAACATAGTAGATAATGTACAAACAACATCTAACCTGATCAAAGTGGTACTAATACACAAACAACTAGCCAACAACATATGCTTTTAGTTAATCCTATGAATAGGTCATCATACCAACGGATAAGAGTTTCTACACCCTAGCCTCAACTAATTGCTTCCTCAACTATACAACCTAAAGGGTTAGGTAATCAAATAATGACCAATATCACACCTTAATGATAGAATGTGATGAATCCTACTCCCCCTCAATAGGTAGCAAGTAGTATTCTACAATAATAGACACAGTCTAGTGTATCAATGTAACAAAGGACGAATATATTACCTCCTCAATTAGGGGCAATAAATATTCTACCCCACCAAGTAATGATGAACATACCTTTTTAGTTGTAGACTAATATGCTAATCTAAGACCAAGCAATGACTAGTCAGCAATGGGAAATATTGGTCAATGATAGATGTTGAATATACAACCTACTTTCACTTCCTCATAGGGATTCATGAAAAAAGGAGGTCCTCATGTTTTTAGGTACCTACTATACAACCATTGGTTTAAAATGTGCCAAAAATCTAGAGACAGGGTCTTGGTCCATAAGTTCCCACTCAACAATAAGGCTTGATTAGTTGGTAGCATATCCCTTTTCAACCACAATAGGAAAAGTATAATTATATCCCTCCATCCTAACCACAAAATCCCCCAGTTCAAACCTTTATTGCCAATCAAAACCAAAATATTGCATAGCCAAATGTGTAATTTCTAGTACATCCTAATCTATGTATGCATATTCTTGGTCCATTCCCTAGCCAAGCCAATATACCTTAATAGGTGTCTCCATCATACCCTGGTCAAAGTGTCCCACATGTGACCTCTCAACCATCTATCCAAACCCAAATTCTCCCTCAAACCAATATTTCATCCATTTTTCTATCTCAAGAATTGCAACAGATGAAAGATGCAATTGTTGCCATTTAGGCTAGGAAGCAAACAAAAAAATTTAGATTGTATGACATATGCTCATATCCATTCAACATGGAGTATTTACATATAACCTTTCCTCTAAGATATGAACCATAAAAATTTGATAAATACAAAAGGAAAGGTGATCCTAAGGCTTATTTGACTGAATTCTTTATTGCATGTCAGCCAATGGCATATAATGACATATACCTTTTATTGTTTTTTCCAAAATGCTTGGTTGGAAAAGCCTTGGAATGGTTTTTGAAGTTGCTAGATAATATAGTAATAGACTTTGATGATCTTTTTGATAAGTTTATGTAGCACTTTTCCTATAATCTCGAACATGAGATTTCATTAATGGACCTACAACAAGAAAAGTAAAAATATGGTGAGAGTTTTGCAAGTTATTTACAATGATGGAGAGCCTTTTCAATCCATTTCACCCACAATTTACCAAATAAACAATTAGCCATTGTGTTTATTAAAAATTTATATAGTGAGATAGTTTATCATCTAGAATTGCAATGTGCACATACGTTCAAGAAGATCATTGATAAAGGTTTATTGATTGAGAGAGTGCTCATCAATAAAAGATTCATCAAGCTTAATTAAAATAATAAAAATTAAGGTACTAATCATTTAATGACCAACATCCCATCCAAGTGCAAACATCACAACCAGCACAGGCAAATAACCATGAAAGACTGAAGTAATTCAACTATAATAGGAATGTTGTGGGAAATAGAGTAACTGAATCTCATCATGTCCAAATTATGCAAACATCATCTACACTACCTTTTTAACTTACTCTTACCTCAAAACATCTCCAAAAATTGTTGAAAGAACAATAAATAATACTTACACAATAAATACAATAACCTTTAGCATTGCAAATCCCTCCTCCTAGAAGAATTGTCCCTACACATCGTGTCTTTAGTGACCTAGGAGAACCTATTGAGTTTTTATTTCACAATATTGTTGTTTTTAATCTAATTAGTTGGCCCATACCAAAATATTATCCATAATACATTCCTTATCTTGATTGGTACCGTGAAAATAAATTCTATGACTATCATCAGGTCAATAGGCATAATCTATGAAGATGTGTCCAAATAAAGCATTTAATTGAGAATATTTTGGAGAATGGGAATATAAAACTGGATAATGATGATTCCATTTCCAATAAAAATCTTAGGATCTATCAAAAGCCCTTTCCCTGATATAACAATCAATAGTTGAAAAATAATTAGAAACAACAACAATGACTCGTGCAACAAAAAAATTAACAATATCAAAATCAAAGGCTGAACAATAGAACCAGCATAATCAACAACAAAACCCATAATGATATAATAATAAAAAAAACCAAGATCATAACAACAACCAAAAAACCTACCATGTAGTTACACATGACTATAATAGGGTTGTAGGTCATATTCTAGGGGGTAGCATTAATACCATCTCCATTAATCCCATACTAGACACTAATTAGCCTAAACCATTGCTAAACAACAATATTCAGCCAAATCACATGGATAATTATTCTTTGACTTGAGAGTGCATAAAGGAAAACTAGCAAACTAGGAATTCCACTTTTGGATCTTATAGTGACAACTCATTCTTACCATGTGACCACATACAAGTGCATCGATAACTGAGACTTGTCTTATCTTGTCCCACACCATTTCCAATATCGGTTACCAATAATGGTATAGTATTTAATCCCAATTATGAAATCACAACTTAGAGTTCAAATATTACTATCCTAGGCCCATAACCATCCACCACTTTGCATGTCATCCAACTAACCGTTCAGCCCTAGAATAAACCATTCACTACTGACCAAGACAAGAAGTTTGATATTGTGGAACAATTACAAAAGACACTAGCACAAATTTCTATTTTAGATTTTTTGTGGATGTCAATAGTCCATAAGAACATCTTGAATGAGTTTTTGACCCAATCCACTATTGTTAGTGACATATCCCTTGATAACTTTTAAGATTTGGTTGGACACCTAGCTCCAGCCCAACAAGTCACATTTAACCAAAGTGATATGTCTTCCCTTGGCCCACTCCATAAAACCCATTATACATTGAGGTTTGTATTAGATGGCATAAAGTGAAATGTGTCCTTATAGATAATCGATCTAACCTCAACATAGTGTCTCTAAAGCTCATCAAGCTTCTTGGGTACACAATGATAGATCTCCAGCTAGAAATAATAACTATTAAAGCCTATGATAATTAGGAAAGAGAGTCACAAGGCACTATTAGTTTGCTAGCTATCATTGGGACTTTAACCCATGATACACTTTTCCATGTGATTTATCTTGAGTTATCATACAATATGCTTCTAGGTAGGACTTGGTTATATGAGATTCATATAATCCCATCAACACTGCACCAATGTATCAAGTTTTCCCACTCAAGGATGGAAGTGAATATTCTAGGAGATTTACACCCATATGAATACTTCAAGCATCTTGAGTCTAATTTTTAAAAAAATAATTATTAGTATGATATGAATCCAAGTTTCAAGTAGGATAGAGGAAAAGCTATACTTATTGATCCTTCATCATAAAATTACATAGATCCTAATACCTTGGATTCCCTTTCCCACATGTCACCTCCTAAAGATTCTAATCATTTCACAATTTTAGATAATGGACTGGGAGAATATGTGACCCATGATACATTTCATATTTCCAATCTTCCTTAGAATCCAAAAACCTTTGGGCGACCTAAGGTCATGCCACATATGCATTGGTAATGAAAGAACAAACATAACAGACCTATCACATTTGTATTAGCATCTAGCCTAGGACTTGACCCTCTTGAAGGGGATGAATCATTGTTATACAATGATGACCAAGATGATTGTTATAAAAATTCAAAGTATCTTATTCCTAATAGGATCATAGAGCATCACAATTATGAAGGAAGAGTTCTTAGACCAAATCAACAAGGAACCATTGAGCCAATTTCCATGACTAAGTGTAAAAGACCTTATGGACTTGGATTTAAACCACCCAGGGGTGACCCCACATATCTTATTCAAACTCCATCACCAATGACTAGTGATTATGATGCCAATAATGAATCATACCCTTACCTTTGATAACTTAGCTAAAATGAACATATTTGATAACAATGCCATTTGTACCCTTACCCAAGCCATTCATCGCAATCCATTGCCATTATATTATCCCCAATTGATATATTAAGACCAACAAGAATCTAGTCTATTGATTGATGAGTTCCAAAATGATGAGGCATTCTATGATTTTTTAGGGCTTAGATACAATGTTATGTTGGGAGATCACAAATCAGGATTCTCAATCACATTAGATCCTGTAATCTATTTTGGAGAGCGAGTGAACACCCTTGGCCATAAATAAATAATTAAAACATTGAGGTCCCAAAGTGAAAACCTCTTTGACGTGATTTTTAACTAGGAAAAAAGTAAAGATAAAGGCTATTCTAGTGGTGAAAAATTGATCCAAGCACTATTAGATGGGGATGTTCATTCTTCTTTGAATTTAGGCCAGGAGACCACCAACGATGAACTTGCCTATGGATCAAAGTTCAACTCTGAGCAACAACAAGTATTTGATCAAATTATCCAAGAATTTTTTATTGTCTTTTTTACGTAGCCAGATCTCCCATCAAGGGATTCAAATTCATCATGCTTAGGAGAATTTGAAGATCAAGTCCTAATAGATTACCCTAACATATTCCAATAATTCAAGTAGCTTCCTACTATCCTAGAAGATGGTTCGACACTTCTAGTCAAAGATACAATGGAAGCAAATATCAAGAATCCATCAAACCCAAAATCGATAAATTAGGAGATTCTCTCATTGAGGAGGAACATGACATCTTTGTAGCTCTATTGAGAGAGTTTGTGGATATTTTTGTATGGCCTTATTCTGACATGCTAGGTTTAGACCCCACCTTGGTTCTGCACCACCTTATGGTTAATCCTAATGCCAAATTGGTAAAACAAAAGTTTCATAAGATGTATCCTCAGATTATTATATTATTAAAGAAAGAGTTGGAAAAACTCTTAGAAGTAAGATGTATTTGATCCATTAACTACTCTTGATGGATCTCTAATGTTGTACCTATTAGTAAAAATCTTGAAGGTATCAAAATTTATATTGATTTTAGAGACATCAACAAATCTTATCCTAAGGATGACTTTCCCTTACCTAATATCAACATGATCATCGAATCCACGATAGGTTATGAAATGCTTTCACTTATGGATGGTTTTTTAGGATATAATCAGATCAAAATAAAACCAAAAGATTAGCATAAAATAGCCTTCACCACTCCATGGGGAAAATTTTCTTTTCAAGTGATGCCATTTGGCCTTAAGAATGTTGGAGCTACATATCAAAAGACCATGACTATCATAGTCCATGATATGATGTATGATATTGTTGAAGACTATGTCAATAACATATTATGAAAATCTAAAACTAGGGCTAACCATCTAATAGTGTTGCACAAGATATTTGAAAGACTACGAGAGTAAAAAGTTAGATTAAATCCAATGAAATGTGTGTTTGGTGTAAACTCAAGAAAATTACTTGGCTTCATTATGTCTCATAGAGGTATTGAAGTCAATCTAGCTAAAGTCCATGTTATAACCAAGATTCCACCACCAACTAATTTAAAATAACTCCATAATTTACAAGGTAAGATCTAGTCAATCCGATGTTTCATCTCTCAATTAGCAAATAAGTGCCATCCATTTACACACTTTTAAAGGAGTTACATTCCACTAGGATGATCACTACCAAATAAATTTTCAATAGATCAGAGATTATCTTATCAATCCACCTATTTTATTACCTCCTATGCCAAGAAAGCCATTTTTATTATGCTTATCAACTACTAACCATGCTCTAGGGGCACTCTTGGCTCAACATGATGACAAAAGAAAGGATCATGTTGTGTACTACCTAAGTCATACCCTGGTTACATATGAACATAACTATACACCTATTGAAAAAGATTGTCTAGACATGGTTTTCAAAGCTTAAAAACTATGTCATTACATGTTAAATAATAAAACCATGGTCATTTCAAAGCTAGATCTGCTCAAGTATCTACTATCTAAAATAGCTTTTCAAGGTAGAACAGATAAATGGATCATAATTCTTAGTGATTTTGACATAGAGTATATTAATCAAAAGGCAATCAAAGGACAATTTCTTATAGATCAATTTGTTGAAACACCTCTCTCAAACACCTAGCCACTCACATTTCAATTTCTTGATGAATCCATTATGATCATCATGGACACACTTCTTGAGGATCAGCCTTAAAATCTATATTGTTATGGTTCATTCACTATGCATGGATCAGGGGTAGGCCTATTATTTATTAAACCATATGGGGATCTAATCTCTAAATCATTCAAAATCATATTTCCTTTTAAAACCAACATGGTTGAGTATGAAGCACTTGTTGGAGGTCTTTGACAAGTAGTGTAGTGGAATATGTCTTATCTTCAAGTTTATAGTGATTCTTAGTTAATCATCAATCAAGTCATAGGTTATTTTTAGACCAAAGTTGACAAGATAGTTCCATACAAAGCAATGGTCAACACTCTTAAGCAACAAATTGCCAACATTCAATTTGAGCACATACCAAGGGCTAACAACAGAACTGAAAATGCCATAGATACTATTGGCTCTTTGATTTGACAAATAGATAAAGCTAGAGAGTATTAATTCCTCATTGAGAATTTATCAATAGCAACTCATAAAACTTCAATCATTACTATGATTTGTGATATTGTTTGTCCTAATTCTATCTAGTATTCAGACCATTATAATTACCTTTATGAACAATTTCTACCACCTAATCTATCTTAAAAACAAACCAAAGCCTTCATTCATCATTCCACTCATTACACTTTACTTAGATCCACTCTTTACCGTCATAGTTTTAATGGAACTCTTCTTCATTATTTAACTTTGATAGAGTCTATGCTAGCATTAAGAGAAGATAACAAATGAGTATATGGAGCCCATTTTAATGGGGTATTCTTAACCAAAAATATAGTGTGTACTATTTATTATTGGCCCACAATTGATGTAGATACCACTACACATGTAAATAAATGTGACAAATGTCAATGGCATGATAATTTGATTCATGCCCTAGAAAAAACTTTGAAATTGATGTTGATGCCATGGCCATTTTCTACATGGGGACTTGACCTCATTGGAAAGATTAACCCCACTTCATCTGATGGCCATAAACATATCCTTACCACCACTAAATATTTCACTAAGTGGGTTGAAGATATACCCCTCACGTGATTGGAAATCAAATTTCCAAATTCATCTTTAACCATCTCATTTGTTGCTATGGTATCCCCTTTGACATTATATTTGATAATGAAAGATCATTCAAAAACAAAGACGTAGACCAGTTATGTACTAAATACAACATCATCCAACATTTTTCTACAGCATATTATCCTCAAGGTAATGGCCAAGCCAAGGCATCCAACAAAACCACTATCAACATTTTCAAAAAGATTTTCAATGATGTTGGTCATGATTGGCACCTCCAAATATTCTCTACCATTTGGGCATACCATACCAATCATCATACCCCCACAAGCGCCACTCCATACTCACTTGTTTATGATACTAAATTCATCCTTCCCATTAAGGTTAAGCTGACTTCACAATGCATCTCTTTCAAGCAAGTCTTGGATGATAATGACTATCGAGTAGCTCACATGTAAGAGCTAGATCTACTTGATGAAAAATGCATAGTCGCACTCCACAATCTTAAATCATATCAAAATTGACTCAAAGGCCATAATAATTAGTGTGTGAAGTATGTAACATTTAAACTTGGTGATATTTTTCTTAAATAAAACAAAAATAATACCATGGTCAAGAAGAAAAATAAAGGGAAATTTAAACCAAACTAGATATGGCCATTCATCATCACTACAGATTATGGATCAAGAGCATACAGGCTTGCCATATCAGATAGTGATGAACTTCCTGAGCTAATGAATATTATTAATCTCAAGTAGTGCTATGTTTGAATGCTAAGGTGTATTGTCTATAAGGACCATTTTAGCTATACCATTTTATCACTATTCTTCTTTTTACACATACCACCCTTATTCATCATCTTTCCTGTATCTACTTTCCATTTTTGACCTAGCAACCCAACGTGTTATAAAGCCTACCCCATTTGACCTAAGTTTTTGTCATTCATTATGTAGTTTTATCATCAAGGTATATGATCATTTCATCAATTAGTTTAAGTATTTTAGGCAAGGAATGCATTGTGGGATAGTGTGATAGAAGTTTTGGTAGTTGCATCCTTCATTTTTTAGTCCTTTCTTACCACCAATATTTCTACTAATTATAACCACATTTGGACAAATTAGTACTATTAATTTATGATTTTGTGTCCTAGTTATAACTACCTATGGGAAAAATTGGGGTAACACTAAGCCTTGACATACCAACTTACCACTTCTTATGCCATATTGTGTCTTTTTACCAACTATGCCTATTTTATTTGAATTGGCTGCTGCACTAGTTGAATTCCTCCACTAAAATGGAAAAACTATAGTGACTTGAGGTCCTACTATGGGACTATGTAGGTAGCACTCAATACTTGTTGAGGTCAGCTCAGTCACCCTTTTACCCACGTTCTCACCATTTTTTGAGTAACTTAAGCCAAGCTTTCTCCATTTTACGAGAAAACTAAGTATAAATGATCTTGACATTTTACAAGATTAAACCATTTGGTGTCTTGTAATTCTTGATTGGGTTGAGATACATTCAAAACACTTCTAAAAATATTTGAAAAATCATTAAAAAAGAACAAAAATATTGACCACTTCTTTGCCTTAAGGATTATGGGAACCCTTACTAAGTTACAAGCAAATCACTTGTCATTTAGTTTCCCCATCCTTCTTGGCCTTTTTCTCTCACACACTTGACATTTTGTAAAACCATTTATATTCTTCTATGAGATCCATTTTTTTTATTTTCCTCAGTTATCACATTCTTCTCATTCCCTAGGAGAATTACAATTGGCTTGAAGTTTTAATTGGATATTACATCCATGGAACTATGTAGCTAGTGTCCACTTGCCTTGTGTATATGGAGATAGTTTAGCCACCCCCTTCCTTTTCTTATATTCTCCCAATTTTTTTTGTTTGTTAAGTTGTCACGTATTTTCTAGGGACAATGTTTGTAGGGTTTCTATTGCATTGTTTGTTTGTTTGTTTATTTTTTTTATCTTGTTTGTTTGTCTACTTATTTGTTTACTTTTATCATTGTTACCTTGATTAATTTTATGTGTATCCTTTGGGTGATTCCTTGCCCAAACTTATACTCAAATCCATCCATATTCATATGTTTACATTGTCATCATGGTTTCTATCATTGGTGCATTATTTTCTATTAACTATTGGATTGTGAGAGTCAGTCCTTATGCCTATTTTGGCCAAATTTTTATGGTGTTATATAATAAATCCTACCATCACATGATACAACAAACCTCAGCTTCAAGAAGTCTATGTAGAAATGGTGGCATCTCTTCGACACTGACATCTTGATTCCACTCCCAATCATATCCCAAATAGAGTAATTAACCATGAAAGAATTTCAACCTTTATTAGTTTGGACTAGCATCTCACTACTAGTAGGTTGTTCTAATTCATCAATACCCTTTGTCAATTTATCATCATCCTTGAACAAGTTTATCATGTTTCCCATAATTGGGGTCCAATGATTATAACCACCTATGGGCAAATCATTACACACCATCCCACCTAAATTTATCAATGATTATAACCACCTTTAAGTAAATCATTGTGTTGTCACCACTTTACTTTTTTTGCTTATATAGGGGGCTATCATTATCTTGTTTGTCTGTCCTAACTGAGGTAGCTCCATCTTCTCAATGATTATAACTACCTTTGGTAAAATCATTGTGTTATCATACCACGTTGCCACTATCAGGGTATAATGCTTATAACTGCATTTGGGCAAATCATTATACACCATCCCACTTGCATTATCAATGATTTTGACTACTTTTTTAGTATCATTATGCTTTCACCTCATTATCCTTCCTATCCTTGGTCCCCTCATTTCACTTATTTCTTTTCAAAGGACCATTTACCAACTTGCTTGTGCCAACCATTCCCTCAAGGGGACATCATACAATTAGTTTATCATCATTGCAGTTGTAGGCATACATGACCTTTTCATTCTTTGAGAATAATTTAATTTGCTTATAGATTACAATGCCTTCCCAAATAGGGGCAAATTGTAGACACCTAAAACTAGCCACCGATGACCTTCAATCAATATTTTGGCCAATTTCTACCTAAAATGCACAATTTGGCCTAAAAATACTAAAAAATGATAAATGATGTTAAAATGACATATTCCAGTGCCAATTTTGGCTAGGGTATCACTAAATGGGGCAATGCAATTTAAGGGCTAGCAAACTTTGATCAGTTCATTTTGAGTCAAAATGCCAATTTTGCACCCACATGCTCTAGACTGCTCTTTCCTATCAAATCTTTTGCACAAGACTCATGCCTTTTGTATTTGTTATTAGAACATCCTAAATGGGAATACACATTTAATAGTGCCTTCAAATTCAAATCCAATCAAATTTTGGACCAATAACAAGGCATTCTAATTAATTTAGGAAATTTATGCATAAAGTGCTTAATCATGTTTAAGAGCTAATTAACCCAAATCAAGGCCTAATAAAAAATTCCATGGAAACTTGTTGAATACTTTGTTTTGGAAATGAATATTGAATATCTGCAACATCAAGTGACCTTATTTCTTGAGAAGACATCCCTAGGCCATAAATGCTACAAATATCAAGATTCATGCCCTCCATGCCTCATTAATGCCTCCCATGATGCCCTTCATTCCTCTTAATTGCCCATTCTTATAATGTCATGATGAGGATAATTAAAAACTTAATCTAAAAAATTGAATTAATGCTCAACCACACATCTCAATCTTGAGATGGATAGTTGAGATTGATTCTGACCAAATCCAAAAATCTATAAATAAGATGCCTCACAACATCATTTCTAAGCTTAATTTGTGCAAAGTCATAATGCAAAATTGGTTCTAAAAGCTTAATGAAACTAATGTTACCATGACAAATTTATTCCAAGCCAAGCCAAGTCACAAGCCAAAGGTACCAAGGAGAGATGAAGGTAGCCAAGCTTCTATTGCTAAGGACTTCATGAGCACAAGCCAAAAAAGCCACTTTAGAACATCTACGGAAGGTGAAGGAACTCTTGTATTTGATCCCTTGATTTTTAGCTATGTTTATCATTTGATTTTGTTAACTAAACTCTCCTTAGTGTCTTGGACTAGAGATGTTATGCTATTAGTGTGTTTATCTCATTTTTTTTCCATTTTGGAACTAACACCATACTAACCATCCTATCTTGAGTCAAATTCGTATATCACAAATATCTCAATGAGTTTCTCACCAATTTATAACAAATCCCTTCAAATCATAGTTTAGTGTGCTAACACACTAATTTATAGTCAAAATATGGACTTGAAGTCATAGAATAAAATAATTTATGTCCTCCATTGCATAATATATGAGTAGTTAGCATTCATGTGCAAAGACCATCCTTATGGGCCTAAGTTCATGGTCACAATGGCCTAGTTAAGGAAATGTATATCTGAATCAACACTAACAAAAGAAGATAATTCCTAGGGTACTATGCCTTCCCTTATTGGTTCTATATAATCTTACATGTGATTATCAGATTGGTATAGGAAATCAACTTTTAAGTGAGTCAACAATTTTACAAACATGGAACTATAGTATTCACTGATGAACTGATTTACAATTAGTTACATAACTTATATTTATATTCTCCATTATTATACTACATTCAATTATTGGGTAATCATCGACTACACTTAGGGTTTGGATTGTTGGTATAAGAACTTGCATTGTGTTGCATGCAAAACATCAGGATTCTCCTCTGTATTGACCTTCATCCAGTTGATTTCTTATAGAACATGTGGATAGTCTAGTTTAGTAGGAATTATATATGGTTTATGCATTTTTTTGAGGGGAATGAACACAACCTTATCACCTTGATGTGCCTCAAGATAGTTGAGTACTATATTTATAGTCATTTAACCATCATACACCCATTTCTTTCATATTAGGGTAGGATAGTGCATTGTTGTAGTCTTCATGTCTATGACCTCAAAGCCTCCATGAAGAGACAAATCTATGAATTTTATCTCAACATCCTCTAATTAACCAATAGGCTTAACTTTTCCATAGTTATCTAAGCTCAAAGTTATTGGGCTATAGTTGAGGGTTGGTCATCTAATAGCTTCCCATGTGGATCTAGGAATCATATTTACTATGCTACCAAAATCAAAGACAACATTTAGGATTTCATATCCTATAACTTTAATATAAATTCATGCATCCACAACCCATGGTTTCTTCATCTTGACATACTAAACCAAATTTTTTATCTTTTGTTGGCCATGTTATGCACACTCCAAAATATTATGTAATAGGTTCATGATGTTCTATGATATGTCTTCATTACGTAGAGTACTCAAGAGTTTTGGTAAATCCATTAGTGAAGTGACAACTCCATCTTATTAAATGATGTTCATAATTTGACCATACATTTATGCATCAATGGATATAAAATCACCATTATTAGTCTCATTTTGTTGAATATTTTTCAAAAACTATGTAGCTTTGTTCATAAGACTCTTTTCTATGGTTGGATCCTAGTATTTATCTTGTCTAACTATTTTGATACCCTAATATTGAGGCATCCCAAGTAGAGGGAGTCCTTTTTATACATTATATTATTGTGCCATAGCATTTAGAAATGATTTTTCTTTAGGATATGAACTTACCATGTTTACATTTTGGATAGATTTGTCCTTCCTCTATTTTTCCAAAATGGGACTATCATGGTGATCAGATACTCTACAATATACATAATACGATTATCTCTGTGGATTCATTGGGTAGTTTTTTTTAACATGATTATACTCTCCTCATAGATATAATTATAGAGAATGTCATTGATAATTTTTTCCTCAACCACCTTGGTATCTTCCTCTATATCTGGCATGGCCTCCTCCTTTATTAGATTAATATCCTCCTCGATATCTTATTTATGGCTACATAGAATTCCACTATTGATATTGTTGGGTAAATATTTTGTCAATCAACTAACTAATGAGAAAAATAGGTCTCTTTAACCATAGCATAGGGAAATTGGTCAGCTAGATGTGCAAGTTTACTACATCAAAAGGGGACAAATCTCTCCTTTCATCAAGGGGAGGTTCCCTGTAAATACGCAGGAGCTATATAATTTATATATAAGCAAAAAATAACACTCAGGGGTAGGGTAAATCATCCATCTCTCTTTTTTTAGAGATGATATTCACAAATCAAAGGAAAAATATTGATGAAATTATAGAAGGCACTCCTCTTCTTTCAGAAGTGTTGTTCAAGAGACACAAGGAACCTTTCAAGTAGTGACAAGTAATTGTAACAGGGTGCAGTAACCCAGCAAGATGAAATGTAGCACAAAGTCTCCACCTCAACTACCGAAAAGTGAAATATGAAGGATAATGAGGGTACAAAGTCATCCCAAGGTCCTTTACATAGAAACATAATATGAAGGATAATGAGGGTACAAAGTCATCCCAAGATCCTTTACACAATAATAAAAAGAAAACACACTAAAGGCAAATGTGGGGTGCAAAGTCTCTCCATATTTGGCTTCAGGACACCTTTCTAATTATTTTCACTAATTCTACTTATTCAATTTAATGGACAAAAAATGTATTAATGAAATAGACATAAGAACAATTTCCCTAAAAACTAAGCTATTCCACCACAAACTCTAATAAGTCACTTGTTTTCTTATTCAAATAACAAAATATGATCAACAATCTGAGATTAAAGTCTCAATAATGCCTTTCAATTTGGGAAAAGATTTTTTTTTTGATAATAGAGAGAGATCTCTTAAAAATAAGAGAGATTCCAATATATAGTGCTCTAAGAAACACTTGGGCACTTTGTTTCACAAAAATGGCTTATGATGCATTCAATGCCTTTAATGCATTTTAAATTATGTCCATGGGATATGCTAGAATCAGGCATCAATCTTAAATGTAGGCCACTTAATGTGTTTCCTTATGTGTGTACAACTATTAGCTCTACTCAATGTAGAAAAATAGGCCGTGCCATTAAATGTTTATACTCTCTGATGTCCATTTGGTGGATTGCTTCATCTTCTAGAAACATATCCCATGCATAGATATCTCTAATCCTTCTTCATCATTCCCCCTTTCTTGGTTATATTTTTCCCTTTTTTGTGTGATCTGAGCTCTCAGTCTATCTCTTTGGCCAGTCACTAAATTTGTTCATAGGGTTTGTGCTTAAGCCTACAAGAATCAACAATTATTTCATTACCATAAATTTGATGTCTTCAGGTCCATCATCATTTGAAATCCAATGGCTAGTTGGTAGCCCTAAATTTGACTGTTGTAGGCATGTCATACTCCTTAGCCATTCCTTCAAGTCTTTCCTACTTGCTCTGGCCACTTTCCACTGATCTCAACAAGTGACATGTGGCATGTTCCACTGTGAAATGGGTGAGGACATGTGGCAACATCCACTTAACTTAAAGAGGCTTTAGATGCCTTTTGAGAGTTTTATGGAGGATGACACGTGGTAGCTTCCACTGAGCTTATAGAATCACTGTAGAAACATTCAAGACTCTTTTGGATCCATGTGGACTCAGACACTTGTCACACTCCGCTTGACCTTAGCACCTCACCTAGGGCCCACCATAGTCCTTATGAAATAAAAGGAAGGAAATATGGATTTTGAAATGTGGTAGATTCCATTGAGTTATAATGGAACACATGGCATGTTCCAAAACTTTTAAACTTATTAAAAACTATGTCTTGATAGATGACACTTGGCAGCTTCCACTTTGACTTTATAAGGGACATGTGGCATCTTTCACTGCACTTTGAGGTTTGATCTTTCCCAGAGGGAACTTGCCCTTTTGGGTCTTGAAAAATATTCCACTTTCCTTGGTGAGAGCCTCCCACAAGGGTACCTAACCTTCAAGATCTTTCGGGTGGCTTTCAGGGTTCTATTTCCTCAGTGGGTTTTTCCTTTTTTTTGGCAGACTTTTCCTTTAGACAAAAGTCTGAAGGAATTCCTTTGGAATTTTTGTCTAAATGAAATGATCCTTATGAAATTTTCCATAGGAAATTTTTTGAAAGAAAACTGTGCCCTTCACAAGGACTTATTCAAGCCTGAAACTATCCTTCAGGCTTTTACAATGGTCCATCTGCTCCTCACCTACCCTCTGTAAGGGCTATTTGTTCTTGGTTCACTTTTTTGAAGGAATTATCTTTGTCCACTTTTGCTCACTGCCCTTTGTAAGGGCACTTTTTCCTTTGGCTTTGGGGTAGCCCTTTGAATCTGCTGATTGAACTGACCGATTGAACCAACTTTGGTTCAATGGTTCAATAGTTCAATCTTGTATTTGAAGCCATCTTTTTGTCTAAGTCTTTTGATCACTTGAGCCAATTGATCCCATTGAACCATTGAACCCATTAAACCTTATTGGTTTAAGGTTTAATGGTTTAATGGTTTAATGGTTCAATCATTTTCTTGCGTTCCACTCATTCACTTGACCACTTGAACCAAACTACGTTGAACCATATGCTTTGAACCAAATAGTGCTAAACCAAATGCTTTAAACATTTGAACCATTAAACCCATTAAACCTTTGAACCAAAGTGGTTCAATGGTTCAATAGTTCAATGGTTCAAGCCTTCTTCTCTTTGATAAGTGTTTTGAAGCCATTGAACCTAGAAGTAGTTGAAATTTGAACCTTGACAAATGTGCTTAACTCTTACTGGTGATGTTGAACCTTTGAACCCATTGAACCCTTGAACCTTTTTGGTTCAAGGTTCAATGGCTCAATGGTTTAATGGTTCAAACACTACATAGAAGCTTGCCGATGAACTCTTTTAGTTGAAACAATTAATTAAAATGACTAAGTGTTGGAAACTTGTTATTTTGATTGAACTCACCTGTAGAAGCCTTTGAACCTACTGATTTTAAGCATGTTGAGTCCATAAAAACATATCTACAAATTTCATAGATTTAAGCCTGCAGAGTTCATAGAAATGAGTTCGTAGAATTGGTGGAGTCCATAGAAATGAGTCTGTAGATTCCTTTTTATGAAATCTATAGAACAGAGTTCTTAGATTTAAGCCTATAGAGTTCATAGAACTGAGTCTGTAGAACTTGAAAAATCTTGAAAAATAGAAAATTTGAATGCCTAGAACAATTTCTGAGAAGGGGAGAGAGGATTTTGGTCTGTTGGACCAAAATAGTTCAAATGTTGTCCCAAAAAAGAGTGATATTTTTGGGAGACAATAGCTGGCTCCAGTTGGGGAACTTCCTTTAGTTGAAAACTTGGAACATCTGAGGGGAGTAGAAACTAGAATCTCCATTGCCTTGAAGTATGCCATTGGGCCATAGAGTCATGCTACCCAAAAAGAAAGGTGACAAAAACAAAAATGAAAGCACAAAAATAGAACTAAAGACTATACAAATATACATATGTACAAGTTGATCTTATCTGATACTTCATGGATTGAAGTGCTTCAAATGTTACCCATTATGAGGCAATGAAAAGGGTGTACCATCTTGATATTTCAGTAAGAAACTATTTTCACCATTGAGCTGATAGATAATAAATGGGCCCCTCCAAAGGGAATCAAATTTCCCATGCATCCCCTTTGGTTCTCTCCTTTTATCCCACAACAAGACTTGATCTCCAACCTGGAAATCACATTTTTTTGCCTTCTAGTCAAAGATCTTCTTCACTAGACTTTGATGGGCAGAAATCCAGTCCACCACCATAGTTCTCTATTCATCCAGCTCAATTAGGTACATTATCCTCTTATTAATGGAGCTTTCATATGTCTGATCCTCAATTACCTTAGCCAATTTTAATGCTAGCAATTCTAGGGTGATTGGTATCTCAGCATTGAGCCTATAAATAAAGAAGTTGGAAAGGAGACATACCAATTTCCCTTTTTGGTGTTATTTTACCTACCCACAAAGCATCAACCAATTCTTTATGCCATGTCCTTTGGTTGTCATCCACCAACTTCTTGATGATAGTCATCAGGTTCTTATTACTTGATTTAGCTTGTCCATTCCCTTGCAAAAAGTAATCAGAAGAGTGGGAGAGGGTGATCCCATAGTAAAAAGCTGCATTTTCTATGACAATCTTGGTTGGGACCCCAAACCTAGAAATGATATTCTCTTTGAGAAAATTGCACACTACTTCTGAAGTAGCATGCTTGGTTTGGATAGCTTCCACCCACTTAGTGAAGTAGTCGGTAATCATGTCCAACACTTGAATATGGGTTTATAGCTCTAATAAAATCAATTCCCCATTTCTAGAATGGTTCTTTTATGACCACTGGCTTGAGAGGCAAGGCGGCTAACTTGGGTCTCCCAACAAACTGTTGGCATAGTTCACATTTTCTTACCCACTTATATGCATCTTGAAAAAGAGTTGCCAATAATACTTAGCTCACAAAATTTTATGGGCAGTCACAAGGGTAGAAAAATGTCCTCCATAGGCTAGATTGTGGAAGGATTTCAAAAATTGGCTTTGTTGCTCCTTGTCCACATAGCAAAGAAACACTCCATCAAGGCTCCTCTTGTACATGCCATTGTCCCAAAGGACAAAATTAACATCTTTAAACTTGATAGTCCTCATTTATTTGTAAGATAGGTGAGCAGGACACTCACTATAAGTAAGGAAATGAGCAATACCTAAATACCACTCATTCATGGTGGAGACAAAGAAGACTATCGGTGTATCTTCCACCTCTGCTTCTTTATGCTCTATTTCTTTTGGTTTGTTATCAGCAATTAATTGGCATAGGCCTTTTCTCCATACCAAATTTTTTGGATTGATGACTAGATCAAACTCCTATATCTTTGCAATCCAATTACCTCTTTTCATCCCAAACTCCTGCTGAGTTAGTATGGATTTGACCGTCGTATCAAGAACCAAGGTAATAGTGTGAGAATTCAAGATGTAGAAGCAGAAATGCTTGACTACCTTCACCACTGCATAAGCATGTTTCTCCATGTTTGAGTACTTCAACTCATGAGATTTGAGAGGGTAGCTCATAAAAGAAATGGGAGATTCCATACCTTCTTTATTCTATTGAACTAGAATTGCTAAAAGTGTGTGTTTAAATGCATAACTGTATATGGTGAACTCTTTGTTATAATCTGAACAAACCAAAATTGGGGCATGGGCAATGGCATTCTTGATATCCTCAAATGTTGACTTGCCTTCTTTAGTCTAGCTGAAGGTGGCCTTTCCTTTCATCATATTCACAATGTGTCAAGTCTTTTCAGCAAACTCAGGGATGAACCTTCATAAGAAATTCACCTTTCTAAAGAAAGAGTGAACAATAATCTTACTTGTAGGCAAGGTAAGCTCTTAGATATACTTGAATCTATCTGAGTCAATATTTATGCCTCTTTTGGACATAATATGTCTGAGAAGTTTCCCCTTTGTTACTCTAAAAATTGACTTCTTGGGGTTCAAAGAAATGCTATTCTGGCGACAGTGCTCCAACACTTGTTGCAAGTGGCATATATGATATAGGTGATACATAGAAAAGATGCTCAAGTCATCAAGATAAACTACAATGAACTTACCCATCTGATCCTTGAAATTAAGGTCTATTACTCTCTAAAAGGTGGTGCCAGCATTTATCAAGCCAAAAGGCATCCTTTTATAAACAAATGTGCCCCAAAGTGTGGTGAAGGTAGTCTTGTGTTGGTTTACTTCACTAACTTCAACTTGATTATATCCTAAGAAGCCATCTAGCATTGATAACATCTCTGAGCCGGTCATTGTCTGAAGCACTTGATCCATGATGGGCAAAGGATAGTTATCCTTTAAAGATGACTGATTTAGATTCCTAAAATCCACATAGATGCAAATTTCACCATTCTTCTTCCTCACAGGGACTATGTTGGCAATCCATGTGGAATGATGTATTGGAAAAAAAATCCTAGCATTCAACATTTTTTGTATATTAGATAGAATAATACTTGATATCTTTAGATTATACTACTGGGATTTCTATTTGTAAGGGACTGAATCATCCTTGAGAGGAATTTCATGGTAAATTTTCTTAGGCCTGAGTGACTTCAGATCATCATAAGAGTATGCCAAAACATCCATGTAATGGTGAATTAGGTCAGTAAATTTGAGTTTCTCCTATAGAGTACAACACTTCCTAATATTCACCATCTTAAGATTTTCCTTTGTACCCAAATTTATCTGATTAAACCCCTAGGAGGAGTTTGAATCCATTTGTTGCTATTTGATGAACCTGTCATGCTTATCAAATAGTTTATCAAGAAAAACTAGTCCTTTGGGAATTTTATTCCCTTTTAGTTGTAGGAATTCTTCACCTACATCTAAATTCATTTCAGGAGCTGATTCGAGTTTCTAGAGATTACTGCCTTCAAAGTGAAGCTGTTTGAAGCTATCTTTTTATTCTAAAAAGGCAATGATTTAGTTGTCACCATTGAACACTTGCAAATGATTAGCATTATTGGGCACACTTGGTATAAATACCAATTTGATAGTGTACCTATTTCCTTTGAAGTTTAGGTGAGGAATTAAGAGAGTTGCTAAAATAATGAGTGCATTAGCTTGATCATTGAACTCCCTAGGTATGGCAGAGATATTAAAAGCATCAAATCTTTTGATTTAATCTCAAACTAGATTACGGTAATGATGTAATCTCTCATTTTTGGTTTGATACAGGTTCCTTACTTGACAAACCACCAGTTCAACATCTCCTTTAGCATGAAAGAGTTTGATGCCTTTATCTTGAGTAGCCTTCAATCCAAGCAATAGAGATTCATACTCAGCTGTGTTGTTGGTGTTGCAAAACTACAACTTGTATGAAGAAGGAAAAATATCTCCTTGAGGAAATATCAACACAATCCTAGCCCCTGAGCTGGTAGAAGAATTGCTGCCATCAAATTCTAGGATCCAAACATCATCAAAAATTAAACTTCTATTAGATTTATCCTTGTTTCTATTAGATTTATCCTTGTTTAGAAGGGGGAATTCTTTTTCATATATACTGCACCCTACCAATTCTTCTGATGTCTCATCTAAGTCAATTCATAGATCACCACCTACAGGACTTTTATCTACTAAAACATGAATATCCTCTATGGTTAAGAAGTAATTACCCATGCCTGAAGATTCAAATAAAATTTGAGCTTCAAGGGCTGATGTCTGAGTGACAACATATTTTGATTCATTTTCAGGAAACAGCCTCTACATGATGCCTTTGATAGGGATCCTCGCTTCAGATAGGTCCATGATCAATTCTCCACCAATATATTTGCAAAAATTTCACCCCAAAAGAATGTTGTATGATGCTAAAACATCAGCCACCAGGACTATCATCTTGATTATTTTGTCTAGGAATGCTAAAAATGTAAATTAGGTGTCTTTAATTTGTCCCAATAAAGGTAATTTTTTGTTCTCCATGGAGAAACATCTCCCAAAGGTTTTGGTCAATGTGAGTCCAAGAGATTCTGTCACCTTGGCTGGCATGACGTTGTCAGATGCACCTGAGTTTATGATGTAATTGCTTAGTTTGTGACCATTTATTAATAGGGAAACATAGAAAGGCTCTATTTTCCTAGGGGTAGCTGGAGGAGTAATGAAAATATTATTTTGGATGGACATGTTCCTTGGGTAATCATGAGTTACCTTTTTAACATCTTGTCTTACAGGAATATCTTTATTCTTCACACACTGAACTAACCTATCCAACTATTCAGGATTGGCTTGTAGGAATTCAAATTCAGACATTTTAATTTTGGTCTTCTTGACATGGTCTATTATGCCAAATGACTAAAATGGACTAGGAACAGAGGATAGGATTTCATCCTTTTAGTTTTTGTGAGGGGGAGGACTGATTTGTGAAGTTAAAGTAGAAGGTGTAGATATGTTTGATGTACTTACCTTTTTGTTACTCACTGGGTCCTTTGGTTGGGAAGGTAGAGAAGTTCCTCATTTGGCAATTGAGATTACAAGCTAAAAATTTTCCTCTATTTTTCCTTTATCAGCTTGCTGGGCTGATTGGTTTTGGGACTGGGTGAATACAACATATGATCCATCAATTGCTTCACCTTTACCTTTGGGTTCATCCTGGTAATTTAGAAAACTGATGTTGGAGTTGCCAGTTAATTCTTCCTGGCCTTATGTAAGGAGATCAACATAATTTTATTTATTTAATATAAGATGGAAAGAGAAATCAGATTCTGTTTCAAGATATCCAACTATTGAATTGGTTGGGGGTGCTTCAATGGCAAGTTTTCCCTATGGGGGGGAAGATGATTTGGTTGTCCTTGATTCCTAGCATCATTGCCTTGGTATGACTAATTGGGGAATGTCCTCCTTAACATATCTCTATACAAAGGAGCTGAAGATATCCCTTGCACCATTTTCTTCTTGAGATATAGAAACTCATTTTCCATCTTTTGCACCATTGGATTAGTGGTACTTGTAGATGGATATTCAAAAGATGAAGACAATTTACCTCTGTTTGGAGCTCTCCTTATCTTTCTTACCAAGATAAGGTCATCTTCTACCTTAGTATCCAAGTCTTGAGCTACAACAAGGTCTATCTAGCTAGCATGTCTCAGTAGAAAATTCACTTTAGGTAGCTGAGAGTTGATGAAGTAACATTTGAGGTTTTTAGGTGTTGGTTGAGCAATCACAAGAATCATGTTCCTGAGCTTATCAAACTTGGCAATGAAATCTCTCATTGGTTCATAAGGCTCCTTCTTCATCTATTTGAGCTGGGCCAATAGGGCATGTACATCTTTTGTAGGCTTGAATCTGGCTTCAAATTTGGCTTTGAGAGTGTTCTAGTCAGTTATAGTCTGGGCCTGTAAATGATAGAACTAGTCTATAGTAGCACCTTGTAAAGTTTCCATGAATAGCCTAACTGCTACATCCTCATACTCCACACTTATTATGCCATAGGCTATGCTGAAGGCTACAATATGTTCATTGGGATGAACTTTTCTATCACCATATAACTTGGGGAAATTTTTCCTTAACCTATGTGGTAGCTCATGTAGAGGTGGAGTTAAATTGAGTGGACCAAAAGAGTTACTCCAAGGGCCTTAAACTGCCATAGCATGACTATGGAAAGGTGGACTAACAAATCTCAGAGGGGTAAGTATTGATAAAGTTTTATTAATAGTGGAAATGGAAGCTTTGCCCGATAATGGAGACTTGAATTTAGTAGGAAAAAAGCTCCTGGTTCATTGGAGGTGAGATGGTGAAAGAAATAGACCAAAATTACTTTGCTATACCAACTTGAATATAGGGTCAAAAATACCTTTATCCCTTTGGCTTCACGTATTCCATGGATCTGCTAGAGTGTAAAAAATAAAAATGGAAAAGAACTGGCACTACTTTAGCTTGAAGCTTGAGGCTTCAAACTGTGCATTATTCCTAGTAGGATAAATAGATAAGGTTATAATGATAATGGGTAAGACACAGAATGGAGTTGCCAGAGTTTATAATGGATAAGGGTAGGGACTGCTTCAATCTAAAACTTGAGGCTAGTTGGTAGCCCTAAATTTGACGGTTGCAGGCCCATCATCCTCCTTAGCCATTTCTTCATGTCTTTCCTGCTTGCTTTGGCTGCTTTCCACTGATATCAACAAGTGACCCATGGTGTGTTCCATTGTGAAATAGGTGAGGACACATGGTAGCATTTGCTTAACTTAAAGAGGCTTTAGATTTATTTTAAGAGTCCCATAGAGGATGACGCGTGGTGGCTTCTACTGTGCTTATAGAATCACTGTAGAAACATTTGGGACTCTTTTGGATCCACACAGATGCAGACACTTGTCACACTCTGCTTGACCTTAGCACCTCACCCAGGGCCCACCATAGTCCTTACAAAACAAAAGGAAGAAACTATGGATGTTGACATGTGGTGGCTTCTGCTTAGTTATAATGGAACATGTGGCATGTTCTTCAGCTTTTAAACTTATTAGAAACTGTGTCCCGATAGACGACACTTGGCAGCTTCGACTTTGAATTTATAAGGGATACATGGTGGCTTCCACTACACTTTGAGGTTTGATCTTTCTTGAAGGGAACTTGACCTTTAGGGTCTTGAGAAATGGTTCACTTTCCTTGGTGAGAGCCTCTTACAAGGGTACCTACCCTTCGAGATCTTTTGGGCAGCCTTCGAGCTTCTATTTCCTTAGTGGGTTTTTCCTTCTTTCGACAGACTTTTCCTTCAAACAAAAGTCTGAAGGAATTCCTTCAAACTTTTTTTTCAAATGAAATTATCCTTAACAACTTTACCATGGGAAATTTTCCAAAAGAGAACTATGCCCTCTGCAAGGACTTGTTCAAGCCCAGAACTATCTTTCGGGCTTTTGTAATGGTCCATCTGCTCCTCGCCTGCCCTTCACAAGGGCTATTTGTCCTTGGTTCACTTTTCTAAAGGAATTATCTTTGTCTAATTTTTATTGCTACCCTCCATAAGGACACTTGACTTGGTTTAATTCCCTCCATAAGGGCACTTTTTCCTTTGGCTTTGGGGTAGCCCCTTGAACCTGCCGATTGAACCGACTGATTGAACCAACTTTGGTTTAATGGTTCAACGATTCAATCTTGCATTTGAATCCATCTTTTTGTCTAAGACTTTTTATCACTTTGAACTGATTAAACCCATTGAACTGTTGAACCCATTGAACCTTGTTGGTTCAAGGTTCAATGGTTCAATCATTTTATTGTGTTCCACTCATTCACTTGACTGCTTGAACCAAACTGCGTTGAATGATATGATTTGAAACAAATGGTGTTGAACCAAATGCTTTGAATCTTTTGAACCATTGAACCCATTGAACCTTTGAACCAAATTGTTTCAATGGTTCAAGCCTTCTTCTCTTTGATAAGTGTTTTGAAGCCATTGAATCTAGAAGCGGTTGAACTTTGAACCTTAACAAATGCACTTAACTCTTGCTGGTGATGTTGAACCTTTGAAACCATTGAATCCTTGAACCTTTTTGGTTCAAAGTTCAATTTATAAATGGTTCAATGGTTTGAACACTACATAGAAGCTTTCCAATGAACTATTTTGGTTGAGCCAAGGCATTGAACCAATCCTTTAAAATGACTAAGTTATGGAAACTTGTTCTTTTGATTGAACTCACCTGTAGAAGCCTTTGAACCTATTGAACCTACTAATTTCAAGCATGTTGAGTCCATAGAAACATAACTATAGAGTTCATAAATTTAAGCATGCAGAGTCTGTAGAAATGAGTCCGTAGAACTGGTGGAGTCCGTAGAAATGAGTCTGTAGATTCCTTCCTGTGAAGTTCGTAGAACAGAGTCTATAGATTTAATCCTACAAAGTCCATAGAACTGAGTCCGTAGAACTTGAAAAGTCTTGAAAAATGGATAATTTGAATGCCTAGAACAATTTTTGAGAAGGGGAGAGAGGATTTTGGTTTGTTGGACCAAAATAGTTAAAAATAGTTCAAATGTTGTCCCAAAAATGAGTGATATTTTTGGGGGACAACAAATAATACTATTATTTTCTCTCATAATGAAATATTATTTCATGGCTAGTGGAGTCCAATTTGATTATTGTGGTTACATTATGGGTGGACTCCAAGATGTTGGATACTAATATTGAGGGGATGGGGTGTCCTACTTAGTGAATAAGGGGTCCATCTAGTCAGACCATGACGCTAGTATTGTGGTGAACTTGGAATCCATTATGGACCCATTTAGGTCACATAATTATTATCAACCTTTGGGCTTGAAATTATTTTCTTCACTGAGGAAATTTACTGCACTATGATGGAAAACACATTTTGGATATCCCCTCTTTAAGTTCCTCTAAAGCTCTATAATTATTCTCATCAGGGGTAGTTAAATTTTATAAATTACATTATAGATTCTAAGGAATTTTGATATATTTTTGTCTTAGATGGCATTATGTCATGGCATGCCCTACTACTCGGTAAAATTCTATCTTTATTTTAGGAAAATCATTCTAGTGGCATCCTTGTTTTCCATACTCTATGCACCATACGTTTAATTTAAGCTTGTCTATTTTGTGATATTGATCCATATTTTTCATGAAATACTATAATGTATTTTAAAATTTGGAGTTAGCTACAGGAATTTCACCATAGTCTTTGATTTGTTCAACATGCATTGTAATATCTCTGGCATTTACTTTTATCTCATATTGAGTTTGTGTAGTGTCAAAATAAATCCTACCTCATAATCCTTAAAAAATCCATGTTTATTTGTCTTTATCTTTTAAAGTAAACTCTACTTTTTTCATTACATCCAAAAATCTATGATTATAGTCATATATCAACTCTCCAGACTTCTGTTTGATCTCCTTCAAGTCCTGTATTATCTAGCTAGTGTATTTTGTAATCTTAAATTATATGATTATCTAGTCCTAGACGTATTTTAGACTTGAATTTTAGAGATCTCTTTTGTATATTAATTCTATCACTCTCCCAATTAGATCACCTAATAATTTTCATTTTTTAAATTTCTCATCAGTGAGGCCCTTAACTTGCCACTTCATTTTTGCAAGTTAATAGATATTGTTCAGGGTTTGTAGACCCATCATAAATGGTTAGATTTGAGAATCCTCCTGATTGGTCCAATATAGTAGGTAGCATATATGGATTCTTCTTTTTAACTATTATTTTAGGTGACTGTGTCCTAGGTATTCCTACCTATGTATTACTTTGTGCACCAAAGGAATTTTTGTGTGTACTCTACTTGTCTACACTTCCTTATTATTGTTTTTTAAATTCACCTAATTTTATATACTTCAAATCCTTCCTAATTAAATTTGTTTGAATATCTATTCCCTAATATTTCATGTGCTTTGAAAATGATTTTTCCCAACTCTTCTCCCCTTGCTTGACTGGTTGAAATCTTGTACTAGGATATATAAGATTGGGTTGTAGGGATGCATACACTTATGGTGAATAATCCTTCCTAATGACTTGTTTTTCTACTAAACTTGAGCCTATGATTTTCCTATGAATAATTTATGTTTCTATTTATAAATATTCTTATTATACCAATACCTTTTCTTATGGCTATGCAATACTTCTATCCTCTATTTCCCTACTCCTAGACTACTCTCAACTTCCTCTTTGCACATCTCTTCCTCTACTCACCCTTCATCTTCTCATTCTTTCTATCAGAATCCAATATCATCCTTTTTCTTCAACCTTAACTCATCATATTTATCACTATTTTTTCACAATCGATCATCAGCTGCTCTACTATTATTCTTAATTTTGTTTGCAGCTACTAGGGTATTCGCATATTTATTCCATCTATTACGTTATTGCAATTCTCTTTTTAAATCCAAATATTTCTTCTAATATTTCTTACCTTGTGTCTCCATTTTGGATTTAGGATCAAGATATAGTCACTCATACACACACACACACACACACACACACACACACACACACACACACACACACACACACACATCCCCATAAGCCCATAGTGACAACTCTATTCTAGCTAAAATAGGCACTATGGCCTTTTCCATCACCAACATTTTCAATAGAAGAGGTAGTCACTGTAAAAAATTTCCTCTAATTCCTTGGATCAAGTGGTATTATGTAGCCTCGAATACTATATATCTTTATGCTATGAAATCAATATTGTATTCATCTATAGTGGTTTCAACCCAGTAATCTATCACTCTTGTCTAATCAGTTTCCAATTTCACTAATTGGTTTATCTTTTCTTTAGTCCAAGCAATGGTTTCTCTTGCTTTGGGAAGGAAGAATTAGTACTTGAGTCAAGTATCTTGCACCAAAAAATTTCATATATTTTTACATATATATGTTCCTAAATGATTTCACTTGTAGTGAGACCCATCCTTTAGGATTCTTTTTCTGCTAAGTACCATAGTTTTTAGTCTAACCAGGTTTTAATATCTTGTTGTCTTGGTAGCCATCTTCACATAATTATCCTCAAAAGGAGTGTATCCACGCTCACCATATCATTGTTAGAAGAGGTTACTTATTTAATAAAACATGATAAGGATGAGGATAGCTACGTTATACTAATTTTCATAGGAATGATCAGTGAATTCATAGTTAACAAAATCATAATAAAGATAATTGATGTGCACTTGCAAGGAACTAGATTAACCACAAAATTATTTAGATGTACAGAACATTTAGATTACTTTTTAAAATATATTAAACCAATTAATTAAACATGATAACACAAAACAAGGATAAACACAAGAGATTAGACAAGTAACCATGAACCAAATAGTATATATTGATCTTAGTGAAGGGGTCATCAACTTCTTCATACAAGCATGCATATTTATAGTCATTCTAGTTCTTGACTCTTCATATTATTTTATATATGATGGTGCCAAAATGAGGACACTCTTTATCTTCTATCCTTTCACAAGCTAAGAGGATAGGACAAAACACACAAGCCAATACTTATATATATAATGTATAAATATTCAAAGGAATATCCTACACTTTCTTATTCAATTTTCTTCTCCCAACATCTTCTAATATATGTTTAGTTTGTTTTGTTTTATTATTTCTAAACCCCACTTTGTACCAAAATTTTTGGTGTGCACTAGATTAGATTTACTTTCTTGCATATTATAATAGGAAAATATTAAACCTTAGGACTCTTTTAGGATTGTTGTGTGATTTTGTTAGACTTTAGGCTTTGGAACCATTCCTAGCATGATATGTTGTGACAAGTGATACCATAATTTAGTCTAGTGGATCCCCATATTTATCATGCTCCTGCTTAAAAATTTTATTCCTAATTAGAAGTTTAGGTATGCTCTATGTTCTTTGAGCTAGGATTAATTCATCGACATGATTAATTTCTGATTGCATACACAAATGTATCTCCCCATTCTTCTTCCTTACAAGTAAAAGATTTTTTGCGCATGAGGAATGTTTAATGGGGAAGATGATCTTATATTCAATGTGTTTTGTTAACTCTTTTCTCATGAGAAAAATTCCGGCCAACCTATATTCAAAACCTTTCAATTCATGGTACTCTCATGCAAATACATCTGCAAACTCTTTACATAATGTTATGAAGGAATCTATCGTATCATTAGTATTCACTTTACCTAACTTAAGAAAATTATCCTTGAATATAATAACCTTATCGTAATGTTATTCTTTAGTGGAGATACCTACTTTGTCCCTTATCAACTGATCATATTAATTGAAGATACTCTCAAATGCCACCAAACCTTTAGTTAATTTATTTCTCCTTAACTAGATAATCTGATCACCAAATTGATGTTGTATTTTACTTTGGTTCTTTGAGAATAATTTTGCTTCATGTTGGATAAAAAAATAAATATGGCTGTTAATATCCAAAAATTTCTAACTTACCTCATTATTAGGGACTAATAGCCTACACACCACTTTGAGTTTTGACTATCTTTTGATGTCTTTGACCCCATCAACTATGTCATATTGTGCACAAATGGTATCTAATATTTATGAATGATGATTCGACTCCCTAAGTATGAAATAGATGTCAAAGGATTGGATTTATTCTAATAGATTACAAATTTAGTGCTTGTAAGCTTTAAAAGGTGGATTTTTTTACTGCACATATAACCCTTACCTATTTCACCACTAGTTCACTATCTCCCTTTGCTTGTAAGAGATTAATACCCCTTCTCCTTGCCCATTATATCCCACAAAAGAGGGCCTCGTATTATATAGTGTTTGAAGTGAAACTAAAATAAAATATTAAGGTATAATATCACCTCTAATTGTAATTGGATAAAATTATAACACTTGCTCCACTCCCATTCTTTAACCTTGATCCATCAAAGAATAAAATCCATATGCCTTCATGTTATTAACTTGGGCTAGTGAGATTAGGCATAATAACTCCTTATTCATGCTTATTGTACACACCTATGTCTACCTCTTCAATATTCTTGTAGGGATTATAGCCATGGTTGTTTATTTCCCACTCATCAAGGAGAAAATATGAGAAATGCCTTCAAGTGGTTATTTATACTCTTGGTTATTGACATGTTCATCTTCATCTAAGATAGTAAAATTAATATCAGATAGGTTAGGCATCTTGGGTTATAAGTAGAACCTAGAAATAGGTTTATACCTTATGGTAACCCTTGTCCCATACCTATTCCTAAATACCATGTATGACTAGTCAAAAGAGAGATATCCCTCAATTTTAACAATGAAATACCTAAACAATCATAAATCAAAATAAGAGGAAGGTAAAATACCATAACATATTGAGATATGGTAAAATTAGGTTAGGTATCCAATATAATTTTGAGGTCATTAAAAACACCTACAATCTTTTCAGGAGACCCATCCAATTGAAAATCTCTTTTTTCATTAGGTTCATACTTGAGTTATAACTTATCAACTATGGATTTGGGCATGATAGAAGTACTAACACCACTATCTATCATGCAATTGTGAAAAATATAATATCATATTATGATTGATAAGTAGAAGGAAGGTGGTTTGAATACTTTAAGTGCTTGGGATTCATGAGGTTTACTATTATTAACAAAGACTGCACTTACCTTATCATCTTGTTTATCCATGACATGAAGCTTGGAGAGTCCTTATTGAAAAAGATCATTTTGCCCTAAAATGAGTAAAGAATCCCAAAAAATAATATTAACATGGGCATTCTTTATGTAATCCACAATGGTAAATGGAGAGTTGACTATCTTGGGCTGCAACTTAGAAGTAGATGCATCATTTGAAACTTGTATAACTTGGGGAATAAATAATTTTTTATGATGTTGTGCATGTCCTTATGGTATCTACTAAGTTATAAATGTCTTGTACACTAAATGTTGAGTGTAATCCCATTGATTTTTTTAGGAAGGTGTAGGATTTACCTTAGACTTCCCTAAAATATCACTAATTATCCATCTCTTAGCCCTTATGTGGGATACAATCAATTTTTCTACCTTGAGAACATTCTGACCCTAATTTGCTACCACTTTCTCAAATGAATGTTCACCTTTTTGAAAATTAAAAAAAGTGGTTTCAAAGGGTAACTTACTTCCACTTCCCCCTTTTTGATTTGGTACTTTAGCTGGGGTCATGAAAGAAATGTCTCTTTGATGCATGAGGGAACATTCATTATGTTGTGGAGGAGGCATGTTGTCATGTGTTTGAAAGGCATAACCTTGATGCATATAATATGTATAACATCCTTTACCAAATGGAGCCTTGGTCATCTCATTTGATTTACCCCATGGATAAAACCACTAACCTTATTCTGAATAGTTGTTGTGAGTTGGCATCAAGGCCCTAGAACTGCTAGTAACATTTATAATCATACTTCTCATGACCCTACTCCTCCCTATAATTATACATCAGCTCACATGTAGACTACCAACCCTAATTATCCTACTTAGAGTCATAGTACAATTTTTTGGACCTCCCTCATGCCTTATTCCCATCCTTTACCCATCTCAATGCTTTCTCATGCTAGACGGGCTCTCTAGAGACCCTTTTGGACTTGTTCATGAGCGTGTTAACTAGCTTGGGGCCCTATTTGACCCAAGACATGGATTAGGGATGAAACCCATGGTATAGGCCACATTTTTACTTCATAAAATATATGGCCTAGGCTGTAGCATAGGAAAAATTTGTGAAAAAGTGACCCGTTTGGTCCCAAATAGTCATAAATAGCTAGTTTGGGACTTGTTGATGGTTAGGGTTGGATATAGGCATGTTCTCTCATTCATTCCAGAGATATATTTACTCTTTTTTTTCATCTCTTCTTTGATCATGCTCCATTGATCATTCATTTTGAAATATTGAATACCATCTTCAAATCTCTCTTGATTCTTGCTTGGCACAATTGCTTTCTTGGTGAGAAGGGATGCCCTACTTTGCTATTTCTTCCATTGATGCCTTTATTTAATATTGATAGTGTTCATGAAGCTTTTGGATTTCCCTATGCCTCCTCAATATTCCATTTCAATTTTCACTTGTGCTTCTATCATTGGCTCTCATAGATTGGTGACCTCTCCTTCATCTCTTCCATAGCTTTTGGCTCTTGGTCTAGACTCAGCTCATATATAGCTTAATATTCTTATTATTTTGCCTGTTATCTTGGATAATTAGTTGGTAGAAAGTATGAACATATTTTGAGTTTGATATGTCAGAAATTTTCTTAGTAAATTAAAATTCCTTTCTTAGTTATAGTAGTATATATGCTAGGGTTTGTTAAATTTTAGAAAACTAGTTACTTAATCTATTACTTAGCATAGTTTTTAAAGTTACCTGCACTTGTGTATGTCTAAAGAGTAATTTCATTGCTTGAAATATTCCCTTATTTTATTCTATTTCTCTCTTCATAATCTATTTATATTTCATAATAGACACACTAGAAAACATAGGCAAACTCACTCTTTCTCTCTTGTTGAAACTAGAAATATTATGTTGCTAGAAAATAATAGTATTGCATTGAAAAATAACTCAAATATAGAATTGACATGCTCTTGAACCCTTGCTTGAAAATGTCTTTTTTTCCCAAAATGTATTTAATTTGGCTTAAAAGTACTCTAGTTTCTATATTTACATTTTGTTGGTTATTTCATTTCATTTTGTATTATTGCTTATTACTTATTCATGCAATCCAAAATATAATTTTAGCCACTTGATTTACTATGGTTAGACCCACTATAATTTTATACATATTTTGTGTACTCATTTGTAGTATCCCCAACTTAGTTTACAAGTTTGTCTATAGCATAGTGTAAGCTAGCAAACCAGATAACTACTATAGACCTCCTATAGCCCATATAACCCCTGAGCCTTTTAGCCTCTTAGTGATTTGCTTTAGTACCTTACCAAATACTAGAGGTTCCATTCAGATTCTTGGAGCTATATTCTAGAACACATGATGGGACCTCATAGTTATATCCCATTTAGATCTCTCTTAGCAAAATCCCCTCTATTAGTTAATAGGCTTTGCTTTTAGTTATGTTTTAGATCTCACCTTTGTTCTTTTATCATGATTTAGTTTTTTTACACCTTCCCTATTGGTTATCTATTAGTTTGCCTCTTTTGTTGCCTCCCATGGTGTTCATTTTTCATCACACCCATGGTTGGTCTCCCACCCTTGGGATGACATTCTCATTAGATTTAGGTTCTCATCCCTGAGCTCACTCATGAGAAAGCCATGACTATAATAGAATTTTATTTACATCATAGGATTAATGAGGCTCCTTAGACCTAACATGGTGGTGTAAACCCTCTCACATTCAAAAGGGAACAAAATTGTCAAGACTAAAATAATCAAACTCAATCTCCTTTTCACCAATCCAAACTACATTCATCTAAGGATTTGTTTGCTCATTAATATGCCACATCTCACTCACTTGTCCATGGTGATGAGGATCCTCTTGCTTGATTAGGACTTGATGAGTTGTGTGCAATCATTATGGATTATTTTAGGCATCTTCAAGTGAATGAAGTTAATACCTTACCTTCTAAGAGTTAGCATCATGCTTCCTTCAAAGATATAGCACACACCCACTCAGTGTCGAGTCCCTCACAGCTCTCATGTGAGTTCCATGTCTCTTTCCTAACAGGAATATTCACCTCAAGAGCATCCACATGTCCATGTTATAGATCATAAGTATTCACACTCAAGAAGATATATTCATCATGAAGATTCCTCCCATCCTCCTAGCCCATATTTTCAAGTTTTTGATGAGCACACTAATTTTGATCATCATCTATGGACTAAAGATTCATGGGAGGCATATCAGGAGTATCAACAACCACCAATTGACCCTCACTCAATAGAGCATGACCATTATCATGGATGTGGTAGTCACCATGACCATTTGTATGAGTATGCCATGTCTTCTTAGTAGTCTTATGGGGATCTTCACATTCCTTGTGGTTGCTCCCCACCTCATGGTAGAGATGATTTCCACCATGACTAGCCCCCTTATCAGGAGCCACCTCAATATCATCCCCACCATGACCATGGTCATGATGATGATTATGGGTATAGGTAAAATCATCAGCATCATGAGCCTCCTCTTGGATCTCATCATCATCTAGTTATCAAATATACCTATAAGGATCTCCATAGGAATCCTCTAGCCCCTTGGATGCATGTTATTCCCCTTCCTATGCCCATCCCTGATCTACCTAATTTCAATGGGATGAAGGAATCCAGTCCTTTAGAGCATATTATAGCATTCATGATGATGTGTATGGACTAGGAATAGGATGAAAGTATGTTGTTGAAGCTCTTTTCTTGTACTCTATGAGCTAAAGCTCTTATTTGGTTTTAGAATCTACCTCTAGATTCTCTCTCTAGTTTTTAATTCCTTTTGGATGACTTCCTCTAATATTTTGATATCTATAGACCCTTTAATCTCAAAATATAATTACTTACCTCCATGGTGTAGGCCAAAGGTGATTCCAACTTTGATTTTATGTATAGATGGTGGTCAGTCATTCATACATGTAGAACTAGGTTCTCAGATGACCAGCTTTCTGATATGTTCATGTGAGCATTGAAATAGGAGGTTCACTTTAAGGTCCTTAAACATGAGCCCACCTCTTATGATGAGGTTATTAATGAATGTCTAAATATCAAAGTGTTTTATGTGTGTGTGGGCATGTGGCTTGTACCTTCCCAAAAGTCATCCTCATCCCATGATTGCAATCACAATGTAATCGAGGATGGTGTCATATATTCTCCTCCTAAGAAGAAAGGTAAGAAGGATAATCATGAGGTAAATTCTATAAGTAAGAATCCAACTAAAAATAAATCTTCTAAATCCAGCATGGAAAAATAATAGATGGTGGTCCTTAATGATCCCACCAAGTTTTGCCATTAACATTATTGGGTGAATATTTTGTCACCAACTGACTGATGACAAAATGGGTATATCAACCATAGTACAAGGAGATTTATGCAACAAAAAGTGTAGGTTTACCATATCATAATGAGATAAATCTCTCTTCTCATCAAGGGGAGGTTCCTTATGAATCACTTATATGCTATATATGTATATAAATAAGCATAAAATAATACTCAGGGTAGGATAACATCATCCATCTCTCTTTTTTTAGAGATGATGTTCACAGAATAAAAGAGAAAGGTCTCGGTTGATGGCTGAAAGCATTCCTCTTCTTTTAGAAATGGTATCCAACGCATAGTAGAAGATCTCCTAGAGTAGTAACAAGGTCTGCAAGAAAACCCATGAAAGCACAAAGTCTTTTGTTACTTCCTTCACTGATATGGATCACAAGTAACAGTAGAGTAAAGTAAAGTTCAAAGTCTTTTCCTAAAACTATAATAGATAAAAAGATCACAAAGATAAAAGTATCCCAAAGTCTTTCTTTTATCCTTAGGATGGTCTTTAGATAATTTCAATACACACACTTTGCTTATTAAATCAAACAGATGAGAGATTATGAGGAAAGAGAATATACAAACTATTTCCTAAGTAACACAAATTACTTCAACACAAAGTCTAAAATTAACCTGTTTCTCATTCATTCAACAAAATATGATTTAAAAATTGAGCACAAAGTCTCAAGAAGTGTCTCAATTTCAGTAGATTTTTTGCTCTCAATTATCTAGAGATCCTTTTTACAAAAGAGGTTCCCTCTATATATAGGGAAAAACCTTCAATGGAAAAAGATTAAAGTATTGAAAACCTAGTCAAAGATGAGTTAGCATTGACTTTGGGAAATTTTTTGGATTTTTACATGTAATTACATATTACAAAAGTGCATGTACTTTCACATGACAAAAGTACATAAGTGAATGTCCCAAGTCAATTACAAAGTACATGAGAGAAATGAAGAAGTGAGACTGGAGGAATAATTCAACTCTTGCCACCAGACTTCTTCAGATGAGCATCATACATGGTGATAGATGCCTAAATTCTTATACTATCTAGTGTAATGGTATTCTTGAAGATTACTTTAGCTCTGATTGTAGCATCTTTAAATGTTTTGATTGCTTTTGCATGACTAGTTAACCTAGTTCTTAGATTATCCAGAGTTAACTGAGTATCTAAAATCTTATCCACAGAAGTCATTGAAAATGCCTTCTCTTCGAAATCCCTTTGGATCATACCTTTGAATTCCTAAATCATCTCCTCTACTGAAAGAAATTGATTATCTCTAGAAGTGAGTCCACAAGGCAATTCCTCTAATCTGTTCAATAGGCCGGTGTCACTTTTTTCATTGTCATCTTTGGAAGATTTGTGATCTTTGATCAGCTCCTTAAGTACCTAGATTCTATATATTAGTGATTATTTAATTTCAACATAAGAATCTTTTTTGGCAATGACATTGATCGACACTAAGGTGTATTTCTTTAGATCTTTCATCTCTACCCACTTGCTAAGATATTTATTTGTGCTATCAATATCTTGAGAAATAAGAGAGATGAGGTCTTCTAACTCTATCCTTATTTTCTTCATTTTCTCTATCTTCTCAGCAACCTCTATAAGTAAGGAAATTCCTTGTGTATGCATATTTTCTATGTAATATTCAAGTACTTTCCCTTTCATGTAGGTCTTCTCTACTTTCTGAATAATAAGATCATCTATAGAAAAGGCTTCTTGAGTTTCCACCTCTGGGGAAAAAGTGAATCTCCTGACTACCATGGTCAATTATTCTGCCTTTGCCTTGTAATAATCTTTCATCTCTCTCTCCGTATCAAATTTTTGGACCATGATATCCATTACAAACTTTAGGTCACTCTTCACACCCTCGTGAGTTACTTTCCCCAACTCAACACAAGAAATGGAGTAGCTTCTCATGTCAAAATTCTCTAGGGTTACATCCTATGGAGGTTTGGCTATCTCCATAAATTTGTGCCCCTTTTCCTCAACAATTTTTGAAAGGATCCTTGGCTTCTTGGGGGCCTTAGCTTTTACTGGCTCTATTTTATCAAAATTAAAGTCATCTACAGAGATGGCTTGCTTCTTCTTTTTAGGTGTGAAATTTGATAACCAAGGTGGGAAAGAAGAATTACTTACTGTAGTAACAGTCCCTGTAGCTGGTGTTACTAGGGTAACATCTGCACTACTAGTGGGAACAATGGGTGCAGTGGGTGTTGGCTGGTCGATAGTGAAACTATCTTTGATATTAAAATAAGGAGATGAGAGACTAGGGATAGATCCTAATGATCAAATAACATCTCTAGAAGTGCCTTGAGGGTCACTAAAAATATATCTAGAAGGAGAGGTAGCTCCAGAGGAAGGAATGATGATGGGAGAAAGAGGTGAAGGAGCTACCATAGGGGATTGGGGTGGAGAAGAAGAAACCCCTGGAAGTGGTTGTGCCCCCTCTTGGGAAGATATATTTTATATTCTCTATTACTCTAAACTCCTATCATATATTTCCATCCATTCTGCCACTTGTTATTGAGTGCTTTGTTCTCCAACCCCCATAGCTATTGATTCTGGCTCTTTCTTAGCAACCTTTGATTTCTTCGACATAAAGATGATCTTAGGCTTGTGAGGCCTAGAAGGAGAAGGAACGTCACCTTATTCTTGGTTCTATTCTCTGCTATCTTCCTTGTTTCCTCTTGGAATTTAGCCTCTGATCCTGTGATGAATTCCTTTAATGTGATTGCTTTGGTCATTAGCCAATCATTGGTGTTAGCCAATATTGGTTTGATTCTCATCCTTAAAGAGGTAAAATCCTTTTGGGACCATTGAACTGGAGGAAGAGGAGAGTTATTGACTTTTAAGCTAGGTATCTACTGTTAATTAGATTTTTTTCATCAACTAGATTTGGGGGAATATCTGCAAGCCCTAAATATTTAATTTGCTCTAGAGATAGTCTATTGTAGTCCATTATTCTGATCTCTTCCACTATTCTCAAATCTATCCAGATGTCTTCAATCATGGGCTCATGAAACTGAGTCTTCCTTTTGATCATGTTCTTAACACCCCTGTAGTCAAAACTGGGTCTTCTTTTAAACTGCTTCATGGTGACCAATTGCATTTCTGTCTCCATTACCCTTGCTTTGGCGGTAGTCAAAACTAAGTATCTGTCAATTTGTATTGGGAACTTAAAACCTAGCTTCTTAAGTTCCATTTTTTTAGTGTGCACGAAAATAATCTATCTACATATCTCCATTAGGACTAATTTTTTAGAAGGAAATCTAGGGAACATGTATGAATAGCCTTGGAAAAAGCCAACCCATAGATAGTGAAAGGTAGGGAATTGTAAAAACATACAGCCAAAATCATTGATGATAGTCTAGGCTTCATTTAATACTCTATTTTTCTCTAGTTGAGGATTGAAAAGGCACAAAAATACCGTGAAGAAGGTGTCATTTACCCTCCTAAAGTGATAGATTGATCCTTTTAGTGTTAGCTAAGGGTAATATGAATAAACAAGGGTGGTTCTTCTATCTCCTTCTATTTTCAAACCTAGAAAGGTTTGCATTGAAGCCATGATGTATACTAAGTATGAAATCATATAGAACTTTTAAGTAGTAGACAACTTTGTCAATTGCTCATGAAGAGCATTGTTGATCTGCTCACCCCAGAAGATGACTTGTTTCCCTTGTAGAATTATCTTGATAAAGGGATACATCCATTCATGGAATTGAGAAGAATATGGTAGACTTCATACTCTACTGAGAAGAGTAATTAAGTATAACTTCCTCTATAAAATCACTTCTTGGAAAATTCCATGGCCATCTACACAAGTTGGCTCTGGGAGTCTTGAGCCATCTGTTATTCATCACCTTCTTTGCCTTCTCAGGATCCTTATCATATTCTTTTTATGCCTCAATGAAGTCAATTTTCAACACTTTGGTAGTAGGAGGGCACATGAAAACTTTATCAATAAATTTGGGGTCTAGTCAAATTATCACGTTGCCACTGGCATCTGACACTGTCATGGTTTCTTTGTTAAAAAATTGGGTGCACTAGAGGATGAACTCAATGTGATGCACCACCACAGGGAAAGAGGAGACTAGGTGGATGTTGCTTTCAATTATTATTTCCATCTCTAAGATTAGGTTTTTCACCTTGGTTCTCTCCATAAACTCGGCCATATCCACATGGCCAATCTCTATATCTCTAATGTTGTTGACATTAGAAGTGATCGAGGTGATTGGGAAAACACCTTGATATTGATACTTCATTGCCTTGACTTCTTCGAAGAAGCTTCAATCATCAGGATGAGCCTTTATTGAAATCATGTTGATGAAGGAGGATCTCTAGGAGGAACTGCGATAAGAGTCATGATCGCACAATTAGGGAAAAATTGGCAATTTAGAGAAATTGCACATTGAGTGATCATGACCAAGGAAGGGTACTTAGAAGGGTGAAGGTGCAAGTGGGTTTGAAAATTACGAGGAAATGAAAAATGGAAGAAAATAAAATTCCTTAGAGTTGGAGAAAAATTGGAGGAAAAGAATGCAGGGGTGGCAAAAAATGTTGCCCTTACATGTGGAATGGATTTGCGTGAATAGGCAGAAAAAAATGTCGCCCCTGCATGCTAGGGTGAAACAGAGATGCATTTTTAGAAATTTCCATCATTGATGCATCTCAAAGGGAAGGAACATGTAATGGAAGAAAAAAATTATGCCCTTGCACTTGGTAGAAAACTTGGGTGTAATAGTGGTGATTTTTGCTGCCCTTACACCCGAATCGTGTTGGGTCGCATCAACAACAAAATTTGCTGCCAGTGCATAAGATAAAATGCAATGTGTTAGGGCATAAAAAATTTCCACCCTTACAAGGGTAAGAGAATGGAAAGGAAATGAGAGGGTGGTGAAATTCACCGCCCTAACACGGGGGAAAATAAAAAGAAAAGGCCAAATGGGGAGGAAGGGAAGAGGAGGAAAGAGGTGTGGCAGAAGGAAAAAAGTGCCTCAATGGGCAAGAAGAGGAAATAAAAAAATGAAACCCTAAAAAAAGAGAGAGAAAAAACTAAAAAGAGAAAAGAAAATGAAATAAAATGTATAAAAAAATACCTACCTAGAAAATAATGTGTGACGAGGGCTTGAATCTGACTAAAACACGCTTCTTCCCTCTTACTAGATCATCTAGAGGTAGAGGGCAGCAGGAGGAATGGAAGAAATAAATCAAAAAGGATAAAAAAGAGATTAAATGGGGCAAAAATTTCCCCTAAACACTTGATGCATGTGGCCATAAATTTTGTGCACAAAAAATGAGGCAGTACAGGGGTGGCAAAAATTGCCGCTCTTACACTGGAGTTTGAAAGACATGCAGGGGAGGTGAATTTCACCACTCCTACATGGTAAGGAGGAAAATTCAAAGGTGGATAATTTCACCAATATTGAATGTTGGATGAAAGGGTGGTGAAAAATGCCACCTTTGCATGGAAATAAATAAAAATGCATTGGCGGCAAAAAATGTCGCCTTTGCATGAAAATGCAAGAAAAAGCTAACTCTGGGAAATAGAACATTTGTCCCCTGGTCGTATCGAGACTATAAAAATTTTCACATTTTTAGGGAAAATGTAATAAAGAGTCATTATGAACTTCGAATGATGCCAGTTGATCAAATGTGAGAACAAGAAAAACTCGTCTCAAAAAATGAACTTAGAGAGAAAAACACGAAATGGAAAAGTTTCGTAGGGGTTGTTCCAAAAAGGAGCATAGCTATTTTTGGGAAAAAAAACATTAGATGAAGGTGCATGATGATTCTAATTGTGTTTCCCAAAATTTTGGTGGAAACCCTCACCATAGGTGTAGAGTATCCTCTCACAGAGTCCAACCACAAGTTGGATGTGTTTAAGGAGCCTCTTCCTTATCATGACAAAGAAAAGAAGAAGAAGAAAAATAATAAATAAAAGTATAAGGACCCACACTCTCCTTCTTACTCTTCTAGCTCTTTTGATTCCTCTTCCTAGGATACCACACGAGGGAAAGCCAAGAATGAGAGTATCAAGGTGGTTTCTATTATTGACATCACTCCTACTAGGTATGAGTGCTTTGTCAATACATGTTCAGGTTAGGATACTGACCCTTCTATATAACATAATGGTGTTTGACCTCTCATCCATCCCATGGGGGTGAGAAATCCCAAAGTTAGATTTGAATTTTAGTGTAATATCCCTTCCTAGGCTAGATAACATATGTACTCTATCATCAAAGAGTTATAGGGCCTATCATACATGATCTCCATCTAGGACCTACTTTAGCTTTTCCCTGACCAAAAGGACCTCATCCTTGATGAGCTTGGTATTTATCATAAGGATCCACTATAGGATGATATTGGGGTGTTGTTTAATTTTGATAAACTTGAGCATCTTCACCCTCATATTCTCTCTTTTGACCTAGATTTCTTGCTAGATGCATTAATTTTGGCTAAGAGAGTTCATTTCCCTCTCTACATTAAGACTTTTGTTGATGATTACCACATCAAGTGGTGTATCATGGATGAAGTATCTACCTTGAATATCATACTACTACGTGTATTCAATGATCTTGGGATTATTTAGAAGAAGCTTTTTGATTCTTTCCATAGGTGTGTTGGCTTCAAAAATGACATAGTTATGCCAGTGGGAAACATGAAGCTCTACATCAAGTTTAGTCTTAAGGTGGTTCAAATTGAGTTTTGTTTGTTAGACCTAGATATTTCATACAATATGATTCTTAGTTGACCTTAGACCATTGTCATATAGGCTATCACTTTAGCCACATTTTTCATGGTCTAGTTCATGCATGAAGGAGAGGTTCACACTCTAGAGGCTGATCGAGATCCCTAGGCATTGTTATATGCAAATACCAATCCCTCAAGCAAGAATTTGGTTATCTCTTCATGGGTTTTTGTGGGTACCCACACACCCCCTGCTACTGAATCTCATTTGATCAAGGATGAACATTGTGATCTAGTTGAGTACTGGGCAACATTCACTCCTTCAAAGTCTAGCATACATGTGACAAACTCCCTATCCTACCTCATGTCTCTAGGGTGGATCTTACCTTCTTAGAGACATCTTCCAATATTTCTCCCCAACTATTGAGCTTTCCCTCTCTTCATGCTTCTCCCATCAGAGTATCTACTCTCTCAATACATCTCCCACAGAGATTACTAGCGTTTTTGAGTCTGATCTTGAGTGTTATTCCATTCATGGTATAGTGCCCAACTTGATAAATAAGAGGAGAGATTATAATAAGCTCATGCCCGTGTATCCTACATGTTACATCCTCTTACTTGTTTGGGTTCAACGGTCTTGTTCACCAATAATGACCCCACCTTTGGGACTCCTATGTTTCAAGTCAAGACTGGTGAACCTAAAAATGTGGATGTTCCATATCCTTCTCCCCACATTTTCCATATTATTTGGCCTCCTCATAGGAAAAAAGTGGCTTGTCTAGAGGGAAAGCCTCTAGTTAGGGTGAAGCATTGCCCTTGAGGGCAGGCCCAGGCCTGGACTTACAATGCTTTGGTGAGCCTTAAAGCTTACTAGAACACCCTTCTCAAGCCCTTATTCAATGGATCACCCCTCTCATGTCATCCATTTCTAGACCTATTAGGCCTCCTTATCCATATACCTTATACATTCCTATATGGATTCACCTTGAGATAGAAGTAGAGTATTTTGCTTCTTTTAGTTGGTCATGTTACTACTTGCTTATAGTCAACACTCCACCAACTCCCACTCCCTTTTTTTATAATGCTTGTAGGTGGTGTGGGTTAGTGGTTATGGTTGATTATGACTTGATCTAGCCTCCTCTAGTTGGTCTTCATATATCATGAGCTTCTTACCACCCCTCCTCACCTCTCATTGTGATTGGTATTGAGACACTCTTTCATGATTAGCCCTACATAATGGTGGTGCCTCTACCTCCTGAGATGTTTTTCTTACCTCTAGCACTCTGACTCCTCATATTTGTATGAGATATTAATGTGACCTTGGATCATTCATGGTCTTTATGGGATAAGAAAACATGTTTTGACAAGCTCAAAAATTGTTTTATCTTATCTCCCTCCTTACCTAGTCTTTTTAAGCTAGTTTTGGCTCTTTTTGGGCTCTTCAGGGTTGTTTTTGGTCTTTATTGGCCTAGGCCATGACTTTATAGGAAAATAGGATCCTAGAAGTGGGCCAAGCTATAAATTTTTTATCCTGGTAGTGGTCTAAGCCATGGGTTTGTCGGTAACCTTGCTTTTTGCCCTTTTTGGGCCTTCATTTGGCTCCATTTTTACTCCCAGAACCTTCATCTTAGATGTTTTGTCCCATTCTAGATACAATGGTAGAATCTATTTCTCTCTTTGAGGTATCCTTAGGGTTTTTTTTGGGACCGTTCTGATCTCTTGGACCCCCAAGTCTTCTGGCCTTTTTGGCCCATGCATTCCTTGCCAGATGCATCTTATGGGCCCTGTTTTACATCTCAAACTGTGAAACCTTAATCTTAAAGGTTTTGACCCATTCTGAGTGCATTGGCAACCTTTTTTTTTTTTCAATTTGAGGTTTCTTTGGTCCTAATATAGACCTATTATGATCCGTGTACTCTATTTTTGAGCCCCATAGGCCTATTTGGTGGGATTGTACCCTGTTCTATGGGTCTCTAGGGATAGAAGCTCTTTGTTATGCTTCTTTTAGTTAGTTGGTTCTATACATTTACATAGATAATTTTTTTCAGTCCTTTATTTTTTTATCATGGTTGTAGGTTATTAGTGTCATTTAGCTATAGAATTTCAATATTTTCTCTAGTCTTCTTGATTGGTCTTCATCTTTTCTAAACTTCCCCCCTCTTACCTTTGTTACCTCTTTTCATGGCTAGCATTGGTCAATTATTGTGATCATGGCTTGGTTTCATTGATTGTTTCCCCATGTAACTTGATTACAACACCCTACATTGAGATACCCCAATTGTAACTATTCATCCTACATCTTTACCCCCATCATGGTCCACCTCTCAATGGTTATTCATATAGATGGCAGTAGTCAAGGAAATCCAGGACCTACAACCATAGAATAGGTGATCAATGATCTATGGGACCATGATCTTGTTGTGACTGGTCATTTATTTATCAATGAGATAAATAATATCACTGAGTATCATGTGATCATTAGTACTTTGACTAACACACATGAGTTAGGTGCATGATATGAGCAGTTGTTCTTTGACTCACTCTTAGATGTGTCTCAACCCAATAGTGTATGGGCTATCTTTAGCTCTGAGTTTCTCCCCCTCTTCAAGGTGGTGCATGATTTTCTATCTTTCTTTGAGGATCTCTAGTTCACCCACATCCCTCGCAAGGAGATTACTAAGGTTGATGCTTTGGTAAATGTCATTTTGGATAGTATGATTTGATTTGATATCACTTGTGTTTCCCTTTTTTAGGGGTTGGATCGGGAGCTTGACGTGGATTCTATATCACACAACATATACACTTCCACCCATGGATTGCATCATCAATAGTCTTCCACCACCATCCTTATCTGGTAAGTGCAGGTAATGTTTTATTTTATCTTTTTAGTTCTTTCTTTCCTTTGCTTTAATATGGTTTTTAGGTACTTCACAACACTCCTTATTCCTCTAAACACTAAATTATCATACCTTAGGGGCACATGTAATCATACTTCCCATGACCCTATTCTTCCCTAAGATTATACATTAGCTCATGTGAAAAATAATAACCTTGTTTATCTTGGTTAGAGTCATAGGCCACTTGTTTAGACCTCCCTTATGCTTTATTCCCATCCTTTACCCATCTTGGTGATTTTTCATGCCAGATGGGCTCTCTAGAGACCCTTCAAGACTTGTTCAAAAGCTTGTTGACCAGCCTAGGGCCCTTTTTGACCCAAGCCATGGTTTAATGAGGAAACCCATAGCCTAGGTTGAATGTTTCCTTCATGAAAGCTATGGCCTAGGCTGCAACCTAGGTAGAAAAAATGAAAAAATGACTCATTTTGTCCCAAATGGTTAGAAATGACTATTTTGGGACTTTTTGATAGATTACAGTTGGATATAGGCATGTTCTCTCATTCATTCCAGAGATGGATTGACTCTTTTAATACATCTCTACTCTAATCATTCTCCATTGATAATTCATTTTGAAATCTTAGTTTCCATCTTCAATCTCTCTTGATTCTTGCTTGACATAATTGCTTTCTTGGTGAGAAGGGATGCCCTACTCTACTATTTCTTCTATTGGTGCCTTTCTTTGATATTGATAGTGTTCCTAAAGCTTGTGGATTTCCTTGTGCCTCCTCAATATTCCATTTCACCTATCACTTATGATCCTATAATTGGCTCTCATTGATTGGTGACCTCTCCTTCATCTCTTCCACAAATTTTGGCTCTTAGTCTAGACTCAGATCACATATAGCTTGATCTTCTTCCTCTTTTACCTCTTAGCTTGGATAATCAATTGGTAAAAAGTCTACACGTATTTTGAGTTTGATATGAGTGCACTTTGCTTAGTAAAGTGAAACTCTTTTCTTAGTTATAGTAGTATATATGTTAGGGTTTGTCCAGTTTTATAAAACTAGTTGCTTAATATATTGCTTAGCATAGTTTCTAAAGTTTCTTTCACTTGTATATGTCTAAAGTGTACTTTCATTGCCTAAAATATTCCCTTATTATATGCTATTGGTCTCTTTATATTCTCTTTGAATTACATAATAAAAAAACTATAAAAATTAGGCAAACTCTCTATTTTTCTATTATTGAAACTAGAAATATTATGTTTCTATAAAACAATAGTATTGCATTGAAAAATAGCTCAAATCTAGAATCAACATACTCTTGAACCCTTTCTTAAAAATGTCTTTATTTCCCAAAACATATTTCATTTAGCTTCAAAGTGCTCTAGTTGCTAGATTTACATTATATTGGATATTTAATTTAATTTGGTATTGTTGCTTCTTTCTTGTTCATGCAATCCAAAGTATAGTTTTAGCCACTTGTTTTATTGTGGTTGGACCTGCTAGAGGTTCGTGCATATTTTATGCACTCGTTTATACTAGCCCCAACCTAGTTTACAAGTTCATCTATAGAATATTGTAATCTAACAAACTAGATAGATAATATAGACCTATTATAGCCCATAGAACCCCTGAGTCTTCTAACCTCTTAGTGATTTTCTTTAGCACCCTACCAAACACTATTGGTTTCATTCATATTCTTAGAGCTACAACATTAAGATTGAAACTATTATAGGGTCTTGCATGTGTAATATACCCTTGTACGTATTGGTTAGGTTGATAAGGATACCTATTATATGGGTAATAATGATAAGGATATTGGTATGGGGATTGATAAGGACTATAATACAGATTCTATTGCCTTTCCAAAACTACCAATTAATTGTTTTGTGCCTTAAGTACTCCCTCTATCTTACCCAACCTATCTACTTGGCTACCATTTGAATGATCTTGATTAGTTGGGAATGTTAATGGAATAATTATGGGGAATAAGGGTTGAATTTATGGTAATAATGGCATGAAAGGTGATGTAGATATTGCACAAGTTCCCTTCTTTTGTCCTTGAACAAATGATCACTTGTCTAGTCTCAGGATTAAGAAACTATACACCATGAAAAAGTATAGAACATATGAACTATTTTTAAGAATACAAGGTATTTAGTTAGATTATAATATTCTCCTAATAACTCTCAACTCCCCCTTTGGATCTTTCTCCAACACCTTCCCTTTCACTTATGCAACTCTGCCTGTGTAATACTCAATCCTTTAGCCTTGTTTCACTGAAAATGAAATTGTATAGAAAATAACAAATGGTTATGAAATTAAATAGTCATATCATAATTTTAATTATATTAATAATTTTTTTAATCAAATTTTAGGGTCTAATTCAACTCCTAGACCCACTTTCCCTCTTGTAGCCTATCAAATTAGCCTCTTTTAGCCCTTACTCAACACCTCACTAAAGAAATCCATAAAACTAGTCCATATGGTTTTGTAAATGGTTTATTAAATTATGGAACACAAAAACATGATATATTAAAAAAAAATGTGATTTTTTGATGGTTAGTTTACTCCCAATGGCCAAAACCCTAGTTGTCAGGGTTTAGGGTGACTATGCAAGCCGAGGGTGATTTAAATTGCATATCTTGATCAAAAAATAGTTTAAAAGAAAAATAATAATTGGAAAGGGTTTTTATAATGATAATATACATTTTTGATTCATTTATCAAGTCTATTTAACCCAAAAATCATTCACAAACACAATATCTCAATCTTTCTAATTGTACTCTATTAACAAGGACAATGATTAAGCAGGGTTTTGTTGTTTTCATCCCAAAAATACTCTATAACCTATACTAAGGTTATTAATAATTTTTATGATCACCTTAAACCCTTATATTTCAAATTCAAAATGAGATTAAATACAACAAAACTTAGTCCACATAATTCTAAGTGGGTGGGTTGTATGTTTACAAGGTGTAATGTCAATGTCCAACCTAGGCTTAACATCTTCTGGTCAAATGTGTACTATCTCAACATTATATACAACCAATAATAAGTGTATTAAACCCCAAATTATCCATATAAATCAAGAAATAAATTATTAAATGCTCAATTTATTCTTAAATAACCTGTATATGTGCATACTTTATTGATAGACTTGACAAACTTGACAAACATGATAGATTATCAACTCAGTTAACATTTATTGAATCCAAAATAGAGAATACAATATGATCGTAAAATTATAAACCAATATTCAATAAATATAGTTACCATTGGATGAACTAAAAACCATATAGGCTTTTTTTTAGCCATGCCATTTCAATGCACATAAAATTCCAATATCATAGTCATTCTTCATTCATCAAATTTATTTATTCCATGTCCATTATCCATCAAATTCGAATGGAATTCAATATTAAAATACCAAAACTAACTCACAAAATCTCCTACCAAGAAGCATAACTGATTCTTGGGTCTTTCTCATGTAGATGTCATTATGATCACACTATATTATTCATGAGTTACATAAAATGACCAATGAATGACCTTGTCTAAAGACTAAATAATATATTAAGGACATTTTAATAGTCTCAAGACATATTAGACATGTTTATACACCTGTAACCCTTCACAAAATGCATGGAATTCCTTTAATAAGGCTTGAAAATTCAAAATTTCAAATAGAGGCATTTTGGCAAGAAAATCCATTATTCAAATTTTATGCAACTTTGGACAACCTAAACCACACCTAAAGACAACTTATGACTTCTAAAACCTATGAAACACTTAAAATATAAATTCAATCCAAAATTTAATCCATTTTTGGGTCCTTATATGATGCCCTTGCATCATAATACCAGGATGAAGAATTTTTACCATATGTGTCAACTTGGTATATGCTCTTATTTACTTGCATCGTACCTCCTGATAGAAGGTTACTGCTACTACTTACCTCTCATAGAGGTGAACATGTTCTTGGTACCCATAATTAGGCCTTTTCTATTACTTTTTCTGCAATGGTGTACCTACACATGTAACAAACATGTTAAGGAAAACATAGATGTTGTCTTCTACTGCTTATTTTGAATGTGCATACCATGTTTCCACTCCTTCAAACTAATCCATCATAACCTTGCTTCCATGATAAAATAATTTTCATAATGTGTCTTATTTATCCTTCATCCATTTTTATTTCTTTATACACTTCACCTCATGTATATCATCCTTTGGTTCCATGTATGCTACTTGGTTGTGTAATTGCTTGATTTGTTGTTGCACTTATCCATCATAACTATTATTTACCTCCAACATATGAAATGATTGCATGTTCTCTTCCAAATTCTCATTCTCTTGACTTAACCCTCTTAAAGGATTATATTCATTTGGTTTTCCTTCATGGACCTATTATATATCTTCCATCTCTATATCATCTCTTTCCATTTCAAGACTCTCTCTCATGCATATGAGATTGTCTATCACTCCTATGAAATCACAGCTTGAAATATTTACCAAGTACTGAGACAAAATTGAAAATATCTCACTTACATACTGAATTTAAAAATTATTAGTTGAAAAAGGTTCACACTCTTCAACTTGGGCTTCTTCAATCTCCTTGGGTTGTTCTTCCATCCTTATATATTAAATTTATTACTACACCAACTCCTTGTATCTTCAAACCAATACTTTAGAATAGACACCAAAAAATTTATCATTATCATTCTTAAAAGGAATCAATGTGTGCTTGTTTTCCTTATGCTCCAAATAATAGGTGTTCTTCACCCCATTATGACTAGTTGACCTATCAAATTACCAAGGACTTCTTAGTAGTACAAGATAAACATCCATGGGGATAATATCACACATGACCTGATCCTTATAGGTACCAATATGAAAATCTAATAAGCATTGTTCATTAACAAGCACATGATATCCCTTATGAAGCTAAGAAACTTTGTAAGGTGTAGGGTGTGGTAATATTTTTAGGTGAAGTTTACTTGCCACTTCATTTGAAACCAAATTATCTATACTACTTGAATCTATAATCTTTTTAAAACATTTAGGATGGGACTTAAATATTCTGAAGAGTGTTTTCCATTGAGTGGGATCTTTTTACTTTGGTGGGTTCAGCAATGTCCTCCTCATCAAGAGTGATTCTCCTTCTTTAGGTGATTCAAAATGTGAAGTAAATCCCACACTTTATTCATCTATAGGTTGCACCACTTGATTTATGCTCTCATTTCTATGACTTCTTTCTTACTTATCCTCTAGACACTCAATATTTATCACTTTCATACTTGTTGTATTTGAAGTATTTTCCTATGACTCCACTAGTCCCTCTTCCTTTAGATGCCTCTCCAACTCTGTAATATGGACTCCTAGATCTATAACCACCTCTTGGATATGCTTCATACCTTTGTCTACTACTTTCACCTTCCTCATATGCATTCTTATTATCATACTCTCCTCTTCCTCTCATTGTTTTACCTATTCCTCTTTCTTTCTATATGTGTCTTCTTGTCAACTTCTCCTTAGATTTAAAGGTTGCTTGGTAAGCTTATTTAATTATTTTCAAAGTGAATATACTAATCTCATCTTTTATGGAAAACTTAAGGCCATTTAGGTACCTTGCTACCTTCTCATCATCATCTTCCAAATGGCCTATTCTAATTGTCAACCTATTAAATATTCTATATACTCCTTCACTAAATGCTCCTTTTGTCTAAGATTCTACAATATCCTAAACAAGTTTGTGTGGTATTCCTTGGACATGAACTTTCCCTTCATCTTCATCACCATCCTATCCCATGACTAGATATTTGCTTTACCTCTTCTCCTTCTCTCTTCTTGGATTCCATCCTACAATAAACAAACATTTCTTATCAATCTTGTGACTGAAATTTTGACTTTCTTGGTGTCATCCACCTCTTCATAATCAAAATATTTGTCTATGGCTGCTATCCAATCTACCAATTCATCCACATTGAGATTACCTTCATACATTGGCACATCTAACTTTGGTTTTAAACCCATATTAATCATGGATTTGATCAATATTTATTCAAATATATATTATATTTCTTCCTCTTCTCTATCACTATCATCTTTAGTTATGACCCTTCTTCTTTAGGATATCTCCATAGATTCCATTCTTTCCTGCATATTCCTCATCTCGATGACCAAATTTTCCATATTCTGATGCATTCTTTGAGTTGAAGTAGGTTGTATTTTTATTGCTGAAATTTTATCCTCCTTATACCATCCTCTAACCTTCCTTATGATCTAATACTAGATGATGCAGATCTTGCACAAGTTTCCTTCTTTTATCTTTAAATAAAGGATCACTTCTCTAGTCTCAAGCTTAATAAAATATACACCATGCAAAAGTATAAAACCTACGTACTATTTTTAATAATACAAGGTATTTATTTATATTATAAGAGTATCCTAAGAACTCTCAATTACCCCTTTAGAACTACCTCCAACACCTTCCTTTTTACTTATGCAACTCTGCCTATGCAATACTCAATGCTTATAGCCCTATTTGACTGAAAATGAAATTTTATAGATAAATAACAAATGGTTATGAGATTATAAATTCATATCATAATTTAAATTATAATAATACACCTATATGTAAAATTTTAGGGTCTAATTACTCTCTTAGACCCACTTTCCCTCTTGTATCATATCAAATTAGGCCTCTTTTAACCCTTACTCAACACCTCACTCTATAATGAAAGAATGAGCAGGAGATACACAGGATCCACAGGATCAATCCAGGAGAAAGAACCCACAACAAATAACCTGCAAATATTTCCAGAGAATAAATAAATTTGTCACACTTAGAAAATAGGTGATAATCCACAAATTTCTCTATATCCTCTTAATAATCTCTCATTAATTTCTCATATAATGCAAAGTATTTATAATACAAATAGTTTGTTTCATGTTAACAAACTATTTGTAATGATTACAAAATAAAGAAAACAAACTATTTGTTTTATCATACTACGAACAAATATATTGTTGAGAAATTCTCAACAATAAAATAAATTAACCGAGGTAAATAAATTTTACCCTCGATAATAAATAACTTACCCTATTAACCCTAGGTAAGCTTAAATATGCATTATTCCAACACCCTCCCTTAAGCAAAACATAGGGAGAATGACAAACAAGGATGGGTCCCAGCTACTAGGCCTGATAAGGTACCCATGTACAAACCAATCAAAATATATGAATAATAAAGGAAGGAAGGACTTCATGGGAAATCCCCCCCAAGGACAACGTCCTTCACCCCAAGCATCGCTCGCAATTGAAGATAACGAGGAGAAGCCAAAGTTTTAGTGAAGATATCTGCAATCTGCTCAGCTATAGGCACAAACTCCAAAGAAAGAACTCCATCCTGAATAAGATGTCGAATGAAGTGCATGTGAATCTCAATGTGTTTTGTTTGCTGATGCTCAACAAGATTGCATGAAATAGCAATCGCACCTTGGTTATCACACCAAAGAGTAGTAGGACCCTGATGTGTGAAGCCAAACTCTCCAAGCAACTGTCAAAGCCAAAGTATCTCCTGACTAGCTTTGACAGCACCTTGATACTCAGCCTCAGTAGAGGACAATGCAATAGCAGTCTGCTTTTTGCATGCCCAAGCAACTAGACCTAAACCAAGTGTGAAAGCAAATCCACAAGTGGACTTACGAGTGTCAACATCACCAGCCCAATCAGAGTCAGTGTATCCAATAAGATGTGTAGAACTCTGTGGTGTGTAATGTATACCAAAGTGAGTGGTGCCCCAAATGCAGCGTAAAATACGCTTGGCTGCTTGCCAATGACTCTCATGAGGCTCATGTGAGAACTGAGAGACAAGGTTCACAGGAAATGTGATGTTAGGATGGGTATGAGTTAGGTATAAAAGACTACCTACAAGTTGCCTATACAAAGTGGAATCAACAAGAGGAGTCATACAAGTGGAAGACAACACAATACCTGACTAATATGGAGTGGGGGTAGGCTTACAATCATCCATGCCAAATCGATGAAGAAGATCTATCGCATACTTCTGCTGTCTAATAGAAATGCCCTCAGAAGACTGAAAAACTTGAAGACCAAGAAAATAATGTAGAAGTCCCAGATCTGTCATATCAAACCTATCTGCCAACTTGTCCTTGGTGTCATGTATCAAGGAATCTGAACTGCCAGTGAGGATGAGATCATCAACATACAAAACCAAAATGACAAGCTCCTCACCTTGTTTCAAGATGTATACATTGTGATCTAACTCACAACGAATAAAACTAGAACTCAAAAGAAAACTATCCATCTTCTCATACCAAGCTTGAGGAGCTTGTTTTAGGCCATAAAGAGAACGATGGAGTCTACAAACTAATGATGAGTCCTGCACAAATCCTGGAGGCTGCTCCATATAGATCTCCTCATGGAGATCACCATGCAAGAAAGCACTCTTCACATCCATCTGAAAAATAGACCAAGAATGTGAAGCAGCAAGAGAGAGTACAAGCCGAATAGAATCCATCTTAGCTACAGGGGCAAAGGTCTCAGAGTAATCAACCCCTTCAACCTGTGAAAAACCCTTAGCTACTAATCTAGCTTTGTACTTATCTACTGATCCATCTACAACATATTTGGTCCTATAGACCCATACATTTTACAAGTTTTATTCCCTTAGGAAGAGGCACAAGATCCCAAGTATCATTCTTCATCAATGAAGAATACTCATCATACATAGCAACATCGCACTCGGGTATACCAATAGCCTCAAAAAACAACACTAGATCATCTGTACAAGCTTTTCCCAAAAGAGCAACACCAGATGTTTGTGAGCGAGTGTGACGAGAATCAGATGGATCACCAATAAAAGAACTAGCTGCCTGTAGAGTGCTCTTTGCCCACTTAGGCTAAGGTGGTGAAGAAGATGGCTGTGGTGGCTGAATAAGTGCAACATCATCATCATCATCATCATCATCATCAACAATAGAAAGAAAATCCTCACTATCCTCAGTAGAAGGAGGGGGAGAAGAAGAACTAGATGTACACTCCTGTGGAGTGGGTAGCTCATCAACCTGAACATCCCGTCGAAAAAACACATCATGTGTGACAGGATCAAAAAGATGATAGGCTTTTACATCTTTACAATAGCCAACAAAATGAGTGGTTGGATTTTCTTCTCCAATGCTTTACGTTTGTCATCAGGAACGAATGCCCATTCTTGACTCCCAAAGATGTGAAAATCTGAAATATCAAGCTTGATCCCAGACCAAGCTTCTTCTGGTGTCATATTTTGCACAACTTTGTGAGGCATACGGTTTTGAATGTAGTTTGCACAATTTACAACTTCAGCCCAATATTGTGGACCCAAATTTTTAGAGTGAATCATACAATTAGCCATTTCTTTCAATGTTCGATTCTTCCTCTCTGCTACACCATTTTGTTGAGGAGTGTGTGGGACAGTAAATTGGTGTTGTATCCCATGCTCATTACAAAAATCATAGAAAGAATTACTGTCATATTCCCCCCCCATTTTCAGTCCGTATCTTCTTAAGAGGAAGAGATGATTATTTTTCAATAAAGGCTTTGAAGGCCTTAAAAGTCTCAAAAACTTCACTTTTCAACTTGAGAAAATATACCCAAGTTTTACGAGTGAAATCATCAATGAATGTGAGTGAAAATTTAGCCCCTGAAAAAGAACGAGTTGGAAAAGTCATCAAATCACTATGAACCAACTCTAATGGTGCATTTGCACGTGTGGCCTTACCAACTGGAAATGGATCCTGGTGCTGTTTACCAACTAGACAACCAGGACACACCCCATTAATACAAGAGACCTTAGGAAGGCCTTTTACAAGATGTTTTGTACTCATTTGTTGCATATATACATAACTCAAATGTCCTAATCTCTCATGCCACAATTTGCTGAGATTATTACCATGTGTTATAAGTGAAGAACCAGAAGACATAAAAGACTCAAACTTATCAAAAGTATAGAGTCTTGCATTATGGTCTGTTGTACCTGTAGCAACTATCTCACTAGGATCATTACATTCTCTTATTACAACATCATGTGAAGTAAACTCCATAGTTTTACCAGTACCATAATTACATATTTGATATACAGAGAGAAGATTAGAAGAGATTTGGGGTACAAGCAATACATTGTTAAAACATCCATCTTGTTTATCAACAGTACCAGATCTCAAAACTTCAATCTGTGAGGAGTTACCCATAACAATATGTGATGTACTGAAATCTATAAGAGAAGAAAATAGATCCTTAGAATGTGTAAGATGGTGAGAAGCACCTGAGTCAAAAATCCACTGATCATGACATGAAGATATAGCCCTGGCTGAAAGTGCTTTCCCTTTTCCTGCAGAAGTAGAAGGAGATGGAGACGGAATGGAAATTGTGTGTTGTCTGACTGCTACCTCTAATGCTTCCATATTCTTAAAACATATACTTTCATCATGATTAGGACCACCACAAAAATTACATGGACCAAATGTTTTCGTCTTTTGCTTAAAGGACTTTTTGGTCTTAGTAGATTTAGAATGATGAGGTGTTTGGGTGGTGGACTCTGGAGGGTTATTTGAAGGTGCTTGCTTTTTAGACTTAGGTGAAGGTTTTCCTTTAGAAGAATTAGCAACTAGAGCATGACTAGGACTAGGTAGAGCATCTAAGGCCATTAATTTTGTTTGCTCCCTAGTCAATCTTTCACAAAAAACTTCAAAGGAAGGCCATTTGAATTCATCACCTAATGTATCCATCATAGTATAAAAAGCAGAGGAAAAAACACTATATGGTCCTTTCAACTTTGAAAAAATCATGAAAATGCACTCCTGATCACTTTTATCCTTGTCACCAGCTTTCAACTGTTACCTTATAAATTTGAATTTTGCCAAGAATTCATCTATTGAAGGGAAATCTGATGGAGAGAGAGTACTCAATTTTGCATCTAATTGCAAAATTTTAAACTCATTAACTTTGCAAAATAGGTTTTTAAATTTCTCTCATACCTATTTTGGCGTAGTAGCATTTTCAATTTGAAATTGAATATTATCTGAGACATTGAGGCAGATCAATCCAAGAGCCTCATCCTACTTACAACCATATGCATATTTGTCTTTTTCAGTGGTGAATGCTGCAGGTGTCGTTTCAAAAAAAAATCTCCATAAGCCCTTTGATTGAAGGAGTTGTTGCATTTTAGGCTTCCAAACATGGTAATTTTTAGAATTTATAGGTTCAAACAATCGAGATTCCATTCCCGAGGAAGATGATGAAGTTGACAATAACAATCTAGACATTTGTTTTTCCTCAAAAAAAACACCCCTCCCGTTACAATTTAACGTCTCCCGACGAAAAAAAAAATTAGCCTTGGCTTATAAAAAATAAAAAAATGGATTTTATGCAAAAAAAATGTAGGGGGATTTGACCCCAAGACCTCCTCCCTACAAATTTTTAACAAAATATCTCTAGCCGCTTTAGCAAAGTCAAATTTGAACTTTCAAAGCTAGAGACTTGCATTTAAACCACTAAAAATTAAAATAATTAATTAAAAAAAGACAAAAAAGACTCACACATGTGAGATATCAGCTGAATAATCTTTGGATTTATCAAAAATGAACTCTTTTTCCAGCAAGGCGTGGTGGTTAGGGAAATATTTGAGAAAATTTGTAAACACAGCCAAGGAAAAAACACCTTTCAGCAATGCAGAATGGCTCCACTGGATCTGCCAAAAGGACTGTATGGCCTACTCCAAATCCATCCTTCTCAGCATGAAATGAAATATTTTGAAGTCTTATATCACATGAAATTTTCATATTTATATTTAATGTAGCACAAGGCATTCAAAAATAAAAAATCCGTACAGCTATGCAGCAGACAAAAAAACAGTTTTTAATTTCCTGTTGTTGGCTTCCAAAACATTGTACGGCCTGATCCAAATTCATCAAAAATTATATGGATAGAACTATATAAGAGTCATATTTCATTAACAGGTCTCAAATTTGAAAAAAGTCAACCGTACGATCTGCCACATCATAAAAATGAACAGGTACTGCAGTCTGCCAACAGTCTGTCAACAAGAACCAGTCAGCAGAATTTGGAAGGAAAGAGCTGTACGTCCAGCATTAAATGAAAAAATTCAAATTGGAATGGATTAATTACTTTATTTCCTATGCCCTCTAAAAAAAAAATCTAATTTTGGAAATCTGTACGGCCATTTAATGAGCAAAAAGTACAAAATTTTTCAAAAAAAACTTGTAAATAAGAACCAGAATTTGAGAGAATTGAAAATATCTATAACACATCAATAAAATAATATTTTTGAATGTGTTAAAAGATGAAAAATTTCAGGGAATAGGATATTCAATTGGAACTCCAAGCTTTGATACCATGAAAGAATGAGCAGGAGATACATAGGATCCACAGGATCAATCCAGGAGAAAGAACCCACAACAAATAACATGCAAATATTTCCAGAGAATAAATAAATTTGTCACACTTAGAAAATAGGTGATAATCCACAAATTTCTCTATATCCTCTTAATAATATCTCATTAATTTCTCATATAATGTAAAGTATTTATAATACAAATAGTTTGTTTCATGTTAACAAACTATTTGTAATGATTACAAAATAGAGAAAACAAACTATTTGTTTTCTCATACTACAAACAAATATATTGTTGAGAAATTCTCAACAATAAAATAAATTAACCGAGGTAAATAAATTTTACCCTCGGTAATAAATAACTTACCCTATTAACCCTAGGTAAGCTTAAATATGCATTATTCCAACATATAAATCCATACAATCTAGTCCATACGGTCTTATAAATGGTTTATTCAGTTAGGGAACAAAAAAACATGCAAGATTACAATTTTTTCTGATTTTTGGATAGTTAGTTTACTCCCAATGGACAAAACCCTAGTTGTTAGGGTTTAGGGTGACTATGCTAGCCGAGGGTGATTTAAATTACATTTCTTGATCAAGAAATAGTTTAAAATAAAAATAATTATTGGAATGGGTCTGTATAATTTTAATACACATTTTTCATTCATTGATCAAGTCTCTTTAACCTATAAGGTGTTCACAAACACAATATTTCAATCTTTTTTTTACTATACTCTGTTAATAAGAATAGGGGTTAAGTAAGGCTTCATTGTTTTTCATCCCCAACAGAATATATAACATATAATAAGGTTATTAACACTTATATGATCAATTTAAACCATTCTCTTCAACTTTGAATTCAATACATCAAAACTCAATCCACATAATTCTGAGTGGGTGGGTTGTATGTTTACAAGGTGTAATGTCAATGTCCAACCTGGGCTTAAAAACTTTTAGTAAAATTTTTACTATCTAGAAATTTTAAAAAAACAATAATAACTGTATTAAACCCTAAATTATCCATAAAAATTTAGAAATAAATGATCAAATTCTCAATTTATTCTTGAACAACCTGTAATGTGCATACTCTGTTGACAAACTTGACAAAAGTGATAACTTTTCAATTCAATTAAAATTTATTGATTCCAAAAAAAAGAATAAAATATGATAATAACAATATCAACCAATATTCAATAAATACACTTACCATTGTATGATTCAAACACCACATAGGCACTATTTTAGCCATGCCATTTCAATGCACATAGAATTCTAATATAACAGTCCTTCTTCATTCATCAAATTTATTTATTAAATGTCCATTATTCATAAAATTAGAATGGAATTCATTATGAAAACACAAAAAATAACTCCCAAAAACTCTTACCAAGAATAATAATTGATTCTTGGGTCTTTCCCATGTAGAGGTCATTATGATCACATTGCATTATTCACGAGTTACATAAAATGACCAATGTATGACCTTGATAAAGACTAAAGAAAATATTAAGGACATTTTAATAGTCTAAATAAATATTATAAATGTTTATACACCTTTAAAGCTTCAAAAAATTAATGGAATTCCTTTAACAAGGCTTGAAAATTCAAATTTCCAAATAGAGGCATTTTGGCAAGAAAATTCACAATTCAAATTTTATGCAACTTTAGACAACCTAGACCACACCTAAAGAAAAATTATGACTTCTATCACCTATGAAACACTTAAAAGACAAATTAAAGCCAAAATTTAATCCATTTTTGGTTCCTTATAGGATACCCCTGCATCAAAAGGCCTAGGATTAAGTTTGTTTTCTTGAATTAGGTAGTTTTTTGCTCTTATGGCTATCTCATAGGCTTTTGACAAGCTAGTCCCTCCCACTGATTGTATCATAATAGCTACATCAGAGTTTAAGGACCTTAAATAGTATAATAAGGCATATTTAGTGGTGGGATTTTTTATTTTAGGAATCCTATCCCAAGTTTTTTGAAACCTATAATTAAAATCTACCATTAATTCTTGGGGAGCTCTTTTGATTGAGGTGATTTGTTCCACTAAGGAGACATGGTCACTTATATCCTAAAAGTGTTTACATAAGTTATCTCAAAATTCATCCCATGTGTTTATAGATGTAAGTGTGAGACCCATAAACCATTGGAGTACTTTACCCCTCAAGGAGATTGCAAAAATTATCATATCTACATTCTAGTGGGTTATGTTATGCACTAAGCACAAATTAGCTATATCTACTATGTGCCCTATAGGGGTGGTTTATTTCTCTCCTATAAATTAGGGAATAATTTTAAGGGTAAAATTTGGGATATCATCAAACTGATTAAGGTTCAAGGGATTGACACCATTAAAAGGTATAAAATCTTCCATCTTAATCCTAGCCATTGGGATTAGAGGACTTGCATTAGAATTTGTTCGGGAAAAATAGGTAGAATTTGGAGAATTAGAAGGTGTAGGATTAATATTGAATCTATGGAACCTATTTATTTTAGAAATATCCAATGACAATTCAAGAAACCCAATAATCTTACCTTTTAAAGAAGATATAGTGGACACCTTTTGCATGTAATTATTTGCAATTTTATCACTGAATGTACTTTACTTTTATATTTCCTCCATATTTGTCAAATCATGTCTCAATGAACTTGAAATATAGTCCCACCGGGCATGCCAAAAATATTAGCAACCCAAGTTGCACCCCTTTGAAGAAGATTGGTCAAATCTACCTCAAACTTGGACTAACATGGGATTGAAATATATGGGTTACCTTTAGTATAGGTCAAACCTCTAGCTTATGGGGATAGATAATCTAATTTATTAACTTGAATTTTCTTTATAAGACCTAAATCTATTGAGATGAAAAGGGTAAAGATGAAAACATGGAAAGAAACCTACACTAAAAACGGCCATGCACCAAAACTTGACTATCTTATCTTGAATATTCCTTAGATACACTTATGAATCCAATGAGGGATAAAAAATGATTAAAAATATTAACACAATCCTAGGCATGAATGTTTCATATGAAGGTGAAGTAGAAGACTGCCACTTGAAGTCTAAGGATATACATTTGCATAAGACACTACTAGCTCATCAACTCTTCAAAAATACTACTATCTATCGACACTTCATACAACCTACATAGAATGACAATATGGAATTAATTTCATGAAATGAACTATAAAATAAAGTGGAACTCATATATTTTAAAAATCAGCTATCATAGTACACACTAACACTCATACAAAAGATCTTCAACTATTCTTCTCTATTGATTTAAGGCATAAAGTATAATTTTGGCAAATCTTTGTTACACTCAACCGAGGGATGAGAAAAAAGAAATAAATGACTCAATATATATAATGTTAATGAGATATAAAATAAAATAATAGGCATAAGAGATACCATGAAAATACCAAAGTGGCCATATGACAGTTACAACAGTCACTATTACTCCTTTTATGCATTGATTTTATTTAATGACTCTCTTTTAGTGTTGAGGTGGTGTAATGGAGAGTGAAATAGATTTATTTATCCTCATAAAAGGATTTACCAGGCCAAAAATGGTCCATCACTCCTCCAATGATAGTTACAAAGTCCAAATGGGGTGTGATTAGGCCTCAAAGAGGCATTGAGCAGCCCTCTCTTCAATATGAATGTTGGCATGTATTTGAAACTATTTCCAATCCTTCATAATGGTCATGAAGTTTATTTTATCTCAAATTAATATCATTTTAATGGTGATAACCTTGCATTAACTCCTTTAATATCCTCTCTTCTCCAACCTTTAACCCTCTTAGTTGACCAAGTAAGCCAAATAGGCCAATTAGGCCTAGTAGCTTGACTACTAGTGTTTGGTTACCATGAAACTTGAAAGAGACATTAGGAACCTATGTATAGGTATTTAAAAATATTTAAAATGTGTTTCACACCATGATTCAACTCTTAAAATCATAGTATGCTTACAACCTTGCTTCACCTTGATAACTAGGCTACTTTCTATCTCATGTTTGTAGACTGACTATTTGGAGGGGAGTTGAAAAGGAAAATTAACACTTCCATATTTTGAGAGGTAAAAAAAGTATAAAACAAACACTTCCCATGGTTTAAATTTTTTTACTAGGTTATATACCCCATTTTCTACTCCAAACCTTGAAAATGTATAGTTTATAGAGGTGTCTGTATAGTATCTGTATAACCAAATGTTTTGGACATGGAATTTTATGAGTTGAAAACATGATTGAGGTGTTTTTATAGTGATTTTTGCCTATTTATATTTAATTCTTATCAAATCTGTCCATTCAAGTCCTTATTAAGGTTTTAGATGGGTTTAAGAGTGCATAGGACTCTTAATGATGATTCATAGAGGTTAAGGCCTAAAAATATGAACCAATTGCACTAAATGAATTTTTATAAACCCATTTACCTATACTAAAGTGTTTATCCTCCCATAAAAAGGTCTTATATAGCTATGAGAATGTGAAAATTCTCCTTGAGTGAAAAACATACCTTCTATATAGCCTTTAGGTGTCTACAGACCAAAAGGACTAACTGTGGGAACTCTCCTAGAATTTAAAGTGACCAAAAGGTTCTTAAACATCATTATAATCTCCTATATGAAGGTCTGAGGTACCCTTGTTTCTTATTTTTCCCTATGCTCCACCTTCGAGTGTCATTTATCTAATAGAGGTGTTAGACCAATCTATCTAAACACATGAATCCTGAGTTTTGGCCCTAACTTTGGGGTTATGAGGTACCTCTATCTTGTTTTCAGCCTAAAAATCACCTCAAAAGTTCCATGTAATAGAAACATTATTTTTATTATTCCACTTGTCTTCTATTAAATGAATATATCTCTTCATCTCAACATCTAGGTCTATTTTCTAGCAAAACTAGTCATGGAGCTCCTTATAGATGACTATTAGGGGCCTATTTATAAGATTTAGGACCTATTATCTCTTATTAACCTCATGATACACAAAAAAAATTTATATTTATTTGATTTTAGGCCTAAAATTTCCTTTTCAAGATAATTATATATAATTTGATCCCTGAATGCACCAGCTAGTAGGTTATTATGATGCTAATAAGATGTAAGGGGAACTTAAAGACCATTTTAGGATTTAAAAACTTCATTTAGATGTATTTTTGGGAAATAATTCACCATCAAGTATTATCTAGGGTTTAAGAAGGGTTTAGGATGTCCACCATCTTAACAATGGTTTATATAATATGAACTTCCAGACCAAAACTAATTACCATGAACTTGTAGTCAATTAACCCCTTCATCTTCCATCAATATCTTAGGATCCCATGTAGAAAATGTGTGGAGAGTGAAGCATTGAAAGATGACCTTTAAGCTTTCTAATGTTCATTTATATCAAGTTAACTTATTAAGGATCATTCATAAAACTTAAATTCTTAATGACTATCATTATTTCATGGATTTTTAGTCCATAGGGGTAATTAAATTCCCTCAAGATCCTTGATCCTGAGCCTCTTTGTGGTGAAGGGTATGGATATTTGAAAGTTCATCTCCAGCTAGTTGTGATGGATATTTATGAATTAAGCAGGTTTTTGAGACCATTATGACCCTCTTATTACTTCCTTCCATTTTACTCTTCTACATTTATCATGGTCATCAATCTTGCTACAAGAAATTGGAGATTCTATAAGATGGTAGCAAGGTTTAAGACTAGGCTTGAGGTCTGTCTCCTTTAGATTACCTTCAAGGGAATCTAAATAAGATATTGAATATTTATTTCCTTAAATGGTGTATTAATACTTTACCCATAATTTTATAGTTCTTTACAAACCCTTCATGAGTCTAGCTTCCCTGTGAGATCTTCAAAATGTCAAATCACTCACCTAGCCTTAATAATGACTGTGAATAGACTAGGCTAGGTATGACACAAAATAGTGCATATAAACACTATTTTTTAAACCAAAATGGGAGAATTGACACCTATAACCACTCATATTGACCAATTTTACGAAATTTGAAGGCCTGGTCATACCTACAAGGGCCTCAAAGAAAAACTTTGTCATGACTAGTTATAGGCTGCCTGTAAGTCTGAGTGATTAGTAACATGAGGGGGTTTTAAGAGACTATTTGTCTCTTGTCTATTATAATGATTATAAATTAGGATTTTTATCATGTGAATTAGGCTTAGTGACACATTTTGGTAATACTTTTCCAACATCCCTTTCTTTTACATACCTTCTCCTTCTTAGTCTTTGGGTTTATGCTCAGTCAGACCGGTATTACCCTCATGCCTATATTTGATGTCCTTTTTCCATTTAGATGTGGTGACCATTGAGTTTTGTCCCTTCCTAGATGTGAGACTTACCTATCCTTTTATTATTCTTATCTCTTATCCCATAAAATATATATATATATATATATATATATATATATATATATATATATATATATATATATATATATATATATATATATATATATATATATATATCTCAATGCACACCAATAGACTTGTATACACTAATTTGCTTGTGTTGACTATCTATAAGGGCCTTTGAAATAAGTTTTTAAGAGAGTAGAGTGTTTGAATCCATTTTAAACCTATATTTATCCTATCTAACATTCTACTTCATCTCATTTAGGTACACATTCTATATTCCTAGGTTTGGCCCATACACAGTAATCTTGAAGGTTCTTACTTAGCTCAAAATGGTTTTGTGTAGGTGACCATTGCTTCTTTAGTAGGTTATATGCCTATATATATATATATATATATATATATATATATCAATATTCATATGAAATTATGGTTATTGATGGTTACAAGTGGTATCCATTCATAATTCTCATGTTTTATTCTTTGAAATATGGGTGGATAACTTGATGGGGATAATAATGGAGTGGCATGAGGCTTGAACATGGAGTGCAAGGTTTACACTACATTGAAATGGTAGTCAAGAAAACATTAAATGGTAGAGGTCTGATCATGACATGAAATTAAGTATGAAAAATTAATGAATACAACCCATAAGAACCTTAGATACCTTATATGCATATTATCAAAACATATTACATTAGAGGTAGAAAAAAGGCATACATAGTAAAAAAGTGGAACCTAGGACTCTCTGAAGAGCCTTAATATTGGATAAGAAACCTTAAATTCTAATAAAGTAAATGTAGAGAAAATAATATGGTTTCAAGACCTATGGGGATATCATGGAAGTTAATAAACCTAAACCTAAGAGTATAATTATGACTCATCATGACTTCAACACTCCATTTCATGTCCTTGACTATGTTTGAAAGCTTTAAGGTCACCATTGAACAACACAGAATTATGCACATATTAAACTCTAGATGTGTAAGTAACTTTTCCTTGAAGACACCTTGAGAGATCAAGGGATCCACATGAATATAAACTTGATCTAAATAAACATATGAAGGTCTAAGACACTCTATTGATCCTTCAATACTACCAACCTTTAAGTGGGGGTACTCAACACTTCACTTTACCATCTAATTCTAATTGTAGACTTCAGAATATGCTATTTTATATGTTTCTTGGTTCCATAAGCTTGCATGTGTGGTAAAAACACTGAAGAAGCCATGAGAATCTCTTTTAAGACCTGAGGAAATAGAAATAACCATTAGTTTAGCCAAAACAAGCCATAAATCCATCAAAACCATTATATTATTTTTACCTTGTGTAGATATGAATGATTCTTAGAATCCTTAAGTTTTTAAGGAATGTTCATAGATCTAAGGGAACCAATTCCCATGAATGAAAGATGACCAAATCTACTTCCTCTATCCAAGATCTTGGTTATTCATTCTCTCTCCTCTATATAGTTTGAGCACAAACCTAAAGTGATATCCAATCCTACTAATGAGATCGATGGAAAGGTGGATTAGTTTTTAAATTCTCAAGCATTGAAACACTTTGGTTTCTTTCACACATGCCATTATTGTCTTCCCCCTATAGATCCATGTCTCCCCCTAAGTCTGCCCTACAAATCTTTACCATTCAAAAACCTCTAAAACCTAAAACTTCCTTGTATTTTTTCATGTTTGAGACCAAAATCCATTTTTAATGGGCATCATGGAGGTAAATAAGGATTTAGGTGATGTCTAATAATCCATGTTATGAATTAGGGAAGTTGAAAGACATAAATTGGAATGTGTGGGGCCCATTAGAGGCGATTTAAGAGTTGAACTTTGTGGTAATGGGTTAAATAGTGCATGAAATTCCTTAGTGATGGCCTAATGAAGTCCATGAAGGATATTAAAGTCATGAATGGTGGTTTGGTGGTCTATCAGGGTCAAACAAGGTCTCATATGGTCAAAACTCCTACATTTAGGATATATTCATAACCTTAAAGAGATATAGAAAATGATTATCATGACAACACATGTGAGGAGATCCTTAGGACTTATTAAGGACTTCAATTAGGCTCCAATACACTTACATAATGTTCTCTGAGACTTGAAAATAGATCATACCTTACATGTTTGAGTAGATCAGAGATGTTCATGAGTCTTCACCAATTACCTTAGTAACTCACCTCTACCATGGCACCTTTGAATATTGAGGCCTCATCAAGACTAACCAAGGACATTTATATATGTTTAAAAACTATAAAAAAACACTTGATACAAGTTTAAATACAAGTGAGGGTAATAATTAAGCATATTATAACATGAAAACGTAGTGAACTTGTTTAAACAACCTAATCTCATAAGGGTGTATGGCAATCATGAGAATTACTGGTGGATCAAGACTATAAGAATTTAAGTTGACCCATTTATAGGTATGTGATAGATACCAAACTCACTTTAAAAACATTCACTTATTATTGTATCAATGAATCCATTCATGCTTTATTATACCCTTTCTAGTTCTGCAATCTTCTTTTCTTATCTTCTTTATGATGCTTGAAACCCTTACTAGCTTCTTAAGCCTTAATGGAGCTTTAGGTATTCAATCTACAGTATGCATCTATCTGAAGATTCCAATAATTTTAGACACATGTGATTAAATGTATCTAACATGTTTCATTCCTCATATAATATATAAGACTCTAAGATATTGAATTTTGTCTCTAAACTCCTTACCTTGTTTAGAAGCTTGTAGGTCTCATTAGGCCTAATTGTGCCTCCAATAGGTCAAAATCATTTTTATCCCCTTATTAAATCTGAAACAAAATTTATTAAGGTATTTCAAACATAATAAATATGAACCAATCCTTATACCAAGTTATATCACTCAAAAGTAAGGAAAACTCAACTTTGACTTTTTGACAATTTTTGAAAAATGAACACCTACACGCAGATAAAAACACAGTCATCTGTATCTGAAAATATATAGCTCCTTTTGGCATGAAAATACTTGTATTAAATCAAAAATAATTTTATATAAATTTTATAAAAATAATCAAGTCATTTGGATTAGTATTTTAGGAGTTATGTCCTTTTTAGTGACTGGGAACACATTTTTTTGAACTGTTCCAGAACTGCAGGTCTGTATTTTGACCATAACTTTTTCCACATTGCTACATTAGATCTGAAACAAATTTAATTGTATTCTTAACTCCAAGTCTCATATAAATAAAAAATTTCATAACTTTTAATTTAGTAAATCTCGAGATATACCCATTTTTCCAACCGTGGCCTAACTTTCTGTCCACACAGGCTGAGAGCACAAATAATTCAACTGGGAGAGTTCTGAGATTTTTCAAAGGGTATAACCTGTTTTTTGAGGTCTTTCTAAGTGTCCTAAAACTTTATCATTTACCAAATTTTCCAAGATAGACCTCTGATCAATCCAACAAGGTAAATCTGGTTTCTTTCCACTGAGTATTCATGACAGTCAAAAGGGGTGCAAGGTTTTCATCTAATCCTTGATTCTAATAGCTGTTATGAATTACAAAGAGGTTATCCTTCCTTCCATAACATATACCTATTCATAAGAGAGCTTAATTAATTCATTTTTATATAGAGAACCATCATACACATACACAGACCTGTCACCAGAATTCCATAAAAGAAACCATAACATAATCACAGAAATCAAACTTCTTTTCTTTCCTCTTCAAATAGAATTACTTACGATAATGTTCCTTGATTAAAGGCTTATGAAATATTCATAGACACCTCCATGCTTATTCTTGGACTCCACCTGTAGCTTCTCTTTCTCCTTCATTCTTACATCCTTTGAGATCCTCTCCTCTTCTTCTATCTCTTCCCTTGAATGAGAGGTCTTTTCCTCTTTGTCCTTCCTCTCCTCTACGTACCTTTCATCCTCCTCTTTTATGAATTTTATTTTTTATCTTGTTAATATCCTCCCATCTAACTTTTACACCCAATTTTGGGTTGAAGCTAAAACAAAAAAAAATAGTTTTTAATCTTCAACAATATACTAAGGTTGAAATATTTTCAACCACTCCTCCCTTATTTCCTCAACAGCCCCAACAATCACTTTTTACCTTTTTACTTTTCACTTTTGACAATCACATTTACTCTCAAGGTAAAATTTTGAAATCTAAACACAATTTGGAGGGAAAACAACAATTTGAATTTTCACGCTAGAATATCATTTGAATTTGCATGATTGATGACCTCAACTAGTCCTCTATGAAGCTATTGTAGATGCTCTTGCATCAGTATGAGACTTAAAAGTGTTCAACACCTAGATCATCATTATTTTATACAATTTATCATCTTATATGATTTTAAGCAACACCTTGGCATTGGATTGATTCATCTGCATGTCTAATATGAGCTCGTCCAATCTATCTACTATCTTCTAGGATTGAATAACTATGAAAGTGGTTCACATTATTTCATGATGCCATAATTGCATCTTTTGTACAAAAACATCTCATGAATCTATCATTTTTTTGAGTGTGTTGCTCATCTTTTCTATAGTTATCATTTGATCCTCTAGCTTGGGTTTAGCTTTGTTAGTAGTAGAAAAATTAGCTTACGTAGTGGTTAGGGATTAATTCAAATGTTATCTCTAATTGAGAATATCCCAAGTGAGATTTTTAGATTATGTTATATAAGTGTCTAAAATTTTCTCATATTCCTTAAGAAGTTATCACATGGTCTTAGTTTCAGACCTCAAGGCTTGTTTTTACATGCATAGTGCCAAAAATTTCTACATAGCTTTGAAACTCTTTGTAAGATTTGTCAACATCATCATGAATTGTTTATCCTCTGACATAACTTGATAACTTAGTACTTGTGTAACTAAGGTGGGACAAGTGTTATTAATTATTTTCCTTGCATTCATTAGCCTCTCCTCTACTTAAAAATTTTCATCTCACAACCTTAGAACTTCATGTTCTAAATATGAATCCCTCTAAGTGATGGATTCCTATAAAATGGTTACTCCAATTTATTTGGAAAGTAGCAACTAGGTGACATCTAGCAATGTTTCCATCATAATGGTGTAAATTTCATGTAGTTGTGTAGGTTATAAAAGTTAATTTAAAATGATCAAGTGAAAGCAATTAATTAGTGAACTGAGTGGATGTGGTAGGGACATCCCATATCTATTGACTAGGAAGCTAGATTCTTTCTTCAATGCTCTTAGTGTGACTGGTGGATGCTACCTTAGCTTGGAATTATGCATCCTTGATCTCTTTAGCCTTGGTGGTTTCTTATTCCTTGGCCTTATTCTCATCTTTATCTTATGCTTTAGCATCTTTTGCAACATTTTTTTGAGCTTTAGATTGGGCTTTGAATTTGGTATCTACATCAAACTTGGCTTTAGCTTCAGGTTTCACCTTTACTCTTTATCAAGATATTTATTATTTGTCTCTACTTCTTTAACCTACATGGAAATATCTTTAAATTCCTTAGCTTTATTAATTTTGGCTTTAACTTCCTCAGCTTAATTTTATGTAACCTTTACTTTCTTAGATTTATTCTTTTGTTCCACAAATACATCTTGTTGATTTGGTGGTGTATTCTACATAACTTATTTTTATGATGATGCTGATAAGGCTACTTCTTCTTTTGATTCATCGATGTTTTGTGATTGATGTATCACTTCAGGGTCAAGTGCAATCTGATCATATTATTTTTCTTTCTCATTATCAGCCATGGTTGTATCCATGGGTTATTCTTCTTCCTTGATGCTCTCATTTTATTTAATCTATTCAGAGGATATTGATTTACTCAACTATTCTTATTTTACTATCTTATTTATTCTAGATTTAGTTTGAGGCTTGAGTATCTTATTTTGTTTCCTTGATCCCTAGGTCTAAGGTTGTTAAGATGGTTACACAATATTCTATTATATAGGTTCACCAAAAGAAACCATAAATTCTTGCACTGTTAGTGAGGGATTCACAAATGGATGTGTGCATGGTCATCTGAATAAGAGTTGTGTGGGAATATCTTCTATAGATAATTGTATGGCATGTATAGAAGATGATTCCATAGTTAATTCTTTTGAAAAGAGTTTGGATTTTAATTTCTAATAAGTACTTAATATCCTATAATTTCAAAAATAATAGAATTGGGTAGTTGATTGATATCAATCCAAAGGTCTTGCCTTAATTGGTTATGCACTTGGCAAGTGCACACTACTTTCAAAAATAAGAACTCTTTTTCTTCTTCTACCTCAAAAACCTCAGTGCTAATGTCTTCCAACATTGATTAAACTATTTATTTTTCATTCATCCCCATCTTAGGTAGGTCACACTCAGTATCTATTTGTGGAACCATGGGGTGTGTATGGAATGCAAAATGTAGTAGATATATCAATCAATCCTAGTTCAGAGAAGATAAATCCTACTTACACTTGTGATTGGGGATACATTAGATATTTAGGGTCATGACCAAGTTGGATTAGTTATACCTAGTTAAGGGATCTCTTACCATAATAAATTCACTAAAAAGGGTTTCAAAGCCTCCAGTCAATAAAACAATATGTAATAACCCTAACTAGGTCCTATGTTTTCATATTCACTAACCAAATAACAAGTAAATCAAAATCTAATCCTATGCTCACCAAAGCTTATGGCATAAATTTGAGATAATAAACATGAAAATTATATATACAAATGATATTTAGACACCAAAATCTAGCCACCAATAACCTCCAATCAGGCTTTTGGCCAATTTCTACCCAAAATGCACAATTTGGCCTAAAAATACTAAAACACACTAAACGATGTGAAACTGACATATTCAAGTGCCAATTTTGGCTAGGGTATCCCTAAATGGGGCAATAAAATTTATGGGCCAGCTAAATTTGATCATATCATTTTGATTCAAAATGTTAATTTTGTACCTAAGTGCTCTGGAATGCTCTTTCCTATCAAATCTCTTTCATGAGACATGTGCCTTTATTATTTTATATTGGTAACATCGTAAATGGGAATATGGTTCCAACACATCTAATATTGAATTACAATTCTAATCTAGTTGATTTTTAGAACCATAATAAGGCATTCTGATCAATTTGAATAATTTGTGCACAAAGTGCTTAAACATGCGTAAGAACTAATTAATCCAAATCAAGGCATAATTAATAATTCCATGGAAACTTGTTGAATACTCATTTTTGGAAATGGATATTGAATATCTTCATCATCAAGTGACCTCATTTCTTGGGAAGACATCCCTAGGCCATAAATGCCACAAATATCAGGATTCATGCCCTTCATGCCTCATTAATGCCTTCCATGATGCCCTTCATAACTATTAATTTCCCCTTCTTCTAATGTCATGATGAGGATAATTATAAACTTAACTCCAAAAATTGAATTAATCCTCAACCACACATCTCAATCTCAGGATAGATGGTTTAGGTTGATCCTAGACATTCTCAAGAATCTATAAATAGGAGGCCTTACCACATGAAGTTTAAGATATGATTATGCAAAGTTATAATTCATAATTGATTAAAAAGATTCAAGTAATTAGTGTTACCATGAAAAATTGATTCCAATCCAAGCCAAGCCATAAGCCAAAGGTGCCAAGTAGAGATGGAGGTAGCCAAGCTTCCATTGATGAGGAATTCATGATCACAAGCTGAGCAAGCCACTACAATAAGCATTTTGGAGCATCCAAGGAAGGTAAAAGAGGGTTTATTTTGAATTTTAGTTGTGTGTTTTAATCATGTTTGTTAACTAATCTCTCCCTAGTATCTAGGCCTAGAGATGTTATGCTAGTTAGTGTGTTTATTTCATTTTGTTTTCATTTTATAATTAACACCATTCTAACCATCCTCTCTTGTGTCAAAGTTTTAGATAACATATGGCATGCCTGGTTAGACTAGATGAATCCCACATAGGAAGAATATCACTTTACAGCTTTAAAATCTTTATTTGAATCATTAAAACTCTTTAAAATTGATTTTCTAACTTTGTTTTGCCATTTTTTGTTTGCCATAGGTTTACATATTAACTGATGTTGATTAGTAAAACTGACATCAATTGGATACCTATCATCAGTCACATTGGTATAACTGATGTCCGTTAGATAACCATGATCAATTAGCCAATGTAACCATCATTGGCTATATAACCGATGTCATTAACTATATTTCTCTTAAAACATAGACCCAAGAGCTCTTTTTTTAAAGTTCCTTGTTTCAAACCCAAAAGAGATTCAAGGCTAAAGGACATGCTAACATTTTTATTGCAGGACCAAGCTTGACATTTGCTAAAAATGTGTTTATATCACCTTTTACATGCTTAAAATGAATTAAGAACATTATTTAGGGTGCTTAAAGTAATATTTAGGTGCTTAAGTGAGTTTTTATCATTAGTTTTCAAAGTTACAACTAAGACCAAGGGGTCTAATGAACACCACCTCATTTTCCATTTGGGTTTTAAAATGAACTCACCTTTTTGAGTTTTTGTATTTACCTAGATATTTAAGTTAAATCTTTGTTTGGCAAAAAGAGGGGTGCCATGTGTATGCATGTATGCTCTTTCATTTGTCACATTTAGGGGACCCTTGGAATCAAAATAACCATTCCTATTGCAAGGTTTATAAATAAATTCATATAAAGTAAACCCTAAAAAACTCATCAAGGTTTGGTTGACCTTGAAAATGACCCTAAAGTCTTTCTACTTTCATGCTTTCTTTATTTTTTTGAAATGTTGGCTTACGAGGGGGACTTCATCACCTCCCATAAGTTATTTAGGGAAGCTTTAACCTAGGGTTTCACCTCTTGACATTGACTTCATTTGGCTCCTAATTGGAGTTACACATAAGATGTGCTGACACTTTGGACATCTCCATACATTGAGTGAATAGTAGGATGTAGTGGTTGAAAAAAGAACTAGACCTTTTTGTAATAAGCCAAGTGATATGGACCCAAAATCCATGATTTTATATTACATTGTTTGACATGAAAGTCATTGTGTAATTGATTCCCCTAGAATGTTTGAAAACTTGTTAGATATTAGACAAATCCCCACTTACCATGGAAGTATTATTGGTGCAAGGTGTGCCTCAAGGTCCATATCGTAGTACTGTCATTTGAGAGAAGGGGGTGAGTAAAAACCCTACTATATAATACGTATTTACTTTTGGATGAACACTTAAAATCCTCTCAAATGATGTATATTGAAGGATTCTAATAATACCAAGCAACCTTGTTAGTTTAGGATCTAAGAGCTATTAATTAGTTCATCTTGTCCTAGATTAAAGTCTTGTTTAAAGTTAAAACGTGGTGTATAAAAATAATTCAAACCAAAACAAATGGTCCTCATTTTCCTTTGAATAAAGAGGTGTTATGCTACTCATATGAGATCATCAATTTACCTTGTTTAAAAGTTCATCAAAATCTTGGGAGTCATATCATCCACTTTGGCACAATTATGCTACCCAATTGAGTATAGACCTTTACCAAAGTTTTTTAATTCCTTCACTTGTGATCTAAATTCATAATTGCAACTTTATAATTTCATAGGGTTGATGTTTTAAGTGGATTCACCATTTTCACTAAACTTGAAATAACTTAGGTTCAATTTCTCATTTTGGTTAAGGGTCATTTAAGACTCATAATCATTGTCATCACTTGATAGACTTAAGCCATTTTATGCTAAACACTTGTACTTTGAACCTATACACCATAAACATTTTGAGTCAATAAAAGTAGTGTTATGCTATCAAAATTATAGGAAATTATCTTTGCCTTAGAGATATTTTGAAACAAACTTTTTTATCACACATTTTGGGTAGTGTAGCATCATTATGCTACCCAAAACATTTCAAATATTGTTACATAGACCCTATTGAATAGATTTTAAATTTGTTCCTACATTTTTAGACCAATCCAAGTGTACTTTTATGATCTTTTATCTAGAATAGTTATATTATTCACTTTTTTCTAGCTTATTTGTTAAAAGAACCAAGTTTTATACCATTATTTATGAGAAAATAAACTATCTCTAAAGTGCCTTTTTTTTCATACCTTATACCTATTTGAGCAAGTTCATGTCCAAGATTCAAATGCCCAGTGTTTTTTATAAGTGTTTCATATCCATTAGATTAAAACATTAATCTATTTCAAAGTCTAGCTTTTGATGTTGTTTGTCTAAGAGTCCTTGTGCATGCCTTGTTTTAGCCTAGCTTTTGACACTATATTTGGCCTAAAGACCTATCAAATTTTAAATTTGTAGATTAGATTGATTTGAAACACTTTGAGCTTAGAGTTTGGCACTTTTATTTTTGGTCCATTTACTTGCTTATCTTTGTGTGAATAGAGAAACATTATATACTTCATGCTAGATTGTTTCCTCACAAATATTTACATAAACTTTTTATCCTTTTAACGAATCTAGACCAAGTTGGAACATCATCTATTTTAGATTTTGTCCTTTTTATATTTTGTAGAGCTCTTTGTCCTTTTATTGGAAAGCATTGACTATGGATCCCAACATGTATTATTACAATCATAGTGGACTCATGTAAAATCTAGGGATTAGTAATTTAGTTTCATAAGAAGAAATGGTGCAAGACCCCTACGTGGATAATATTGCGTATGAAATGGATTATTATCCATATTATAATACTCAATTAGGGGCATAAAAATAAGATATATTGGATAACTATTTGGTAAACACACCACCTTATTTATAATAAGACCAAGAATAAACCACACAATACCTAGCTACAATACCTACAGTGGATGAGCCAGTTCTTCAATAGTCATATTCTAGTAATATGGCTTCTACGCATGATCCATTTTTTTAGTGACATCTGTTAGACAACAAATACAATATTTTAGTTAGAGCCATAGAGGTAGGGGACAAGTTTCCATCCAACTTCCCCATGAGAATTTACCAAGTCTAGTAAGAGTGCCCCACAATATCATTTATGATCAATAGGATTCTTCCAACAATCCTATGGCTCTAGTCCAAACAATGTATCAAGACAATAATATATCTAATCAAGGAAAAAACATCATGGAAGATAACTTTAACCAAATGCAAATAAGATATCAAGGCTACCTAAATATAACATGTAATTTCAATTAGATGAACAGGGTGAGTAAGCCTCTTATTGACCTAGTTCCTCAAATAGGAATGTTGATAGAGTTGACTGGATAAGAGAATCCAAGTTATGACCCATTCATAAAAACCACTTTGATAGATAACTTGATGGATATAACCATTATTGAAGAAGTGTATTTAGCCTCTACACAAAATAGTGAGCTAAACATAGTGGATAATGTGCAAATAATGTCTAATCCTGATCAAAGTGGTACTAGATCACAAACAACTAGACAACAACATGTGCCTGTAGTTAATCTCATGAGTAGATCATCATACCAGGTAATAGGAGTTTCTACATCCCAACCTTAACCAACTTCTTCCTTAAGTGTATAAACTATGGGATTAGGTAATCAAACAATGGCCAATGTCATGTCTCAATGATAAAATGTGATGAATCTCACTCCTCCTCAACAAGTAGTGAGTAGTATTCCATAACAATAGGCAAAATATAGTGTATCAATGTAATAGAGGATAAATACATTACCACCTCAATTAAGGGTAACTAATATTCCACCTTGCCAAGTAATGACAAACACACCTCTTCAGTCATAGACTAATATGCCAATCCAAAACCAAGCAATGACTAGTCAATAATATGCAAATATTAGGTAGTGATAGATGTTGAATCTAAAACCTATTTCCACTTCCCCATAGGGATTTGTGCAACAAGTAGGTCCCCATGTTTCTCAAGTACCTACTAGACAACTGTTCATTCAAAATGTGACACAAATTTAGAGATAAGGTCTTGGTCCACAAGTTCCCACTCAATAGAAAGATTCAATTAGTTAACAACATGCCCCTTTTCAACCATAATAGGCACAATATAGTTATATCCCTCCATCCCAACCATAAAATCCTCCAAGTCAAAATTTTATCACCAACCCTAACTAGAATATCACACAACAAAATATGCAATTTCAAGTACATCCTAATCCACATATACACATTCTTGGTCTATTCTCCAACCAAACCAATATACCCTAATAGGTATCTCCATCATACCCTAGTCAAAGTGTCCCACTTGTGACCTCCAAACCATCTACACAAACTAAAATTCTCCCTCAAACCAATGTTCTTTCTAGTTTCTTATCCCAAGAATTACAATAGATGAAGAATGCAATTACTACCATTCAAGTTGGAAAATAGACTAAAACATTTAAATTGGATGACTTGTGTTCCTATCCATTCAACATAGAGTATTTGTAGATACCATTTCCTCTAGGATATGAACCACTGAAATTTGACAAATACAAAGGGAAAGGTGACCCTAAGGCCCATTTAACTAAATTTTTTGTCACATGACAACTAGTGGCATATAGTGACATATACCTTTTATTGTTGTTTCCAAGGATCTTGGCTGGACAAACCTTGGAGTGGTTTTTAAAGTTTCCCAAAAATTGAGTAACAAATTTTGATGATCTTTTTGATAAGTTTGTGTAGCACTTTTCCTATAGTCTCCAGCATGATATTTCATTAGTGGACTAAACACAAGAAAAGAAAAAAGTTGGTGAGAGTTTTACAAGTTATCTATAGTGATAGAGAGCCCTTGCAAGATGTTTCACCCATAGTTAACTAGATAAATAATTAGCCACTGTGTTTATCAAAAATTTGCATAGTGAGATAGCATATCATCTAGAGCTACAATATGCACATACTTTCAAGGAGATCATTGATAAAGGCTTGTTGATTGAGTGAGTGCTCATCAATAAAGGAATCATCAAGCTTTATTAAACTAATTAAAATCAATGTACCAATTAGGGAAATGACTAACATCGATATCCCATTCAAGAACAAGTATTGTAACCAACAAAGGCCAATAACCAAGAAAGACTGAAGTAATTAAATCACAATAAGAATGTTGTGGGAAATGGAGTAACCAAATCCCATCATGTCTAAATGGTTCAAATATCATCTATACCATATTTTTAGCTTAATCTTACCCAGTGACCTCTCTAACCAATGCTGCAAGCACAACAACCAAGACTTGCACAACAAATACAATAGCCTTTACCATTGAAACCCCCTCCTCCTAGGAGAACCATGCCTACTCATCATGTCTTTAGTAACCTAATACTACATATTGAGTCTATGCTTCACAAGTTTATTTTTACTAATCTGATTAGCTGGCCTATACCAAAGCATTATTTGTAAGGCATTCCTTATCTTGATTGGTATTGTGAAATCAAATTTTGTGACTATCATTGGGTCAATGGGTATAATCTCTAAAGTGTGTCCAAACCAAGCATTTAATTAAGAATATGTTTGAGAATGGGGATATAACATTGGATAATGGTGATTCCACTTCCAATCAAACTCTTGGGATTTATCAAAGCCCCTTTCTCTAACATAACAATCAACAATAACAAAATAATCAGTAATAACAGTAATAATGACCAATGTAATAGCAAAATCAATAGTATCAAAATCAAAGGCTAAATTAGTAGAATCAACAAAATCAGTAGCAAAACCCAAAATTATAGAACAATGGACAAAACCAAGGTCATAATGGTAACAACCAATAAACATACCATGTAATTACACATGACTACAATAGGGTTGTAGGTCATATTGCTGGGGGTAGTGTTAATACTATCTTCATTAATCCTAGACCAAAAACTAAATAGCCTAGATCATTTATAAACAAAAAAATTCATCCAAATTACATGGATAATCCTTATTTAACTTGGGAGTGCATATAGGCAAACCAAAAAACTAGGACTTCCCCTTTTGGACCTTATATTGACAACTCATCCTTGACATGTGACCACATACTAGTGTAATGGTAACTGAGACTTGTCTTGTCTAGTCCCACACCATTCCCAACATTTGTTAGCAATATTGGTCTAGTATTTAATCTTGATTATGAAATCACAACTTGAAGGTCAAAGATTACTATCCCAAGCCCACAACCATCTACCACTTTGCCTGTCATCTAACTAACCATTCGTCCTCAAAATAAACCATTCACTCCTGACCAAGATACGAAGTTTGATATTGTGGAATAATTATAGAAGACACCATCACAAATTTCTATTTTATATTTACTATGAATGTAAATAATCTACAAGAACATCTTGAATGATTTTTTGACCCAATCCACTATTGCTAGTCACATATCCCCTGATACATTTCAAGATTTGGTTGGACACCTATCTCTAGCCCAACAAGTCCCTTGGCCCACTCCATAATAACCTATTATACATAAAATTTTATATAGAGTGGCATAAAGTGAAACATGTCCTTATAGATAATGGATTAGGCCTCAACATAGTGTCTCTAAAGCTCATCAAGCTTCTTGGGTACATAATGTCAGATCTTCAACCAAAAACAATAACCATCAAATCCTATGATAATCAAGAAAGAAAATCATAAGGCACCATTAGTCTTCTAATTATCATTGGGCCTTTAACCCATGATACACTTTGTCATGTGCTTGATATTGAGTTATCATGTAATATGCTTCTAGGCAGGCCTTGGTTGCATGATATTTATGCTGTTCCATCAATGTTGTACCAATGTATCAAGTTTTCCCACTTAGTGATGGAAGTGAATATTCCAAGAGATTTACACCCATATGAACACTACAAACATCTTGAGGCCTAATTTCAAAGCTACAATTATCAGTATGACATGAATCTAAGTTCCAAGTAGGATAAAGGAAAGGATATACTTATTGATCCTTTACTAGATAATTTCATAGATATTAATACCATGGATTCCCTTTCCCACATACCACCTCCTAAAGCTTCTAATCATTTCACCATTTTAGATAATGGACTAAGAGATTATGTGACCCATGATACATTTCATATTTCCAATCTTCCTCAAAATAAGAAAACCTTTGGGTGACCTAAAGTCACTCCACATATGCATTGGAAATAAAAGAACAAAGATAAGGGACCTATCACATTTGTACTAGCATCTGACCTATAACTTGAACCTCTTAAAGGGGATGAATCATGGTTATACAATGATAACAAAGCTAATTGCTATAAAATTTCAAAGTATCCTATTCCCAATAGGATCATAAAGTGTCAAAATTATGAAGGAAGAGGCCTCAAACCAAATCAACAAGGAAATATCAAGCTAATTTCCATGACTAAGTATGAAAGACCTTTGGACTTGGATTTAAACTACCTAAGGGTGACCCCACATATCTTATTCAAACTCCATCACTAGTGGCTACTGATGATGATCTTGATAGTGAAACAGAGTCTGATCATAGCCTCACCTTTGATGACCTAGCTAAAACCAACCTGTTTGATAACAATTTCATTTGTACCCTTATTTTAGCCATTCATTACAACCCATTTCCATTATATAATCCCCAACGGATAGATTGGGACCAACAAGAATCTAGTCTACTGATTGATGAGTTCTAAAATGATGAGGAATTTTATGACTTCTTAGGACTTAGAGATAATGTTCTATTGGGAGATCACAAGTCAAGATTCTCAATCACATTGGATCTTATAGCCTATTTTGGAGAGCAAGTGAACACCCTTAGCCAAAAAAAAAGTAAAACATTGAGGTCCCAAAGTGAAAACCTCTTTAAGGCACTTTCTAACTAGGGAAAAAGTAAAGATAATGGCCAATCTAGTGGTGAAAACCTATTTTATGTGTTATTAGATTGGGGTGTTCATTATTCTTCAAATTTATACTAAGAGACTACCAATGATGAACTTCCTTGTGGATCTAAGTTCAGATTTGAGCAATAATAAGTATTTGATCAAATTATTTAAGAATTTTAAACTATTTTTGTCACATGGCTAGATCTCCCATTAGGGAACTCAGATTCATCATGCCTAGGAGAAGTTGAAGAGCATGTCCTAACAAAGGACCCTGACATAATCCAATAGTTTAAGCCATTGCCTACTATCCTAGAACATAGTTCCACCCTTCTAGTCAAAGATACAAAAGAGCTAAATATTGAGACTCCATCAGACCTAAAATGGATAAATTCAAGCACGTCCCTCACCAAGGAATAAAATGACATATTTACATCTCTATTGAGAGAATTTGTAGATATCTTTGCATGGGCCTATTTTGACATGCCAGGTTTAGACCCTACCTTGGTTTTACTCCACCTTGTGGTTAATCTTGACACCAAACTGGTAAAATAAAAGATACGTAAGATACATCCTTGCATTTATGTATTGGTAAAAAAAGAGTTGGAAAAAATCTTAAAAGTAGGATGTATCTGATCCATTGACTACTTAGAATGGATCTCTAATATGCTACCTGTTAGTAATAATATTGAAGGGATCAAAATCTATACTAATTTTTGAGAATCAACAAAGCTAATCCTAAAGATGATTTTCCACTATCTAATATCAACATGATCATTGACTCTACAATAGGTTATAAAATGCTTTCACTCATGGATGGCTTTTTAGGATATAACCAGACCAAAATAGCACCAGAAGACCAATATAAAATAATGGTCACCACTCTATGGGGAACATTTTATTATCAAGTAATGTCATTTGGCCTTAAGAATATTGGAAATACACATCAAAGATCCATGACTATCATATTGTTAAGGCTCTAGGGGTAATCTTGGTTCAACATGATGACAATGGAAAAGAGCATGACATATAATACCTAAGCCATACCTTGGTTACATATGAACATAAATATGCACCGATTAAAAAATCTTGTCTAACCATGGTCTTTGTAGCTCAAAAACTGTGCCATTACATGTTGAATAATAAGACCATGGTCATTTCAAAAGTAGATCCATTCAAGCATCTTCTATCTAAAACATCTTTGAAAGGTAGAATGACTAAATAGATCATGATTTTGAGTGATTTTGACATAGAGTATATCAATCACAAGGCAATCAAAGGACAAGTTCTTGTAGATCAACTTGCAAAAGCACCTCTCATAGACACACAACCACTCACTTTCAATTTCTTGGTGAATCCATAATGACTTTCATTGAGACACCCCTTGAGGAAAAACCTTAGAAGATTTATTTTTATTGCTCATTTAATGTACATGGATCAGGGGCAGGCTTATTTTTTATTACACCACAGAGGGAGTTAATCCCTAAATCATTCAGAATTAACTTATTTTGTACAAACGACATGGATGAGTATGAAGCACTTGTTTCAAGAATTTGATAGGTAGTGCATTTGAACATATCTCATCTCCAAGTTTATGGTGATTCTTAGTTAATAATCAATAAAGTCATAGTTCATTTTCAAACCAAAAATGACAACTTGGTTCAATATAAAGCCATGTTCAACACTCTTAAGAAACAAATTACCAACATATAGTTTGAGCACATACCAAGGGCTGGTAACAGAACTATAGATGCTATGGCTACTATTGGCTCTCTGATTTGACAAATACATAAAGCTAGATAGTATAAGTTCCTCATCAAAAATTTATTAGCACTAGCTCATGAACCTTTAACTATTGCAGTGATTTGTGATATTGTTGGTCCTAATTCTATTTGGTACTCAGACCTTTACAACTACCTTCATGACCAAGTTATACAACCTAACCTGTCTCAAAAACAAACCAAAGCCTTTATTCATTAGTCCACTCATTATACTCTACTTAGATCCACCCTTTACGATCATAGTTTTGATGTAACTCTACTTCATTGTTTAAATTTGATAGAGTCTACACTAGCGTTAAGAGAAGTTCACAAAGGAGCACGTGGTACTCATTCTAGTGGGGCAGTCCTATCCAAAAATATTTTTTGTACTAGTTATTATTGGCCCGCAATGGATGTAGATGCTGATTCATATGTAAAAAAGTGTGAGAAATGTCAATGGCATGCTAATCTAATTCATGCCCTAGTAAAAAATATGAAATTGATGTTGACACCATGGCCATTTTCTACATGAGAACTTGAACTCATTAGGAAGATCAACCCCACTTCATCTAATGGCCATAAACATATCCTTACCACCACCAAATATTTCACTAAGTGGGTTGAAGCTATACCCCCCCTTACATGACTGAAAAGGAAATTTCTAAATTCATCTTCAACCATCTAATTTGTAGCTATGGTATACCCTCTGACATTATATCTGATAATGGAGGATCATTCAAGAACAAGGTAGATCAACTATGTACTAAATATAACATCACATAATATTTTTCTATAGAATATTACCCTGAAGGTAATGGCCAAGCTGAGGCATCTAACAAAACCATTATCAATGTTCTCAAAAATATTTTCAATGATGTCAGTTCTGATTGGCACTTGTAGATATTCCTTGCCCTTTGGGCATACCATACCAATCATCATACCCCCATAGGAGCCACTCCATACTCAGTTTTTTATGGTAATAAATCCATCCTTCCCATTGAGGTTGAGTTAGCTTCACTGTGCATCTCTTTCAAGCATGTCCTAGATGATCATGACTATCGAGTAACTCACTTGCAAGAGCTAGACCTACTTGATGAGAAATGCATAGCTACACTCAATAATCTTTAAGCATATCAAAACCAACTCAAAGGGAACTATAACCAATGTGTTAAGTATAGAACATTTGAATTTGGTGATCTTGTTCTTAAAGAAAACCAAAAGAATACCACAGTTAAGAAGAATCATAAAGGAAAATTCAAATCAAACTAGATAGGGTCTTTCATCATTACTACAAATTATGGATTAGGACCATATAGGCTTGCCACACCAAATGGAGATGAACTTCTTGAGATGATGAATATTATTCATCTTAAGCTATACTATGCTTGATCACTAAGGTGTATTGTCTATAAGGACTGTTTCAAATATGCCACTTTATCACTATTCTTCTTTATACAAATATCATCCTTATCCATCCTCTTGGCCATATCCACTTTTTGATTTCAACCTATCAGCCTAGTGTGTTCTAAAGCCTAGCCCATTTGACATTGGTATTTTACCATTTATTACACATTTTTATCATCAAGATATCTAACTAGTTTCATTATTTGGTTCAAGTACTTTGAACAAAGATCATAGTTTGGAATAGTATGGCAGAAGTTTTGGTAGTTGCATCCTTTTTTTATTATTCATTTCTTCGCACTAGTCCTGTTACTAATTATAACTGCCTTTGGGAAAATTAGTACCATTGATCTATGCCATTATGTCTTGGTTATAACCACCTATAGGCAAACTAGGGTAAACATTATGCCTTGATGTACCAAATTGCAACTTTCTATGTTGTACTATGACTTTTTACCAACTATGCCTATTTTATTTGAATTGACTGCTACACTAGTCAAATTCCTCCACTATAAGGGCAAAAGTATAGTGACTTGAGGTCTTATTCTAGGAATATGTAGCTAGTGCTCAATACTTTTTGAGGTCAGCTCAGTCCCCCTTTTCATATACTCACCATTTTTTGAGAAACTTAAGCCATGCTCTCACTATTCTATGAGCAACCTAAGCCACACTCTCACCATTTTGTGAGTAACCTAATCTATGATCTCAAAATTTTGTGAGAAACCTAAGTAACATTCTCACCATTTTTTGAGTAACCTAAGTTTGAACTCTCTCACTATTTTGTGAGAAAATTTAGTTTAAATGCTCTCACCATTTTATGAGCTTGAACCATTTAGTGTCTCATCATTCTTGATTGAGTTGAGATACTCCAAAACAATTCCAAAAACATTTGAAAAATCTATAGAAAAGAAGAAAAATAGTGACCACTTCTTTTCTTTAAGGATTTTGCAAGATCATTCCTATTCTTCTATCACATCCATTCTATTTGGTTTCCTCAATTATCACATTCTTTCCATTCCCTAGGAGAACTACATTTGGCCTAAAGTTTTTTACTGGATATTACATCCATAGAACTATGTAGGCAGTGTCCACTTGCCTAGTGCATATGGAGACAGCCTGGCCACCTCCTTCCTTTTCTTCTATTTTCCCCATTTTTTTGTTTGTTAAAGTTGTTGCCTATTTTCTAGGGGCACTGTTGTTATGGTTTATTTTGAGTTTTTATTTGTTTTCCTCTTTGTTGTTTTGTTTATGTAACTTGATTACTATGTGAAAGAAATAAAACATGAAATTGAACCAGAATGATAAGTAACTAGAATCAGAAAACAACAAACAATAAGAGATACAAGAAACCACCCTGAAAACTTGTATTAAACTCTTTACAGAAGGAATACAATTGAATAAACTTCTTTTCTTCCACACCTCTCTCAGATGTACAGATCTCTTTCCAGATCTCTTTCCCTCAAGAGCTCTCTCTCTCAATTACAATCAACTCCAACACTTGGATTGATACACATATACAATTCTTGTACTATTCTACTGTTACACATACAATAAGCTATAAAGATCTATCCCTATTATATAACTTTAGAGATCATGAGCATACAATCACAACCATTATATGCACCTCCTAATCAAGGGCTCAAAATAGTCTTACTTAAGACAAAGATGCGGACTTAAGACTAACACTTAATCCTATCATGCAAACACTCTGTTCTATTCATGAAAATAGATTCTGGACACATAGTTGACCAACATCGATCCCTGCCTGTCTGCCTATGACCAACGTCGGCCAATACATAACTGACGCTAGCATCTCCTAGTTGACTCCTGACTGATGTCGGTCGCTCATGACCGACGCCGGTGATTGTGTAATTCTTGCAACCTACAACTTGCTCATTTGGTGAAGCTTTTAGCTCCACACCTTAACAATCTCCCACTTGGAGATAAACAGCTACACCAGTACCTATACAGCAACATCTTCTAGCTCTTCCATCTTCAAACTCAATCATGAAGACCAATAAAAGTTGAATGAAAATTCAACTTCTCCTTTGTTACCGGCTTGGTTAACATATCAACAGGGTTCTTATCTGTATGGATCTTCTCCAGCTTCAACTCACCATCCTCCAATACCTGTCTAATGAAGTGGTACCTAAGTTGTATATGTTTAGTTATTGAATGAAAAGCTGAATTCTTAGCCAAATGAATTGCACTCTGACTATCATTGTATAATCTGTAACTCTCTTGCTCCTTTCCTAGCTCTTCCATGAACCATGTCATCTATATCATCTCTTTGCTAGCCTCTGTGACTGTAATATATTCTGCTTCTATAGTTGACAAGGCAACAACCTTCTACAACTTTGATATCCAGCTAACCACCATTCCACCAATAGTGAAAACATATCCTATGGTGCTCCTTCTGCCATCCAAATCACCTACCATATCTGAATCTACATAACCATGTAGAGAAGTGTTTGACCCACCATAGCACAAATGCCTACTGCTAGTCCCTCTCAGATATCTAAGGATCCACTGAACTACTTTCCAGTGCTCTTTTCCTGGATTGGCCATATACTTACTAACAACTCCCACTGCTTGGGCAATATCAAGTTTAGTACATACCATTGCATACATTAAGCTCCCAACTATGGAAGCATATGGAACTCTACTCATGTACTCTACCTCATCATATGAATTAGGACACTATTCTTTACTCAATTTAAAATGTTTAGCCAAAGGCGTGCTTACCGATTTTGCATCCTGCCTATTGAATTGTTTCAACACCTTGTTCACATAATCCTCTTGAGACAAAATCAACCTGTGATTTTTCTTGTCTCTCTTAATGCTCATGCCAAGAATTTTCTTTGCTGCTCCCAAATCCTTCATGGCAAATGTGTGAGCTAATTTCACCTTAAGCTCAGAGATATCTTGCATGTGTGATCCTGCAACCAACATATCATCTACATACAACAACATAATAATATATCTACCATTATCCAATCTCTTAAAATACACACAATGGTCAGATTGACATCTACTGTAGCCATGCTCAGTCATAAACCTGTCAAATCTCAAATACCATTGTCTAGGAGCTTGCTTGAGACCATACAAGCTTTTCTTCAATCTGCACACTAGCTTCTCCTTACCTTTGACCTCAAATCCTTCCAACTGATCCATATATATTTCTTCATCCAAATTTCCATGAAGAAACGTTGTCTTAACATCAAGCTACTCAAGATGCATATCCTCAATAGAAACTAAAGACAATACAGTCCGTATATAAGTCATTTTAACTACAGGAGAAAAAATCTCACCAAAATCAATACCTGGTTTTTATGCAAATCCTTTCACTACCAACCTGGCCTTATATCTCATCTGTCCATTCTCACCTTCCTTCAATTTGTAGATCCATTTGTTCTTCAATGTCTTCTTTCCCATTGGCAACTCAACCAAATCCCACGTTTGGTTCTCTTTCAAAGAATCAATCTCCTCATTCATGCCTAGCTCCCACTGATTCTTGGATTCCACTTGTATTACTTCATCAAAACTCTTTGGTTCTCCACCATTAGTAAGTAATAAATAGTATAATGAAGGGGAATATCGAATTGGAGGTTTACTTACCCTTTCTGACCTCCTGATGGGCATCTGAGACTCATTTAAAACACGTTGTCTGCCCAAATTCTCTGATAGTGACCAACCTCAATCACTTCCAGGCCTATTACTGGCCGACGTCGGTTCCACATGACTAACATCAGTTTCTTCTTGATCGATGTTGGTCACTATCTGACCGACATCGGTTCCTGTATTGCCAACATCGGTTCCTGCCTTACCGATGTCGGTCTCTGTGTTTTCCTATCTGTGATAATTCTTTCCCACGAGCTCATTTTAGACTGTCACCTCATCTAATTCTCCATTGCTCTGCCCAGATTGATTTAGCTTCTTGAGCTGATCACTATAAATCACTTTTTCATTGAAAACAACATCACGGCTCTTAATTATTTTGTTAGTTCTTAGATTCCAAAACAAGAATCCAAAATCATCAGAGCCATAACCAATAAATGTGCACCTCATATACTTAGCATCTAGCTTCATTCTATTTTCCTTATCAATGTGCACAAAAGGTTCACAACCAAAAACTTTGAGAAATGAGAGATCTACCTTTTTACCTATCCATGCCTCTTCTGGAATTCCACCATCCAGAGCTGTAGAGGGTCCTCTGTTAATTACGTAAACTACAGTATCCACAGCTTCTATCCAAAACTCTAAGGGCAATCCAGCATGCAACCTCATACACCTTGCATGCTCCATTACTATTCTGTTCATCCTTTCAGAAACTCTATTTTGTTGAGGTGTCCTTGGAATTGTCCTTTGCCTATGTATTCCATGCATATAACAATACCAGTTGATCTTGTGGCTACAGAACTCATCACCATTGTTAGATCTCAGGCACTTCAATCTCCTACCTGTTTCATTCTCAACCATAGCTTTCTAAATCTTAAAAGTGTCAAAAACATCAGATTTATTCTTTATACAATAGACCCATACCTTTCTTGTAGCATCATCTATGAAAGAGACATAGTACTGTGATCCTCCAATAGAAGCAACCTGAGCCAATCCCCACACGTCTGTGTGAACAAGCTCCAATTTGTGCTTCTTCTTTGTTGACCTAGTCTTGAGAAAACTTACTCTCTTCTATTTCCCAAAAATACAGTACTCACAAAAATCCAAATCTATGCTTTTCAAATCTGAAAGCTTACCTTTTGACTTAAGAATAGTCATTCCCTTCTCACTCATGTGGCTGAGCCTAGAGTGCCATAACTTTGCATCCACATCTGAAGTAGATAATACAGAAGGAGAATAATCAATAATACAATTACATAAATAGAGAGTACCTACTCTCTTACCTCTGACTAATACAAGTGCTCCCTTGGTAACCTTCCAAGATTCAGATGTGAGAGTTACTATACAACCCTCATCACCCAACTTTCCTACAGAAATCAGATTCCGCTTCAGGGCTGGGACATACATGACATCTTTCAACACCCATGTGTTTCCATTCTACAATTTCAGCTGCACTTTTCCTTTCCCAACAATTTTACAAGGCTCATCATCCCCTAAATAAACTTTTCCAAAATCTCCCTTGACATAATCATTGAAAAATTGTCTATTTGGGGTAGCATGGAAAGAGGCCCCATAATCTAAAACCCAAGATTCTATTTTATTATGAAAAGAAAGTGAAAGAGCATCTTGTGCAACAATACCTGCAAATTTTGCTTCTTCATTAGCTTCATGTTGATTCTCTTCATTAACCTTCAACCAGCAATCTTTCTTTGCATGTTAGCTCTTTCCACAATTCCAGCAGGTTATCTTTCTTTTTCCATTTCTAGATTTGGATCTATTGCTCATCTTTGACTTAGACCTTGATCTCCCATGCTTGTTCTTCTCTTTCTACCTCCCCCTTCTTTCAATACTTAAAGCATTACCTGATGATTCCCCTGTGCTTTTCATGCGAGTTTTTTCATTCAGGATTACATTAACAACATCATCCACTTTTAAAATATTTGAAGCAGATGCAGTATTACTAACTGCCATTACTAAACTATGCCAACTTTTAGGCAAAGAGCATAAAATTAAAAGAGCTTTAATTTCATCATCAAAAACTATTTTGACTTAATTTAATTGATTTACAATTTCATGGAAATAATTAAGATGATTAGATATAGATCCACCTTCCTGCATTTGCAAATTAAATAACTGCTTCATAAGATATACCTTATTTGAAGCTGAGGGCTTTTCATATAAATTTGCTAAAGTGTCCATCAACTCTATCATTGTTTTTGCCTGTGACAAATTAGAAATCACAAAAGATCCCAGACTCAATCTTATAGATCCAAGAGCCTTTGTATCAAGAACTTCCCATTCTTCATCTTCCATATCTGTGGGCTTTCTATCAACCCCACCCAACGGTATGCATAGATCTTTTTGATACAGATAATCCTCTATCTGCATTCTCCATAATTGGTAATTTTTGCCATTAAACTTCTCTGTTCTTAGTTTGCTTTCTTCTGCCATTGCTTCTCCCACTCAAATAGAAACCCCTGTAAGTGACCTATAATCAACACACTAACTAGATCTGAAACACCTGTTAGTCAACCTGAGCTCTGATATCACTTGTTGGGGATCAACCAACAAACTTGATTACTATGTGAAAGCAATAAAACATGGAATTGAACCAGAATGATAAGTAACTAGAATCAAAAAATAGCAAACAATAAGAGATACAAGAAACCACCTTGAAAACTTGTATTAAACTCTTTACAAAAGTAATACAATTGAAGAAACTTCTTTTCTTCCACACCTCTCTCAGATGTACAGATCTCTTTCCAGATCTCTTTCCCTCAAGAGCTCTCTCTCTCAATTACAATCAACTCCAACACTTGGATTGATACACATATACAATTCTTTTACTGTTCTACTGTTACACATACAATAAGCTATGAAGATCTATCCCTATTATATAACTTTAGGGATCATGAGCATACAATCACAACCATTAGATGCACCTCCTAATCAAGGGCTCAAAACAATCTTACTTAAGATAGAGATGTGGACTTAAGACTAACACTTAATCCTATCATGCAAACACTCTATTCTGTCCACGAAAATAGATTTTGGACACACAGGTGACCGACATCGGTCCCTGCCTGTCTGCCTGTGACCGATGTCGGCCGATACATAACTAACACCGAAATCTCCTAGTTGACTCTTGACCGATGTTTGTCACTCATGACTGACACTGGTGACTGTGTAATTCCTGCAACCTACAAATTGCTCATTTGGTGAAGCTTTTAGCTCCACACCTTAACATATTTTTTTGCTTTCAACACTATTTTATTGATTTAGTTTATGTGTGTTCATTCGGTGATTATTTCCCCACACTTATACTCAAATCCATCCATATTCATATCTTTACATTGCCATCATGGTTTCTATCATTGGTGCATTATTTTATATTGAGTATTAGATTACAGGAGTTAGTCCTTATGCATATTTGGCCAAGTCCTCATGATGTTATACCATGATGCCTACCAACACGTGCTATAACAAACCTTAGATTCAAGAAGTCTATTAAAAAATGGTGGCATCTTTTTGGCACTAACATATTGATTACATCCCGATCATATCCCAAATATAGTAATAAACCATGAAAGGATTTCAACCTTTATTAGTTTGAATAATCATCTCCCTACTAGTACATTGTTCTAATTCAGCATTATCCTCTGTGTTAAGTTGTCATCATCCTTGGCCAAGTTTATCATGTTTGCCATAATTTAGGTCTAATGATTATAATTGCCTATGGGAAAATCATTGCACACTGTCCCACCTACATTTCTCAATGATTATAACTACCTTTGGGGAAATCATTGTATTGTCACCACTTCCCTTTTTCTGCCCATACAGGGGCATGTTATTTTATTGTTTGTCTATCCTAACTGGGGTAGATCCATTTTCTCAATGATCATAACCACTTTTGGCCAGATCATTATGTTATCATACCACGTTACCACTATCAAGGTATAATGTTTATAACCACTTTTGAGAAAATCATTGTACACCATCCCACTTGCATTCTCAATGATTTTAACTACTTTTTTCAATATCATTGTGTTTTCACCCCATCATCTTTCCTTTCTTTGGTCCCCTCATTTAACTTCTTTCTTTTTAAGGGACTGTTTGCCGACTTACTTGTGCCAACCATTCCCTCGAGGGGGCATCATATAGTTAGTTTATCATCATTGTAGTTGTAGGCATACATGACCTTTTCATTATTTGAGAAGACGTTACTATCCTTATAGCTTGCAATGCCTTCCCAAATAGGGGAAAATTTTAGACACCAAAATCTGGACACCAATAACCTCCAATCAAGATTTTGGCCAATTTCCACCTAAAATGCATAATTTAGCCTAAAAACACTAAAAAATGGTAAATGATGTGCAACTGACATTCAAGTACCAATTTTATCTAGGGTATCCCTAAATATGACAAGATAATTTATGGGCTAACTAACTTTGATCAGATCATTTTGAGTTAAAATGCTAATTTACACCTAGGTGCTCTAGATTGTTCTTTCCTATCAAATATCTTACATGAGACACGTGCCTTTGTTATTTTATGTCGGTAACATATTAAATAGGAATACAATTCCAATATATCTAACATTTAATTCTAATTCTAATTTAGTTGATTTTTAGACCAATAACAAGGCATTCGGATCAATTTGAGTAATTTGTACACAAAGTGCTTAAACATGCTTAAGAATTAATTAATCCAAATCAAGGCATAATTAATAATTCCATGGAAACTTGTTGAATACTTATTTTTGGAAATGGATATTGAATATCTACATCATCAGGTGGCCTCATTTCTTGGGAAGACATCCCTAGGCCATAAATGCCACAAATATTAGGATTCATGCCTTCTATGCCTCATCAATGCCTTTCATGATAACCTCCATGCCTCTTAATTTCCCCTTCTTCTAATGTCATGATGAGGATAATTATAAACTTATTTCCAAAAATTTAATTAATCCTCAACCACACATCTCAATCTCAAGATGGATCGTTTAAATTGATTTTAGACATTCTAAAAAATCTATAAATAGGAGGCCTTACCACATGCATTTTAAGACATAATTATGCAAAGTTATAATTCAGAATTGATTAAAAAACTTCAATAAATTAGTATTACCATGCCAAATTGATTCCAATCTAGGCCAAGCCACAAGCCAAAGGTGCCAAGGAGAGATGGAGGTAGCCAAGCTTCCATTGATGAGGACTTCATGATCATAAGCTAAACAAGCCACTACAATAAGCATTTTAGAGCATCCAAGAAAGGTAAAAGATGGTTTATTTTGCATTTTAGTTGTGTGTTTTATTTATTTTTGTTGACTAAGCTCTCCCTAGTGTCTAGGCCTAGAGATGTTATGCTAGTTGTTGTGTTTCTTTCATTTTGTTTTCATTTTAGAAGTAACACCATACTAACCATCCTCTCTTGATTCAAATTCTTAGATCACAGAATACATATATTCATATAAATGTATATAGAATCAAAATACATAGAAAATAATTATAAATTCATATCTATCTACTCTTAAAAAATAAGAACAAAGTTAGGAATAATTACCTTCAAAGATGAACCTACCAAGCCTCAATTTCTCCCTTGCACAAAATTGTTTGCAAAAGGTTATTTTGGTATGTAAGAATGATAAGGATAAATTGTTTTTAGAATACATAACCTATGAATGCATCCAAAATACTTCTCCACAAGACAAGATCCATATATCCAAATAAATTATAAAACCCTAAGCTTGTTCCTCAAGTATAATAGTGGATAAGAAGACGCACAATATATCTTACTTCTTCTCTTCTTCTCTTAGAAATGGAAAAATGAATGTGTTCATATATGTGGATCTAACCCTAAACCCTTATGAAATTTTAGGATGACAAGGTTGACCTAGCTAACCTAGTATAATAATTGACAAAAAGAAAATTAGGTCATAGAGTAGGTCAGCTAGGAGCTGACCTAGACCCTAATATTTTTTTCAATAAGACTACAAGGTCGATGGGGCTGACTATGTAATGTAAACCATTAAAAAGGGGTTTAAGTTAGGGAAGGGATAATGAAGGTGGTAAATGGCTAAAGGATGAAAAATATTATTAAAAGATTAGGGAAATGTTTTTAGGATATAATTATGTATATAACAAGTGGTAAAAAGGGATAACAGTCTAACAAAGCACCAATGGTATGCCCACCCCTTTCTTGGTGCACCCCTTAAGACATGCACTTAGAGAGATTGAGACTTGACTAATTCCTATAAGATAGAGAGAATAAATAATTTATAAAATTCTAAAATATTATGCTTATACATATGCCCCACTTGAAGATCATCACCTATCATGTAGGTGCAACATAGGAAGATGATTTGATAAAAGGACAAAATTGAAAAACATATAGTTTTACTTACCTTAGTACTATAGATAAAGAAGTATATTTTAGAAATGTGAAGGTTTCTAGTGAAGAACATTAGACAAACTTTTAGAGATTGTAGACACCTAAAACTGACTACCACTGGCTTTTGATCAGACTTCAAACCGATTCCTACCAACCATTGTAAATTAAGACTAAGCATCGCTTAACATCCCAAAATTACTTGTTCATCAATAATCAAAGCTCATAATCATTTTTAGGCATCCCTAATTGGGGTATGTTATGAATATTTTTTACACCCCCCCCCCCCCCAATTTTTCCAATTTTTTTTTTTTTTTTTGCCATAGAGATGACTCAATCATGAAATTTAAAACTATGTTGGAGACCTGGTCAATTAGTAGTATATTTGAATGCATATTTTTTTTATTATGAATTGATGATGATTAGTTGATGAATTCATGTTTATATTATGAGTGGTTTCTAACAACATAGTGGATAAATAAATAAATGTACATATATATTTGTCATTGTGATTTTTAGAATTAGTTATCTTGATTTCAATCTTAATCAGGTCATGATGTAGAATTTTAGTTTAGAATGGTTTTAAACTTGGAAGTACATATATTTGATATAATATATCTATTTATCTCAATAAATATGGAATGTCTTAATAAATTTTGGATTATACTTTCAGTTTGATCAATTTAATGGTTTATTGTGATTATTTGGCATACATGGATAATGTTATTCTTAGTTGAAATATATACTATGAAGTATAAGGACAATAAGTCATAACTATTGTAGAAAAAACTTTATTCATGATCAAATGCATCATTTCATTTGTTTTGAAAAACATATGGTTTTTAGTGGGAAAATGAATCTCAATTGGGTAGACTTCATAATCTTAGGAAGAACACTTGAAGCAATATATTCCATTAGTTATGATTATTTCATGAATTATTTCAAAGGCTCACTTTAATTTCTCATATGTTAGAGTTTTGAAATTATTGACATACTAAAATTGATTTGTTACTTGATTCATTCAGTTGTGAGGATATAAAGGTCTTAGACTCTAAGTGTTTAAATTTATATCCTATTTTGTTAAGTTCTCAATTCAAAAAATTTCTCAAGCCTAATATCTAAGGTGATAATTTTATTTCAAAACATATACCTTAGGGTTATTTATCCTAATTATTGAATGACATTTCTAAAATAATCAAATCATGATTCAGACTAAGTCTTAAGGCTTCATTGTTTTCAAAGGGCATAAGGATTTGTTATAAAATATATTGATTTCCCTAAGTCTAAGTCTTAAGATGTTGTTTTTAAAGGATATTAGATTGCTTTCAAGGCATATTCAATGATATATTGGCATGGTGAGTTGGTTTTATTTGGTATCATGTTTCCATGGAACTTTGAGTTGGCATAAACATTCAATGTAGGGCATAATCTTGAACCATCGAGATCAAGTTAGGATTTGGTAGAAATAAAGAATTTAATGCAAATCATGTTTGCCTCGAATGGAAAAAGTTGGTAAAAGTTTAGAATAAATAATTAGTGATAGCTAAATTTGATCATGCCAGTAATGAAGTTAGAAAAATTGTTGTTTATGTCCTCAGTAAAAGAGAGCCAATGAGAAATAATCAACTAGATGAATCAGTTATGGCAAAGGGTGGTGAATACATTTAGGTTGTTTTTATTAGTTTTCAATCATTTTGGAAAGCTTATCATAGAATTAGAGCTCTATAACTTTGGGATTTCATGTTATAGAGAAGGATTTTAAGTGAAAGGATAATAAAAAAGCATAACTAGGTATTCCATAAATGAATTTAATGATTCTTTGAAGGCTTTTCTTTGTTGTTTGGAAAATTAGATAGTCTGCATGTTAGCAAGTTTTGAATTTTTTTTTTTGATATTTGAGTATATCTTAAAGATAATAAATGGTTTTAAATTTTGCTTATGTTCTGCATGTATGATGGAAGTAAAGAAAGTTATGGTTTTTGGTTATCATTTCAATGCATACAAATAAGTTCATCTATTCAATGGTATATTTGAGATATACATAGTCTCAATAGGGTTTTATTGAAAGCTTTAGTTTGCTAATAAAATATTGCATGCCACTACAATTAGAAGTTGCTTTAACACCTTGAGTTTTTGAAAATGGATTTTCATGTTTGATTCTATGATTATATGATAAGAGGATTTACCTATGCATAAATATTCTAAAGATGAATGGTAGCGTAGTTTGAATATCTTTATCATGTAGTGATAATGACTAAGACTAGTTTTGGTTTTATATATGCCTTGTCTTTTATAGGGTTGTTTATGTTTGAAACTATGTGCCTAGAAATATTAAAATATGTTTGCATTTGTGGGTTTTTAATGCATGATATAAATGGTTCTAAAGGTAATTTTTGTTTGAAAGGTTTTATTAAAGTTGTTAGATGAAAGGGATTATGGTTCATGCATATCCGATTTTAGTCTTGATAGAGAGTTCACATGAATATTATGGAATAAATCTTGTTGAGTTTGAAACAAAGAAAGGTTTTATTGTCTTGGTGCAAAAATTCTAGATTCAAAGGGTTCTTTGAAATTTTGAAAAGAAATCCTGCATGTTTGATTTTATGGATATCCATTCATGGTTTTGACATATTTATTTGTTTGCATGAATATTTGATGGTTTTCACAAATGAATTAAAAAGAGGTTTTATATATGTACATTTTTGTGAATATGTCAAAGGTTTTGAATGTTTTTCAACCCTGATTTGGAAAATTATGGATGCATTTTTCTTGAATTTTTGAGATTTCTCTTTTCTAAGACTTTGATTTTTCAAATGTATTATGAGATTCTATCAAAATATCTAAAATGGTATATTTATAAACATATATGGTTAAAGGGTTTTATAAGAATCTAAATTTCATGAATAAACTCTATTCATCCCTTTATGTATATTTGGAAGATTTGAAGGGCTATAGTGCATGCATTTTGGTTTCAGTTTCAAAGGAGAGTTTACATGCATATTATGAAAATTGAGTTGTGCTAGGGTTTTGATGTAGCATGAATTGGTTTTTTCTATATGATATTTATGTATAATTTGTTGGTTTTTTTTTCCATGATTATCTTAGAATGGTTTAAAAGATTTTGGTTTCATGAAGTCTTGGCTACTTTCGAGGACCATGAACTTTGGTTTTCTATAGAGGCAGTTTCTGTTTGTTTGTTTAGAAAGATTATGAGATGATTATATATAGAAAATATTTAAACAAATATGGTCACCCATAATATATAAGGTTATATTAGAGAGTTGTCAAATATATTAACATGATGGTCTTAGAATCATAAAGTGTATTTTGTTATTTTTATTTGCAAATATTGGTTTTAAGAGGTTAGATAAAAAATGGGGGTTTTATTGAATCTACATCTCAATATTGAAGTTTTGGGTCTTATTTTGAAATTACATATTGAAGTGATAGTGCCTTGATGAAATAAATTGTTTCTTAGTTGAAATTTTGATGAGGATTATATTTTGAACAAGCAATTTCTATTTCAAAATATTATTTGGTGATTTTATTTTGGAAAATATTTGGCTGGAATCATGTTGCTTCAATTTTGAATTGATTCATTTTATAATTGATTTGACAAAGATTGAAACTTCATTGAGATATATTAGAATATTTTGAAATAAAATTATTATAGTATAATTTTATTTGATGACTCAGTTGGTTTTAAAGATACAATTAAATAATTGAAATTTTATCTTTTCTAATACATACATGAATTTGATAATAATGTTGGATACACTTGATATATAATTCAGTTCAGAAATTGGTTGTGACATGATTGTGTTTTTAAGAGTTTAGTTCCATTTCATCTTGAATGGATATATGTTGATTCTTCAGTCATCAATTTATTTTTAAAAATATTTTAGATTATTATTAAAATTTTTGGATGGGATCAACTTGGGTCAAGTAGGAGTAATGATGATAGAGATTGGGGGTAGAATTCTGGTATTAATGTTAATCAAAAAAATCCTAATCCTAATAGAAAAATTTAGAGAGGTCAATTTAGGTCTAGAAGGTTTTGCCCAAGTTTCATAGGGATGTTAGGATCTCTATTCATTTTGATGCAACATACCCTGAGTTGTAGAATATCTTAAATAATGTAGTTATGCTGGCAGAAGATGCACACATTGTTATGTTGGAAAAATACACACAATGGATATTCCCCCTTCTACTTTAGAGAAAAGGGTAGATAGTTAGGTTGAACTTGATATTCTTTTTGAGATTAGAGTGATCAAATGAATTAAGTTGGAGATAGATGATTCCTTTTTTGATGTAGGGACTAATACAGTTTGTCTTCCAACTATAAAAAAGAATATAATGAGGGTGTTTATGAACATGGGAAGCCTATTATTGAGTTTAGTTTAGATTATGATGACTACTTAGTGTCATTTGGATAGACCTTTTATATTTCAATTTAACCATTTGGCAGAATAGTTTACTTTCAGATTTGATATTTTGGTTTGTAGTGTTGATGCATAAACTTTTAGATTTTTGATAAATTTTGAGAATTATAACATATTTAATTCACACACACACACACACATTTACATATACATCTACATATACATATATGTTTAAGTTAATTTTAGACATGCATTATGGTTTAATATAAAAAGAATTTATTCATATTTGACTTATCTATTTAATGATTGATATATGTATTCTACTTATTATTAATTGGTGATGGTCCACACCCACTAAGATTAATACCCGATCAATAATCAAATAATTGATCTACTAAGGATTTTTAAGTCTCAATTGAACATATCCTTAACTAATAACTATTTGAAATTAAATGAATTTTTAAATTCAAATAGTTAACTTAAACTAATAACTAACTAATGGTAAGTTGTAACTTCTTTCAAACCAAACTAGAAGCATAAAAGGAGATCAATGATTTATTTAAAGACAAAATAACAACACAGGTATTGAAGACTTATATATTTGTGGAGTCAATCATTCATCTCTCTCTTTTTTATGCAACTTCTTTGAGATAGCATGACTTTTGAAGATAGACCCAATGGTACTTTTTCTAATGGTTGAGTCATTACTTAGGCAATTTAGGTGTATCTAGTTTTATATCATCATTTATAACATATTATCTAAATTTTTTTAAATTTAATATATTTTGATGATTATTATTTCAGTCCTATGCATAAAATCCAAGTATTCAACTTGAATAATAACAAACACTTTGATGTTTTACGACATCTCATTGATCTATTTTGATTGCAAAAATTGTCTCTCAAGTTATTGTAAACAAATATGTTGGTTTTCTCAATAAAATCTATCCTATTTGCTAAGATGACTCTCCTCTGAGACTTGCAAACTTTATTATATTTTATATTAATTTTGATTTAATATTGTTTTATCTTTGACTAGTCTAGTTTCTATTTCTATTTCCTAGTTTATATCTTATCTATCTTTTCATCTGTTTTACTATCTTATTTTTGTTCTCTTTAGTTAGTTTCTTAGATTATTTACTTAGTTTACTTTCTTTAGATTAGATAGTTTAGATAGATCATTTTCTTTGATTACCTTCCTTTCTTATAGTTTAGATATATTTTGAAAAAAGTTCTTTATTAAATTTATTATTAGTTTCTATATAGGTCACTCTTAGTTTAGTTTATATATATTTCATATTTTAGTTTTATCTCTATTTTAATTTAAATTAGAAATTAGACTTAGATAGGTTTAGATTAAATATTCTAATAGTTTATAATTTGGTTTTAGACTTAGAATATTTATTGATCTTGTTACTTTATTCTTAACATTCTTCAGTTTTATTAGTTTATTAGTTCTTAGGTTTTATATCTTAGTTTGTCTATTGCCAATCATTAACTCTTTTCTTCATTGTTTGATCTTTTGATTAAGTGGTTTGTTATCTTTTATTAACTGAGTTTTTTTTTTGTTCTAAGTTAAATTATTGATTACTATTTATTGTGTCTTTCTATTTTATTGTTTACTTAATCTTGACTTATCTCAAATTTATTCTACTTTATATTTCTAGTTTATCTTTTGGAATTACTTGGAAACATTATAGTAGAAGCAAGATATTACTTGAAATATATTATTTTATTGAATCCTATTTCTTTCCTTCAAGAGATTATATAATTCATAAATTTTCTCTATTGTATATGATAGATTATAGATTAATATCTAAATTGATTCATGATTTGACAGTGTGGATTTATGATGTTATAATGCAATATGTTACATTTGATGACTTATTTATTATTTACCAAAACATTTAAAAAGCCCCTCACATCTTTAGGATCATAGTTGAACCTTTAGAATCCCATGATTAAATTGGTATGATTCTACCTTGACCTTCATAATAGATGAAAGGGTTGATTCATTGAAGGTATAATTTTCATTGTCAATAAATTTGATGACTTCACTGGGAAAATTCATTCAAAAATATGATTTATTTTAACTTAAACTTTATTCTTACTCATTTTACTTAGAGGAATATAACCTCCTATTATTCAACCTAAGATTTATATTAAAAATGATCAAGTTGATGTTTATTTTAATATAATATATTATGCATGGTATAATCATCCTAAAAATCTTCATCATGTCATTTAGGTCATAAATCAAGAAGAAGAGACTACAAAATTTGAGATTGATTAGTATTCAAATATCACACATGACACTCAATGGGACATTATTAATTTGAATAGAATAATTCAACAAGATAGAGCTAGAGTTTTAACTGCTAATCCTAAGACTAAAACTCATTTTATTTCTAATTCTTTTTTAGTTGATGATTTTGTTTTTTTTTCTACATCTGTTGTTAAAAATATACAAATAAATCAAGTAGATTAGGTTTAAAATAATCAATTTTTTTAGGTAGAAATTGATAAAACTTCCAATGGGAGAGTATCCAAAAGAAAAACAAAGGATATAGGATCTGATTCATGAATTGTAAAACAATAGAGAATAAGATGATCTCACTGAAGGTGAATATGAATAAGTTCAAGTAGAACATCATATAGTTATAACTCCATAGATTTATATAAATATAATTAATGTTGATAATCATCCTAGTAAGTTACTTTCTCTTAAAGGATTAAATATACCAAAGTTTTTAGTGCTACTGTGGAATCTTCAAAAGATCATTTAGAAGCTTTTAGATTAGTTTGTACTACTCTAAGAATAACAAATGAGAAGATTTTTTTAAGTGTTTTTATGGAAACACTTGAAGGAAAAGCTTACCAAACATTTATTAGTTTACCTGCTAAGGTTATTGACACTTGGAAAGATGTTGAAGATTGGCTAGACTTGTCCTTTGGAAAAGCTAAAGAATATTTTGATCTAGTCAATGACCTTGTGAATTTTTCTCTTAATCTAAGTGAAACTATTTATCATTTTATTTCTAGATTTACTAAGATATGTCAAAAGATCTTGATCTTAGATATTCTAAGAAGTTATCTAGACTTTACCTTTGTAATGCTTTACCTTTAAATTATAAAATGGCTTTAGAAGACAAAGATATTATAGAATATGATGAAACTATAAAACTATGTATTGAGTATGAGAATAATCTTAAATGCATTAGATTTAAATAAAAATCTTCTATAAGTATATATTTAGATAATTCATAAATTTTAAAAGACATACAAAGTATAGGAAATGAGTTAGTCACTGTAGCTTAATAATAAACCTTCTTCATCAAATAGAAACAATAATGAAAGTTAAAATTTGGAAATTGCTTATTACAATAATGTATGTGAATTAGATTATGATCTATACTCATGTGTTGTTGTTCAAAATTTTAAAAAGTTTCTTCAAGGGAAAGATCTTATATATGATCTAGTAAATAATATAAACACTCTTGATGATCCATAAAAAAATGAGAATGCTTATGTTGTAAATACTAGAAATAAAGATTATGGTTCTTTTCAACATAATAAAATAGAAAATGATAATTATTCTTCTAATGATAAAGGTAAAATAGTTCAAAATAATGCTATTAATACAACTCATAATGCTTCTCAAAATATTCTTTTCTCAATTGGTTATAATAATAGTCAATATCAAAATTATAAACCTAAAATTTTTAGATAAATTGATGCTAAAACTTATAATATAATTGATGATTTGTCTACTATCAACTATGGATTTTCAATATTAAAAGTAGCTATTATTTTAGGACAACTTGATAATATAAATGAAGCTATGAAGAATCCCAAAATTGATGTAGGTTTACAAAAATAAGACAATAATAGACATGTTTATGCTCAAAATTATGATCCTCATATAGACTATATTCCTCATTTTTATGTTAGCATTAAGATTTATAATAAGATAATCCATAATTATATCTTAGACATAGGTGCTTTAAATAATATTATGCTTAAAATTTTGTAGATCAGTTAGGCATATCTTATGAACCTAATAATAGAAAACTTACTAGTTTTGATTCTAGGCAAACTAAAAATTATGGTAAGTTTCATGATATAGTAATTAAAATTGCACAAGATGAAATAATAAGATGTATGACTAATGTCAAAATTTTATATATTCCTAGTAACTATGAAATGTTATTAGGAAGAGATTGGTCAAAAGCAAATGGTGCTTTTGTCGAAAAAGATATTACATGGGTTCTTATTAATAATAAAATTACTTTCATGAAAAAAGAAGATTGGTCTAATTCACCTATTGAGTCATCTACCTCTACTATTTATTATGTTGAGACTAGAATTGGAAATTATGAATTACTAAATTTAGATGAACCAAAAAATTAGCATGAAGGATTTTTTGAAAATAATACTTTATGGTCTCTCTATTTTGATGGAGCTTATTCTCAACAAGGTATTGGTGCTATAATTTGTCTAATTTCTCCTATAGGTAATATTTTTTAATTATGTTTTCATATTATATTTTTAAAACACTAATAATAAAATAAAATTTGAAGGAGTATGTTTAGGATTGTAAAAAATTATAGAAATTAACATTATATATTTATCAATCTTTGGAGATTTTGAATTGATTATTAGATAAGTTCGTAAAATCTACAAAACTAATAAAACTTATCTACATCAATGCACACAAAAAATTTGGTCATTAATTGAAATTTTTTAGGCTTTTAACATCACACATATTCATAGATAATATAATATTAGAGCTAATAAGCTTGTTATTTTTGCCTCTAATACAACTTGAAGTGAGATTGAACCAACTACATATTTATCTTATGCTGAGATGTTTTATCCTAATTTTTTCTATTTGAATGATAGTTGGCCTATTTTCAATTATGATGAACACATAGATTATTTCATTATGGGAAATTATTTTGATCAAGAGGATTATGTACTAAATTGTAGATTTTATTTGCAATTAAATACTAACAAATTACCTACTAGTTTAGCAATTTCAGAATCTATATTTTCACCAAATGATCAGCCCAAAATTTTTAGAATAGAAGAACCTTCAAGGAGAATCATAGGTGAGACTATTCCTATCAATTTAGGTATTTAAGAAGATCCAAAGTATGTTTATCTAGGAATTCAGGTCACTGCAAGCTAAAAGGTTAAATTCATTAAGTTATTTAAAGAATTCATTGATGTTTTTACTTGGTCATACAAAGACCTTAAAGGTTATAATACTAATAATTATTAAATATGACATACTTATTAAGCCTGGTATCAAACCTGTAAGGTATAAAATATGAAAAATTTTGCCCTTTGTTAGAAGACACCATTAACAAAGAGCTAGATAAGATGATTGATGTGGTGTCATTTTATCTATAACATATTATGAGTGTGTAGCTAATCTATTTTTGATTAGGAAGAAAAATGGTGACATTAGATTATGTGTTGATTTTAGAGATCTAAATAAAACTAGTGTTAAAGATAAATTTCCTCTACCAAGTATAGATTAGATTTTGTAGTAGGTTGTAGGATAAAAAATGATGTCTTTATTGGATGAATTTTTTTGGTTATAATCAAATTTTTGTAAATCCTGAATAATACTCATAGATGTACTTTTGCTTATAATAGAATGCTTTTTGGATTGATGAATCCAAAAGTTATTTTTAAATGGATATGCATGTTATTTTTGATGATTTGATTGACATTGTTATTCAATTTTATTTATATGATCTCACAATTCATTCTAAGAAAACAAAAAATCATTTAGATCATCTTTGTGAAGTTTTCACAAGATGTAAAAAATATAGCATTTCTTTGAATCTAAAGAAATCAGTTTTTGGTGTTACCAAAGGTAAGTTATTATGACATATTATTTCAAAATATGACATTTCTATTGATCCTAAACATGTTAAAGCAATTAAAGCATTACCTCTTCCCAGAGATAAATCTAGCTTGAGAGCTTTCTTTGGTAAAATAAAATTTGTAAAAAATTTTATATCATATTTTGCTAATAAATATAATCATTTTCAATTATTAATTATGAAAGATTAAATATATAATTGGGATGAAGGTGTTGATTGAGATTTTAATTATGTAAAATATGTCATTGTAAGTGTCCTAGTTCTTTTTTAAAATGATTTAAATAAATCATTCATTATTTATTATAATTCTACTAAAAAATCCTTTGGAGCTTTAATAACTCAAGAATTTGAAAATAATGAAGAAAAACCAATCGGATACATGAGCCAAGTTTTAGAAGATACAAAAACTAGGTACCCCCTTATTGAAAAATTCAAGTTCTCATTAGTTTATTTTTGAATTAAGTTTTATTATGTATGATGAGAAATTTTTTTTGTGTGTGATCTAACATGCCTATTTTGTCTTATATTTTAAAACAACCAACCATTCAAAAAAGGTTTTCTAAGTGTATTCAGCGTATTCAAGAGTTTGATCTTGAATTCAAAACTTCTAAAATAATGAAAGATAATGAATTGGAAAAAAACTTGGTTGAACATACTTCTTTAGATATTAATGTTTTAGTTTTATCAATTAATAAAAATTTAAATGTAAATCCACATTTAAAGACCATGAAGATGGATTATTTTTTCTAATTTTTTAATGTTTAGTCTTGAAATGAATGAATGGGACTATTTGTTGGTTGAATATGATTGGTATCATGATTTATTTTATTATTTTTAGAATTAGGCCTATCCTAATAATTTAGATAAGAATAAAATACATTCCTTAGTATTACAATATTTAAACTTTTATTTGTAAGAAAATTTTATATTTTATCAAAATAGAGATGGAGTTTTGTTGAGATGTCTTACACATGATCAAATATAAAAGGTTATTGGAGGCTATCATGAAGGAAATTATGGTGTACATGATGTTTCAAAAAAAAACCACTTATAAGATTTGAATAATAGGTTATTATTGGCCTAATATATTTTAGGATGTTTATAAGTTAGTCCATTCTTGTATGCCATGTCAATTATTTATTGGTAGGGATAAGTTGCCTACAATGCCTTTATGTTAGGAACCCATGCTACCCCTTCTCTTTATTTTGTTATTGTTATAATTACTATGGATGCATATGATTTATAAGTCATCCCATGAGCATTTTTTTATCTCACATTCATGGGAAGTAGTAGTTGCTTACATTAGACTTAGTGTATAGATAAGTTTTGAGATCAATGAAGGCATCCATAAAATTAATATATTAAACTTGCTCAAAGGAGGTTTCCCCCTTGAAGAGGCCAAATATTATATAATTCAATCATTTTAATTTAATTTAATGTATTTGATTTAATATATTACTAATTTCATAGTTTATTTCATGTATTTGAAATTATCTGCTAACTTATTTAGGAAGGACCCTCTCATCTAGTATCAGAGCACTTTCTAGGGCCATTTTTTTTATAATGTCTAAAATTTATTCTACTACATAATTCCTTTAAATATTTTTCTCATAAAGTATTAACTCTATGCTACTACATAAATCTATTCTACATTACAATAATCTATTTTGGATCAATGTAAAAAAATTGTCCACATAGCTATGGGAGGTATTTGGGTGAATGCCATAAAACTCATTATGAGAAGTAGCATAGGAACCCCAAAGTAGCTTGCCCATTGAGAGGACCTATTAGTGAAATAGGTAATGGCCCCTTCCTAATTGTGAAGCTCCCACCCATGAGTAAAATAAAGAGCTATCTCTTAGAGGTAAACCTATGGCCAAAAATTCTTTGGAGAGTGGTACTCACTTAGATAGCACTGGTGGCCAGAGAGATATCTATAAAACCTTAGGCAACCATTGAAACATGAGGTCCATTCTATCAGTTTGATAATATTATTATCAGACTCTAAAAATATCAATCAGTAGAGTATCAAAATACTCTCAGAGGACTTGCATTCAGATAGTTAATGAAAACCAAAAACTAGCAAATCATCATTTTATCAGTTTTAGAAAACTATTATTAGAGTATCAACAGACTCTCAGAGGACTTATGACCAAATATTTGACATAGAATAGGAAAATAAAGCCTATATATATATATGTATATATATGTATATATATATATATATATATATATATATATATATATATATATATATATATATATATATATATATATATATATATATATATACACATATAGACACACACACACCATAATTCTCCATTTTTAGCCCTGTTGATCCTCAAAATTTATCTGAACACCTAAAATTCCATTCTTCACTTTTTTCCCCTTGAGACCCCATATCTTGATTCCAATCCTAATTCCCACAAATCTCAATTTTCCTTTTTTTCAAGTTTTGCTATAACTTTTGTTTTTGTCTATTTGCCTTGAATTGTTTCCATAGTGTTCATCTCTCTTTTTGACTCCTTTTTTCTTCTTTTATAAATTTCCTAGTTTTTTAATTTTCACTCCCAAAATTTCCCTCACCTTCATCAATCATACTCCGAATATGCAAAAAAAATAGTAAAAATACCTTTGCCCCTTCCGATTTCACCCAAATTAAAAAATTCCCTTACTAAAAATGTTGTAACTTTAATTTTCCTACCCATTGCAAAAAAAAAAACTCTTATTATGGTCATGGTAATAATAAAAATAAGAGTAAAAAACATGGATGATGAAATTACCACCCTCAAGACCCACATAAAATATCTTGATGAAAAAATTATTGGCCTCAGTCTTCAACATACCACCATGAACAATAGACAACATCTAGAGTCCTCTTCAGACTTTTGTGGTTCAAAGCTTAATTTTCCTTTATTTAATGGTGTAGACCTGATTAGTTGGATCTATTATTCAGAATAATATTTTAATATGTATAATAATTTTGATGCCAACAAGGTCTCACTTTCATCCTTTCACTTAGAACATGAATCCCTTCAATGGTATCATTGGTTTACCAATGCTCATGATGAGCCCATATGGACCAATTTTTACAACCCCATTTTATAATGGTTTGGCCATAGTGATTTTGATGACTTCAATAGAATAGTCACTAAAATATGCCAAACAATAATTATGAGAGAATATCAAACTAAATTTAAAAACTAGTCAATCACACAGAGGGATTATTTGATGAATTTTTTAGTAGTTATTTTATTAGTGGAATGAAGGATACAGTTTGATCTGAGTTCAAAATGTTCTAGCCCAACATGATTATCCAAGCCCTAGGATTGGATAAATTGGCAAAGGATAAGATTATAGCTCAATAATGATTCAAATCCAATTTTTCTCTAATCAAAACTATAGCTCTCTAATGATATCAAATAATTCTAACCCCTAAAACCATTCCCATCAAGTATTTGACTAAATCAGAGATGCAAGTCCATAGATAAAAAATACTATGTTATAATTGTGATGACAAATTCAATCAAGGACATCAATGTGTCAAGTAAAATATCTACTTATTAAATGTGGAATCTCCACCTGAAATTGAAGATGTCTAGGATAAAGTATATGATTTGAAAGAAGCTCAGCAAAGATATGATTTTGAACTTAATTCTTAGGAAGACCAATCAAAGATATCTCTACATGCCTTAGTAGGAGTCACCACCCCATAAACCATGTGAGTCAGGGGTTCCTTCAAGAAGTTTCCTCTCACAATACTCATTGATTCTAGTCATACTCATAACTTCATTGATCCTTAGATCATCAAATAGGTTGATTATTTTGTCTATCCTTGCTTCAAATTTGAAGTCATGATTACCAATGGGGGGCATATTACCTTGAAAAGGGAAGTGTCACAATGTGTGTTTCTCTATTAGAGATTATAAATTATGCTCTAACATGTTTATCTTTCCCTTAGGCAAATATAATGTTGTTTTGGGTGCCCAATGGTTAGGCACACTTGGACCCATCTTATGGGATTTTGTTGAACTTTAGATGTAATTTTTAGACAATGGGTAAAAACACACATTTAAAGGCTTACAACTAGGGTCTCTCATAATCATAATTTCACATTGTATGGAAATATTTCTTAAGAATAATTCACATGACATCATTACCCAGCTCCATTCTATTCAAATATAACCATCAATGGTCTCCACTAATCCTTATGATCTATAAATGTTATACATAGTTATGCATATGTTTGTGTTGAGCTAATGGGATTATCACCTTCATGGCTAAAGGACCACCATATTCATCTCTTTCCTAGAAGCATTCTTCCCAACATTAGGCCCTACCAGTACCCATTTTATCAAAAGATTGAGATCAAGATACTCATTTGAGACTTACTAAAATAAGGCATTATTCTCCCTAGTACCATCCCATATTCTTCCCTAGTTTTCCTTATTCTAAAAAATATGGGTCATGGTGCCTCTATATTGATTTTTGTGCACTTAATCACATCAGAATCAAAGATAAGTTCCTGATCCCTATTATTGATGAGCTTCTTGATGAGATTCATGGTGTTCATTTTTTTCCAAGTTGGATCTCCACTCTGAATATTACTAGATATAGCTTCATGAGAGTGATATCCCTAAGAAATATTTTTGCATGCATGGTGGCCACTATGTGTTTTTGGTCATGCCATTATCCCTCATTAATGTTCCTTCAACATTCTAGGTATTGGTGAATAAAATATTCCATCCTTACCTATGAAAATTCATTTTGGTCTTCTTCAATGATATCCTCACCTATAGTAAAACATAGTCTAAGCATCTTCAACATCTGGAGCTTACACTACAACTTCTCTCTAACCATCTTCTTTGTGCAAAACAATCCAAATATTTGTTTGGCTAGGATTAAGTGGAGTATCTTGGGCATATTGCTTCAGCCCAAGGGGTTTGAGTGGGTCCTAAACAAATATCCCATGATAAATTAGCCTCATCCTCAGACACTCAAGAGCCTCCATGGTTTTTTAGGATTAATTTGATAATATCATAATTTTTTAAAGGATTAACAGAATATTGCATCTCTATTGATAGCTATGTTGAAAAAGGATGATTTTACATGGACACAAGCTGTTAAGTGTGTATTTGAAGACTTGAAACAAGCTATATGTATTACACCTATTATAGTTATGCCATATTTTGCCAAGACCTTCACTATCAAGAGTGATGCTTATGGAAATAGACTTGGTGTTGTTTTCCTCTAAGAAGTATTCCTCATTGCATTCACCAACAAAGCCCTTTTTGGAAATAATTTAGTACTCTCTATTTATGAGAAGGAAATGATGGCCATTTTGCATGTAGTATAGAAGTGATGACCATACCTATTGGGGAATCATTTTTGCATCAAAACTAATCACCAGAGTCTAAAATATTTCCTATAACAATGGGTATGGGTCTCCACCCCATCACAATAAAAATGGGTTAGTAAAATCATGGGTTATGACTATGAGATCACTTATAAAAAGGGTAAGGATAATATTATGGTTGATGCTTTATCTCATACATTTATAGATTAAGCTTCCCTTTTATCTATCTCTATGTCTATTCCAAATTGGTTGGATGTTGTATAGTAGGTGTATGTTAATGACTCCTCATTATCTTAAATCATTCAATAGTTGGCCACTAACCCATATATTGTACCACATTATTCTTGGGATGGTGTTTCCCTAAGATACAAGGGTCATCTGGTGCTTACCTAGAGCACAAATATTCAATAGGTTGTATTTTATGAACACCATGCTTCTCCATCTATAAGTCACTTAGGGTTTCTCAAAACTTATGAGTGGGCATGATGCAACTTATTTTGAAATGGAATGAAAAAGGAAATTCAATAGATGGTGGCTAAATATGATACTTACCAATGCAACAAGGGTGAAATAACACACATCCCTAGGTTTCTATAACCCTTGTCCATCCCTACCAAGACTTAAATTGATATTTATATGGATTTCATTTAGGGATTCCCTAAATTTGGAGGAAAAATAGTTATTTTGGTTGTGGTTGATCACCTCTCCAAATATAGTCATTTTTGGTCCCTCAACCATCCCTATACTACCTCCATAGTCACACAAATTTTCTTGGACTAGATTTTCCATCTTCATGACATTATTTTGTCTATTATCTCATATCATGATGCAATATTCACTAGCCATTTTTGGATATAACTATTTCATGACACTATTACCCAACTAAAAATGAGTTTTGGATATCATCCCCAAATGGATGGGTAGACTAAAATTGTCAACAAATTCTTGGAAACATTCCTTCATTGCTTTACCTCAGAACAATAACATCAGTGGGAAAAGTGGCTCTCCATTTCTAAATGGTGGTTTAATACCTCTTACCACACTTTAATTAAAATGACTCCATATGAGATAGTCTATGGTCAAACACTATCAGTGCTCCTTTTGTACACCCCTAGTTATTTATCAATTTAAGCAGTCAACATGATTATCCAAACTTGGGATCATATCCTTAGCACCCTATGGGATAATCTTAATATGGTACAAAATTTAATGAAACAACAAGATGACCAACACCATTTTGAGCACACTTTTCAAGTAGTTGATATGGTTTTTTTGCCTACAGTAATACAAAAATCTTCCCTAAAACTTGAATTGCATCATAAGTTGGCTCCCAAGTTTTATGGGCCCTATAAGGTTCTATAGAATATTGGGTTAGTTGTTTACAATTTGAAGCTCCCACTTTCTTCTCAAATTCACCTAATATTTCATGTCTCTTTTTTGAGTAAAGTTATTAGCACAAATATTAGTGTAGATTATTTTACCAAAACTTCATAATAAAGGATCCATCCTTCTTGAGTTAGAGGAAATATTGTACATGGACACACATCAACATCAATCCTACTCCATTATAGAGGTTTTAATTTAGTGACACAGAATGTAACTAGAGGATGCCACATGGGAACCACTATTTTAGATTTAGTAACAATTCCCATATTTGATGCTTTAATGACAAAGCTTTTTCAAAAAGGAAGGATATGTATTGAACCCATGTTACTCCTTGTCTTTATTTTTTTAGTGTAATAGCTGATATGAATGCATATGCTTTGTAATTAATCCCATGAGGATTTTGTAATATCTCAAATTCATACGAAGTAGTAGTTTCTTAGAATAGACTTAGTATATAGGTAAGTGTCGAGACCAATGAAGGCATCAATGAAATTATTGTATTGAGATTTCTCAAAGGAGGTTTATCCCTCGAAGAGTCTAGTTATTTTACAATGCAACCATTTTAATTCAATTTAGCTTATTTGAATTAATATATTATTAATTTCATAGTTTATTTTGTGTATTTGCAATTATCTACTAACTTATTTAGAGAGGACCCTGTCACTTTAAAACTTGTTATTCTTGAAAAAACTTTTAAAAAATAAGTCATTGACTTTATTTTAGATATACACCCACCTTCATCTATCAGTCATAGGTATATTCTAACAGCCAAAGATTATTTCACTAAGTGGCCCGAGGCCAAATAACTTAAGAGTTTGGTAACAGGTGAAGTAATCTCTTTCTTATAAAAATAGACTTTATAAAGATTTAGGATCCCTTATAAAATTATATATGATAATGTACCTTAGTTTATTTTTTAAAAAATTCTATAATTATTAGGAAAATACTATATTATATATAGTCATTCATCTATGTATTATCCTAAAGGTAATGGGCAAGTTGAGTCTACAAATAAAACTCTAATTTTAGTTATGAAGAAATTAGTTTGTGATAATAAAAGAAATTGGCATTTAAATTTTTTGAATATTTATGGGATGATAGGACTATAGCTAAGGTATCAACTGGTTATTCACCTTTTATATTATCATATGGATTTGAGGCCACCTTACCAATAAAACTTTAGATTTCTTTAGCTAAAATTGCTTTATAATATGTTGCTAAACATACAAATTTAATTGAATAAATATTACACGATTTAATAGATCTTGATGAGTCCAAAGCAATAACATTGCAAAAATTAGAAATAACTAAGAAAAAATTAAAGAAATTCTTTGATAAAAAGTCTTTTAACAAGAAGTTTAATGTTGGAGATTTAGTCATATATTGGGGTAAAGCACATGAATATCCTGGTAAACATCACAAATTTGAATCTTTATGACTTGGTCATTATAGAAATATCACAATACTTGGAAATAATGCTTTTCATTTAAAAGATATTAAATGAAATTGGTTGTGTTACTTAGTTAATGGCCATCATTTGAAGCTATTTCATGATTAGTCAATTTCAGTTTTGTTTGTGTTTTATTAATTTAGGAAATTAAGTGTTTAATTACTAAGTAATAAAGGTATGGAATAGGGAGAGAATTATAGTTTTATGTAATGAAATACATGTTTCTACCAATTTAATCAACTTAATTTACATAGGAAAGAGAAGACAAAGAAATATTAACTTAGCTTATTCTAGAAATTGATGTGTAGGGATGATAGACTATCAAAAATAGGACCTAGAACTTTATTTACAGATTTGATAGGAGAACTGAACTTAGGACACCCTAATTCTTAGAAATGTATTCCAATTCCAATGCTATTATCTTGAGGATAAAATATTTTTGGGCTCTATTTTTCTGCTTAGTATAACCTTGAATACCAAATTTCATGTCTTGAAAGTCATTGGATCTCATTATAGGTCTATTTAAATCTTCAGTAGCTGTATTAGCCTACATACATGAAAAAAAAAAAGGAAATCAAAGCATAAAGGGGTAAAATTGGGTTGTGGAAAGAATGATCGCATAATTAAGAACCCTTATTGTTCTAACTATTACTTACATTAACCCTCATACCAAGGGTCTCAGATCTAATGCAAATATACCTTAGGAAACATGCATAATCAATGCACATAATTGATAGAAGAATGAATTTCAACTAGTCCCTTCTTTGATCAAGCATGCAAATCTATGTGTGATGCAGATAAGCTAAGCTATACTATTGATATATTTTATTATGTCTAATGTGCCAAAATAGTAAGTTCTAGATATAAAATGCCTTGTATAGTCCTTTATATAGGATATTTATTATTTATAATTTGGTAGTTTTCTTCACATTAGGTTAACATGTAAAAACTTAGGAATGAAGCAAAAAAAAAGGGTAAGATTCATCTATAAAAGAAACTGACCATTGGGGCCAACATTAGACTTGGACAATAGCGTCAGAAACTAGACACCCTAGGTTTTTAGTGTTGTAGTCCTCTTTGGGTGCTATTTCCTAGGGGATGTGGGACCTAGGGGGATGGGTCTGGACCAAAATATGTTCCTGGGCCTGAAAGGGTTAAGTCTAGAATGTTATGGATGTTCAGGAATAAGAAGAAAGATGTTTAGGGAATGTAGTAAGACCAAGACAGGCGAGCTACAAAGACTTGGCTAAATGTGAATAAAAAATCATATTCTTCATTCTGATTCTCTTATGAAAGGATTTTGAAGAGACATAATATGTGTGTTTTCTTGACCAATTTAGGATCTATACATTTGTCCCAATTTTAATCTAACAATGTAATGAAATGAAGTACTAGAATAAAAGAAAGAAAGAAGATGTGTACTTAAACTTACCTGTGTGAAGATAAGTATACTAAAAAGGGTCCAACTTCTTAGCTAGGGAAGTGGATGAAGAGCTAAAATAATGCTAGGAGAAATAAGGAATCCTTGTAATATATGCCCTTGTACCGAATCTAAATAATTCATAGAGAAAGAAGGAATCCTTGTAATAGATGCCCATGTACTAAATATGAATAATCTGAACTAGATTTGAAAAGTTCTTGGAGGTCCAAAACCAATGCTTATCCTCTATCCTACATAAACTCTTAAGTCTAAGTCTAAGTAATAATATTGACTAATCACTATAGATGATCATGTAGTCCAACCTTGTGATGACCTGAGTGTAAACCAAAAAAGTTGGTAAATATGTGAGAAGAAAATGTTATATCCTACCATCCTAATCTATATAATCTTGGAAGATGAGGGACATAAACACCTATGTCATGTCCCCAAATCTAGTATGTGAGTGATGCATCTGGATAATCTAGAAATATGTATAACCACATATGATGTGATTTATTGTGTCATGTCCCATGTGCAAAATTAGATATCAAAATAATGTGCCCTGCACTATGCCTATAATCTGCTATCTAGTTTGTAACTATGTCATGTTGTATGAAGTATGTGTTAGGCATGTAATAGTGTATATTCCCCCAAATCTAGTATCTATATAGTTTATATATCTATAAATTGAAGGTGTATCCTTATGAATGTCTTGAGTAATGTTAATTCATCTAATATAATATGAATCATAGTATAATATTGACCAAACTACACTGAGTAATACTAAGTGACCCATATAGTATAAAGTACTATATAATCTTGACCAATTTGAGCTGAGTAATGTTAAGTGACCCATATAGTCTAAACCACTATATAATCTTGATCAATCTAAGCTGAGTAATGGTGATAATCTAGATGAAATAACCATGGTGTATCTATCTATAGGAGTGGATAGGTATGTTAGGTAATATGTAGAGATAGGAGGAATGATGCCCTATTTTGTGGAGAAAGTTGAGATCTGTGATAGAGAGGGTTGATCTAAAAGTGAAGACTAGTGGTGCATGAATAGGAACTAGGTTGGTATGTATTGAATAGATCAAAAGTATATTATTTGATTAGTTAGAGTTGAATTACTAGGAGTAAAAGGAGCATCTAATTGATTAGGATTAAAGATTGTATCTGGGTATAGTAGAGATGTAGAAATGTTTATGTCATGGTAGGCAAATGAGGTAGTAATAGATTAAATGGAGTGAAAGGTTAATTGATTGAATAAGCTGGGTTGTTTGAACATTGAGAGAGATTTCATTGGTGAGGAACAAGTTGTATGAAAGTTGAACAAGTGTGGATTGGTAGGGACCAATTTGTATGTCTAGGTATATGAAAGGTAGATAAATGTGTGTACCATGGTAGGTAAATGATATAGTGAGAGTGTGAGGCCTGATTTATGTTGAAGCTATCATTGTCATGATTTTGAAGAAAAAATAATTTGTAAAATAGAGATAAAGCTCAAGTTATGGGCAAAATGGTGTTTTTAGGAAATTTTGACTAGTTCCAACACTATTGTCTAGGTTACAGTGCTCCTATCTAGTGCTACCACCTTATACTCAGCATTTTTATCTTGGAGGTTGTTTTTTCTAGGATAATGATTAGTTTAGTTTATTTACTTTTGCTTGACAATTGATTTGGCATTGTGAACTGATGTATTTACTATTTTCTAGGATTTTTGACTTGTGATCTATTATTGTTTATCTTGGATATTTATTTGGAAATGGTTGATTGATATATATGTTGCTTTCTAGTGTTTTGTAGGGTGAGGTATAGATGATAGATTTCCATATAATCCAAGTGATGGAGACATTGAGGATGATACCATTGTCTATTGATGAACGTGTTGTTATGGATAGGGTTAGGTTGGGTCATGTATGTGACTTGGGCATAGTGTAGTAGGATAAGCATTTGATTACAACATCATATGAGAGGGGGAATGTAGATACCTATACATTCTATATTCCTACTAAATAGATAACTATTACTCTAGAGGATGTATACCACATATTGTATCTACTGATTAGTGGGTGATGGGGACACTATAAGATGATATGGGTGTAGTTTTCATTGATTATGAATACTTATAATTTATTGGGGTGCCCTTAGGAGTACATCACTAAGGTAGTGATAGTGATGTGATATTGTCAGTGATTTTGCAATCAAGTGTTTCATGCTTGTAGAAGTGGTTAGCTATATTGTTAGGTTCTTTTATTGTAGTAGATGCCAGTAGAGGATTTATTACTTATAAGATGCATATGGTGGTTCATAGAATTGAGATGTATGGTTTTATGTTCTTGTGGGGTAGGAATATGCTTGCCCACTTATACAATGGTTTATATATATTTATAGAGGAGGCATTTAGTGGTGTTATGGGTATGGCCACTTTGTTACACTATTGGGTGTATGAGCACATAGCAGTTGTGCAACCTATTAGATTATCAAGGGTGAGTTAGGCATATCCTTAGCCATTTGGTGAGTGATGGACGAATGAGTTGCCTATCTAATCTCCTAGGATAGATCACTATAGGAGGATTCTAGATTTGTGTTCCATGATATCATGTGGAGGCCCTATAGAGGATTCCCTAGATGGCCTAAGGATTTAGAATTACTATGGTATATGTGGGTCAGTTGTTGGTTGCATGATCATTGGGTTGGATTATATGAGTGCTTTCAGTATAAGTGCATGACTAGGTAGTTTGGGGTTTGATAGGATGGTCATCCTATAGCATGGGTGTGGTTGAGGAATGCACAGGCACTAGTGAGAGTAGGGGCTTGTGCTAGACCAACTGAGGCTAAGTTGGCACCGCTAGCTTTGGATGTGAAAGATGTGGTTATAGATATTCCTTATGTAGGTGATGTGGGATGCACTGAGGCATATAATTCATGGTGGGATAGGTAGAGATGGGCTCTATTATATCCTATGGATGGAGTGGATGTTATCGCATATGAGGATCTTGAGTCAATCTAGATGATGGGAGGTAATCAATGATTGTATTTGAATTGTACCTATGTTTGTGATTTAGTTTGGATTTGAAAGTATATATCTAATGTAGTGTTGTACTTATTATGTGTGTAGGTAGGATGGGAGGTGCATAGGATGAGGCACCTATTGGGATGGCCAGGGGAGATGATGAGTTTTAGGAGACCATCATTGAGTCAACACTTCATGAAATTACATGACATGGTCCTGATGATGATATGGAGGAAGGTTTGATAGAGAGAGTGACCATTATGATTAGTGTGTATGCTCATTTATTTTATTATGTTGTTATAGCTATAACTACATATGTTAAGGTAGTGAGAGAGAAATGAGTTAAGGGCTAAGTGAGATAGGTATAGGATGCCTCCTCCTGATTATGGATTATTGAGTTTAAATATTGTGGATGATTACATGGATCTTAAGTGGTGATATGCAAACTTGCATGAGGTGTATGGTCATTTTTTGGAGTGAGATAATAGGTGTAAGAGGCATTCAGGAGCTTAAGGAGGTGCAAGATCATTGAGTATGAGATAGGATTATGGGACTAACATGGGAGGATAGAGTGAGACCAAGAGTGAGGGAATGACCCCTATTTATGATTAATTATATATTAACATGATGTGAAAAAATCATGATATATATAGATGCTATTTTTATTTTTGAATTCATGTGTATTCTTGGATATGGATTTTGGAATATGTTGGTATATGTATTGTAAGTGGTTGACTTTAAAAATGGTTGATCTAGTATTCATTCTCAATTTGCATGTATTTGGTAAATGGTACTTGGGATATGGAATTTGATGTTTGTATATGTTTGGATGTGATGTTTTTCTATAGATTTGATGTTATGCTTATTGATTTTATATTATAATCGCATGTAGGCAAGCACTTGTTTATTTGTGGTAATTGGTAATTTATTTGGATAAATTTGAGTTAGTTTTTGGGATTGGTAAATTAGGATTTGGATATTTTTGATTTGGTAATATCTGGACGTTGATAGGTTAGTTTGAGATTGATGAGATGTTTGAATGAGTTGATTGTGTTTATATTGGTAAAGTGTTTAGATAGGTCGAGTTGGTAAGATCTAGATTTTAATAGGTTGGTATTTAGATAAGATAGTCTAGTTTTAGTTAGGGATGGTTATATGGAATCATAATTTTTAGTTTTTAGTAGGTGGGGATGTAATATAGCATGATGTGCCTATTACTTCCCTGAAAGTGGCTCAAGAATGCAAAGGTTAACTAGACCTTTTGATCCATCATTAACCTACCAAGTGAAGTTATGAACTTATGATAAAATGTATGTATGTTATATCATACTATGCTATATCAATATTTGAACCATGTTGACTAAGTGAACAAGTGCCCATACTACTCATGTTGTGTAGGAAATTACTCTCTAGTTGATATTGTCTATTATGAAGAAGGCTCATTTGTCTATAATCAAATACCATGTGTCCTTTATTGTGATATATATGAATGTGCAATATGTTGAGATGGATCTAAAACCCATGTTGAGGGATCATTTAATCTTAATCATAATGGGTTGTTACATGAGATAGAACCCTAAAAACTCAGCTGTAATGAATATCTCTCTAGAATAGTACTTTGTAATGTGGGTTTGACTAATATTAATTGTAACAGATTGTTATGTGAGATAGGACCCTAAAAAATTGGCTATAATGAATATCTCTCTAGAAAAATACTTTGTTATGGTGTTTATGACTCTGTTGGATATGTATATGGCATTATAGTATGTATACTATGAACTACACTGCTATATGTGGGTTGATTTTGTTGTACTAGTTTCTTAACTTTCTAAATAGTTGGAAAAAGAGATCTCCTATGAGATTCTATCCTTAAACTGACATTTCACTCATGATTAGTGATCAATGATTCTAGTAAAGGAATGTCCTAGGATGACTCAGACATGGAAGAATGAGGTTTAGGGTTCCATAATGGAGGAGATATCTATGTCCCCTATGTGAATGTTATAATACCATCATCCACACATATATAAATGCAATCTTAGAGTCCAAAATAGTTATCATCATTATGTCCATAGATATGATGATAATTATAAAAGGGTTGATGTGGTTATCTATGTAAGAGATGTGGATCTCATTGGTGAATAAAAGGTAATGTGATTAACCATCTATCTAGTAGTGCTGATAAAATGATAGATGGGCTATCCCACTCTGAACTAAACTATAGTGGTGCTTTACTATTGTTCTCTATGGTGCATACTGTAGGTTGTGTTCTAAATACTTGCTCTTTGTTCTTGATTAGTTATTTTTTTGGTTGTGGTTTCATGGATTATCTATGACATGGTGGATGTTAAGTGGTAGGAGTTGTATCTGAAGATATTGCTATGAAGTCTAAAGTGATCTTATCAACTAAATTTGCCTCAATTAATACTAATTTATTTTTAAAAGATACACAAATGTCTAAAACAAGGTTCTATCTGATATAGTAGATGCTCAAGGAGAGGTTAGCAAAGGCCCTTGATAAATATATGTTGAATCTCTAGATCTACTATTTTGTATATCAATCTTAACAAATGAGCCTTGAATCTTAAGATATACTCACTAACTAGTTTTGAAGAATTTTTATGTAGTGTGGCAAGTTTCTCATATGTAACACAAGGGCCTGTGTTGACAATGTAGTTCTTGAGAAATGCCTCCTCTAAGTCATCATATGTGTGCGATGAATTGACGGGGAGTAGATGAAAGAACCAATTCTATGCTTCCCCCACTGATGCATACAAACACAATTTAAGTGTAATCAAAGGACTTACATGAGGTGAAAAAACCTTTTGAAAGGCCTAAAGATCTGTGAATGGATCCCAGATCCATCAAAGTGAGGTAATGATGGTGTCTAGAAATGCTTAGGTAATGTAACTTTTATGAATGTCTTTGGAATAGGGTTACCATGTATATCATTAGCATCCATCTAATATTTATAAGCTATGATTCCAATATAAGGAGATGTACTTGGTGTTGTAGTTCACCAACTACATGCATCAAAGAGATGATCTCCTGGGATGGTACATTAGTATATTGAAGTGGTTCATTTAATCATTGAATTTGATTATTAATTTTAATAATGGAAATGATACATTTAGCAAGTGGATCATAAAGAGGAGGTGTGCTCACTTGAACCATAGGAGTAATGGTATCTTGGACCTTACTATAGGGATGTAGGCTACCATTTTCTTTAGGTGAGGAATGAGAACTAGGTTCTACCGTAGTGAGGGGTGGCTTAGGGGATTCATTGGTATCTTTATTTTTTAGTGAATCATATTCTAATTTAGTGGAAGATGTGATATTAGAATTAACATGTGTATTATTTGAGATAGAATCATGAATAAAAGTAAGAACAATATTTTGACATGCATTAGATTTGAGAGGAGTGAGATAAGGGTTAGAAGTATGGGATGCATTATATTCTTCACTATATGTATAGTAGTCATCATTATTCCATGCATTATCACAATATGAATTTTGTTCATTTGAAATAGAAGAATTTGAATTATCATTTTCATATTCACATTCATTCTCATATTCATTTCCATGTTCACTATCATATTTAGCATCACTTCCTTCAATGCTAGGGAGAGGTGTAAGAGAAAGAGTTAATTTATTTCTAATATGTAATAAGATATCATTGGCATTTGGAATATCATGTGTATCTATGTTATCCATGGATGGAGTATATGCATTTTCTTTATTTTCAACATGAGAAGGAAAAGTAGAAGAGTTATCATTTGAACATTCTTTTGAGAGAGTAGAGTTAAGAGCACATAATGCATCATTTGAACTATGCTTTGTTAATTTGATTTTATTGCATTTATATTATTGTATTTTGAACATAGCAGTAGCAAAAGGTAGAGAGAAATTAGGTTCGCATGGAAGCAAATCATCACCTATAAGAGGTTCACTTGGAAATACATGACTAATTTGTGCATTTGGTGCATTGTGCCTAGGAGAATGAGGTGAGAAGTATCTTTCCCATTTATCAAAATTATTTTCATTAGAAGAAGGAATAAAAGAGATGGTTTAAGAGAAAAAGACTCATATATTTATGATTCACCCTCATCATTATGTACATCATCATATCCTTCATCAAAACAATAATCATTATCTTCACTATAAATGAAAGCATTTTCTATAGTTTTAGCTAATGTGCAATTCTGAAAATTTGTCCAATGATTGTCATAATTGTAAGAAAATTTTAGAAATTGATCTATGGGATGAGGAGGAATTGCCTAAGTGGCCATTTTATCAGCAAAGAGAATTTTGAAAAGTACTTTGAGGAAAATAAATGCACAAAGAACTACTAGCATTGGATTTTGAAAATTACTTTTGATAACCCAAATAATTTGCAATAAATTCAAATTATTTTTCTAAAAATTTTAAGGGAGAGAAATTTGTGGTTTGAGGTCCTAGTTTTGAAATATAGGGTTTTGAACCAGGGTTTTAGAATTTTTGAAAATTATTAATAATTTTAAATTCTAAAAATTATTTGAAAATAAGAATATGCACAAAAAGTAATACAGAAATCAAAAATTTTAAAGTAAAAATTTTTGCACAAGAATCTACTAATTTTGAAATAATTTTGACTAGGTAATTAATTTAAAAAAATTCCCAAAATAGTTTTCTAAAATTCACAAGGAGGCAAGGCTTGTTGTTTGATGACCTAGTTTTTGAAATATAGGGTTTTAAATTATTTGTTTTCAAAATTAGTGTAATAATTTGAAAAAAATTAGACAAAATTTGTATAATTTTGCTTGAAAAATTTAGGAAAAATAAAAAAATATTTCTAAAATTAGTAATATATTTTTCATAGTGTTTGAAAAATGTTTGTATGCAAAAAGGACCTAATATGTGCAAACTAGGGTTTGAATAAAATATGTGACATTTTTGAAATTAATTGATAGATTTTTTATTTTTAAATTCAATAAAAATCAATAAATTATGGAAAAAAATCATAAATAATTTTCCCTAGGGTTTCTAGGGTTTTTATGCAAAAATTTGAATTCAAGTTCACCAAATGTTTTATTAATTTAGGAAATTGGTATTTAATTCCTAAGTAATAAAGGTCTAGAATAGGGAGAGATTTTGGTTTTATGTATTAAAATACAGGTTTGTGCCAATTTTTATCAACTTAATTACACAGGAAAGAGAAGACAAATAAAGATTAACTTAGCTTATTTTGGGCTGAAATGGATGATGAAAAGTCTATAAATTGTTGTGCAGGGATGGAAGATTGTCAAAAATAGGACCCAAAACTTTTTTTCTAGATTGGATAGGGTGCCAAACTCAAGATACCCTGCTACTTAGCATTGTAGTCCACTTTCTAACATTGTTGTTCACTTTTGGCACTATTTTCTACTTTTGATGCTATTATCCTAAGGCTAAAATTTTTTTGGGTTCTATTCATCTACTCAGTATAACCTTGAATACCAAATTTCATGTCCTAGAAGTCATTGGAGTTCACTATAGGTCTATTTCAATATTTATTACTTGTATTAACCTACATACATGGAAACAACAAAGGAAATCAAAGCATAAGGGTAGAAATTAGGTTGTGGGAAGAATGATCACACAATCAAGAACCCTTGTTTTTACTATTGACTACATTAACCCTCATGCCAAGGATCTTAGATCTGATGTATTTATCCCTTAGTGAATGTGTATAATCAACACACATGATTGATACATGAATGAATTTCACTTAGGCCCTTCCTTGATCAAGCATACAAATCAATGTGTGATACAAAGAAGCTAATCTCTATGCTATGCCCCTAACCTATCACATGTATGAGGATAGTATTAGCTGACTTGTGGCTTACTTATCCCTATTTGACATTATATTACATTTATCTATGCTTTCTTTAGATTAGTAGGTCAGCCTATGGAGTAACCATGGCCTAGTTAGACTATATATAGGAGGTAGTGGGTAATCATTTATCATCATATTGTGAATTCTGCTCTTATTGAAGCTTGTGGAGGTTGCCCCCTCGAAGTGGCTTATCTATTATCATATATTTGGATATATTTCAGTCATATTTGGATATAATTTTCTGTTATACTTAATTCTTAAAGTAATTTCATTACAAGTGGTATCAGAGCTGCGATTTGGGCAATCTTGTGGGCGAAACACTAAATTTTTTATTTTTGCCATATATAAAAAAATGTTGCTAATTTATATAAATTTTTTTTACTGGAAGTGTGAAATAATCAAATTAATCATCCATTAAAATTTCATCTCATTTGAATCTATTTTTCAAAAGTTATCACTATTTTATGGGTTTTAATAAAATTGCTCTATAGTGCGCAATTCAAAGAATTTTTCTGAGTTGTTTATATTTTTGGAAATATTAGAAAAATTTGGCTATGGTTTGTTCTTTGTATATTTTGATTTGAGGCCGAAATATATCCAAAATCGCTTGGTCAAAGTTGGGTCAAAAGTGTCAATAAGGGTCGACATCATAAGACCCTTTTATGGCAGGTCCACAAACTCAGGGCCGAGGAAAGGGTGCTCAAAATCCAGGAAAAGCTCCTAACAAGGATGATATGGAGTTAGAAGGGTGGTTTAATAGACCCTTTGTACCAGGGTTTTTTGACATAGATCACAAAGTAAGCCAGCTTAACTATAGTGTGCAAGGCATTCAGAGTGAGGTGCAAGACATACAATCTAATAAGCAATCCATAAAAGATAGTTTGGGATATATCATGATAGCTTTGAACATTAATCAATCAAATCATCAAGATAACTCTATTTCAAAAACCCACCAAGGTGGTTCTCCTAACCAGTCTACTTCAAATCCAACTCCATGGCCACAGAAGAACCTATTACCAAAAGTGGATATGCGCAAATTTGATGGAAAAGATCCGCTCAATTGGCTCAACCAAATGGAGATTTTTTTTTGACCTACATCAGATTCCAAGTGGAGAAAAGGTTACCACAACATCCTTGTATCTTTAATGTGATCAATTCATTTGGTATCGATGGTTGTGTGCTCAAAAGAAAAAGATGAGTCTCAATGTCACCTAGTCAATTTTTATAGAGCAGCTACAATTACACTATGGCAATAGTGTGACAGATAATTACTTCAGCCAACTGGAAAAATTGTGATAAAATAGCTCCGTCAAGGATTATATTCATCATTTTTAGAACCTATCCTTACGTGTGGAGACAATTTCTGATGCAAACTTCAATGACCTATTTTTGGGTGGACTCAAGGACCACATTCAACATGAGGTACACGTGTTTAATCCACTTAATATTTTTGAATCTATTATCCTAGCACATAGAGCTGAGAAAAAATTCATAGGCAACAAGAAGTAGCCATTCACTCACTTCAAAGATCGTAGCATATCATCATCAACATTTCCTCCACCTACTAGATTGACCCCTCAGTAAATTGAAAAAAAGCGTGCAAAAGGATTATGTTTTGGTTGTGATAGCAAGTGGAGTAAAGGACATAGATGTGCTGAGAAGAAGTTATTCTACATTGAGGGACCAAATGAAGATGAAGAAGCAAATGATGCCTCCAATGATGATGAGGAAGATATAGAGGAGGTACCTGAAGATTCCCAACCTACAATCTCTTGTCATGCACTTACAGGTATTATCACTCCACAAACTCTTAAGGTGGTGGGTTTCCTCAAGAAATAGAAGGTGACAGTGTTGATTGATTTAGGGAGTGCACATAACTTTATAAACCATAAGTTGGCCACTTGATTGAACTATTTCATCTACCCAACACCAAAATTTTAGGTCATGATTGCAGATGGTGGCACAATTAATTGTTCAGGCAAATTCCATAGTATTAAGCTTACTATGGGTGGGTAAAATCTCGACTCTCCTATGTTTTATATTCCCATGGGTAACAAAAACATTGTTTTGGGAGTCCAATGGCTCACAACCTTATGTACCATTGAGATGAACTTCCAAGAACTATTCATGCGCTTTCATTCTGAAGGTAAGAAAATTGAACTACATGGATTACATGCAAAATCTCCATAATTGGTTAGTTCACATAAGATGACCAAGATGCTAAAAAAGGGGCTAGAGGGAATTATTTCATGAATATGCTCCATAGAAGTTCAACCCACAAAGGTATCTACACATCCTGATCTACAAATAATTCTTGAAGACCACTCATCTATTTTTGGGGCCATGCCAAAAGGACTACCACCAAAAAGAGAACATGATCATGCCATTCAACTAATTCCAAGTAGTCAACTACTAAATATTAGACCATATAGATATCCATATGCACAAAAGAGTGAATTTGAAAAGATGGTCCATGAGATGCTGGAAGCAGGGATCATCAAGCATAGCCAAAGTGCATTTCATCACCAGTGGTCATGGTACGAAAGAAGGATGACACATGGAGGATGTGACCAGATTATAGGGAACTCAACAAGTACACCATCAAAGATAAGTTTCCTATTCTAGTAATTAATGATTTACTTGATGAGTTGCATGGTGCTAATTATTTCACAAAATTGGATCTTCACTCGGGGTACCATCAAATTAGAATCAAGGATGAAGATGTTCATAAAACTGCTTTTAGAACACATGAGGGCCATTATGAGTTTTTGGTAATGCCCTTTGGTCTGAAAAATGCATCATTTACTTTTTAGAGCTTGATGAACACTTTCTTTAGGCCTTTTTAAGGAAGTTTGTGCTAGTTTTCTTTGACGACATATTGATTTATAGTCAGACATGGGAAGCACATCTGCAACATGTGAAACAGGTGTTGATAGTTTTGGAGAAGCACCAACTTTATGTGAAGCCATCTAAATGTGCTTTTGGAGTACATGAGGTAGAGTACCTTGGTCACATTGTTTCCCATGAAGGGGTCAAAGTTGATCCTCAAAAGATTAAAGCGATAATGGAATGGCCCATGCCAAAAGCTCTCAAAAACCTTTGAGGTTTTCTTGGACTAACAGGTTACTATAGAAGATTTGTGAAAGGTTATGGAAGCATAGCAGCTCCACTCACTGCATTGCTAAAGAAGGATTCATTCCATTGGAATGATGATGCCACCAAAGCATTTGAGAAACTAAAAGTAGCTATGTGCACCAATCCAATTTTGGCTACTCCAGACTTCTCACAAACATTCACTGTTGAATGTGATGCTTCTGGGTCTAGATTGGGGGTAGTACTAATGCAGGAAGGAAGACCCATTGCATTTGAAATTCATCAATTCAAAGGTAAGAATCTACAAAAACTTGTCTATGAGAAAGAAATTATGGCTATTCTTCATGAAGTTAAACAATGGAGGCCTTATCTGATGGGTAAACACTTTATGGTGAAAATGGATCATGATAATCTCAAATACTTTTTGGAGGGAAGATTATCATCTGAGGAACAACAAAAATGGGTAACCAAAATCTTGGGTTATGATTTTCAAATCATCTACAAGAAGGGTAAAGATAATGTAGTAGTAGATGCACTATCTAGATGGGATGCATCCACAGAAGCATTACTTTGTGCAATGTCCATATTACAAGCAGATTGGGTGGATGAAGCTAGGTTAGAATGGGAGAAAGACAAGGATACACAGGTTCTGATTTAGAATCTCTAGCAAGGTAATTTATCCTTTGACAAATTTGAATGGAAAGGTAATGTCCTATGGTATAAGGGTAGGTTATACTTGTGCAAAACTTCAGAGCTTAAGCATAAGATTATTTTAGAGTTGCATGCATCTCCACTTGGGGGACACTTAGGGTTCTTGAAAAATTATCATAGAATTAAGAAATAATTATTTTGGGAAGGAATCAAGGGAGATGTACAAAAGTTTGTGGAAGAATGCATGATATGCCAACAGAATAAAGGTGAAATAGTTCAGACCCCAGGTTTGTTACAACCATTAGCAATTCCTAGTCAAAGGTGGGAGGAGGTTTCCATGGATTTCATCACTGAGTTGCCTTGTTCTGAAGGTAATAATGTTATTTTGGTCATTGTGGATAGGCTTACAAAATATGCCCATTTTTGTGCTTTCTCACACCCATTTTCAGCAAGTACAGTCGTGGCTATTTTTATGGAAGCAGTTCTCAAATTACATGGAACCCCAAAAATAATTGTAAGTGATCATGATCCTATTTTCACTAGTAATTTCTAGACTGAACTATGTTCTTATTTGGGTACTCAACTAGCTCATAGCTCATCTTACCACCCCCAATCTGATGGACAAACTAAAGTGGTTAACAAATGTTTAAAGGACTATCTCTGTTATTTTGTATCAGATAAACAAAAACATTGGGTTAAATGGCTACCACTTGCAGAATGGTGGTATAACACATCTTTCCATACCTCCTCTAAAATGTTTCCATTTCTATCACTATATGGTTACCATCCACCTTCCATCACTTCTTTATTAAAGGTTCACACCAAGGTTCGAGATGTGGAAGAGCACATTCAACATCAACAAGAGGTTTTGGCTAGTTTGAGAGAGAATTTGGCCTTGGCACAAAATAAGATGAAGCAACAAGCAGATCAACACCGGAGTGAGCAAAATTTTGAGGTGGGCAACTGGTTATTTGTTCATTTGCAACCTTACAAGCAGATGTCCTTGAAGCAATAGAAAAAGGACAACAAACTTGCTCCAAACTATTATGGCCCTTATTAGGTTCTACAAAAAATTGGGAGTGTGGCTTACAAGCTTGAGTTACCTCATTCATCTCACATACACCCAGTATTTCATGTTTCTTGTTTGAAGAAGGTCATTGGACAGAAATTTTCTGCCCAGATAGAGCTCCCAAAACTAGATGAAGAAGGACGAGTCATTTTGGAACTAGAGAAGATCCTCCAAACACGTACTAAGAGGTTGAGAACCAGAGAGATTAAGGAATATTTGATTAAGTGGAAAAACCAAAGCAATGAAGATGTAACTTGGGAAGGTGAAGAATTTTTGCAACAACATCTACATTTGTTCAATGTTGGTTTGAAGGGGAAGGGCATGCTATGCCCCTAACCTATCACATGTATGAGGATAGTATTAGCCGACTTGTGGCTTACTTATCCCTCTTTGACATTATATTACATTTATCTATGCTTTCTTTAGATTAGTAGGTCGGCCTATGGAGTAACCATGGCCTAGTTAGACTATATATAGAAGGTAGTGGGTAATCATTTATCATCATATTGTGAATTATGCTCTTATTGAAGCTTGTGTAGGTTGCCCCCTCAAAGTGGCTTATCTATTATCATATATTTGGATATAATTCTATTGTTATACTTAATTCTTGAAGTAATTTCATTACACTCTGCTATTGCTTGATTTTATTGTGTCTGATGTGCCATAATAGTAAGTGCAAGATATAAAATGTCTTGTGTATTTCTTTATATAAGAGACTTGTTATTTCGAATTTGGGAGCTTTATTCACATTAAGCTAACATGTGAGAAACTTAGGAACAAAGCAAAGAAAAGGGGTAAGACCCATCTATAGAATAAACTGACCATTGGGGCCAAAATCAGACTTGGACAACAGTACTATAAATTGGACACCCTGGGTTTTCAATGTTGTAGTCGTATTTGGGTGCTATTGTCCAAGGGATATGGGACCTAGGGGGATGGGTCTAGACCTAAAGATGTTCCTGGTCTTGAAAGGGTTAATTTTTGAATGCTATGGATGTTCAAAAATAAGCAAAAAGATGTCTAGGGAATGTAGTAAGACAAGACAAGTCAAATACAAGGACCTGACTAAATGTGAATAAAAACTCATATTCTCCAGTTTGAGTCTCCTATGAAAGGATAGTGAAAAGACATAATATGTGTGTTTTCTTGACTAGTTTAGGGTGTATATAATTTTTATCTTTGTTTTCTATTTTATTTGTTTTGTGTTTCTTTTCTTTGCTTTTTATTTATTGTTTGGTTTGTTGGTTGTGTTGTTTTCTATTTTTTTTATGTACTTTTTCTTTGAATGGATCAATGAGGGTTACAATTTGAGGAGTTTCACTTTATAAAGGAAGAATGTGAGGATATTGTTGTTGGGTAATAAGAGAGCTGAACATAAATATGAGCAATGTACATAGAAAATTTAATCACACAAATATAATATTTTTTTATATTCTTTGATTAATCAATATAAACATAATACAAATATATAGGAATAATGTTTCCTATAATAAGGGATTTCTAAATCCCTATAAGATCTCAACCTCTTTATCTATAAAACAATTATATAACAATAATATAATCTAATTGTAATATTATTTAAAACAATATACTGATTAACCAAATATTAACTACCAAATAATAATTAACCTATAACTATTTACCTCTCGTTAAATACCTCAAATTCACACTAATGTAAAAACTATTCCTAACATTTCCTCCAATATTTTTTCAATGGTGAAAAACAATTCACACTCTTACTATAGTATGCTCACCCCTTGTAGCATGCCATATTTATCGCATGACCTTGATACGAAGAGAGCCTCAATCCTCCCATAATTTTATAGGTTTACCATAAACCTTGACATGAACAAAACCCATTAACTATTCACCTCCTATGGTTTTTTGGATCTCTACCACAAACCCTTTCAAGATCCATGAACTAACTTACATTGGTGTTTTATATCCTTTCATAATGTTTTCACCTCAGGGAATCATGTTTTAGAATTATAAATAATTACATATCATGAACAAACATTATTCCTCTATTATTATTTTGAAAATCACATAGTGGAAACTATAATGAAAAACACACCCACACAAGTCACCACATCATTAGTTTGGCCCTATCATTGGAAACTGATGAGAGGTCACTAAAAGACATCTTTCTTTCATGTATCCTCCAACCTCCAATATATGAAACTACTTAGTTTTTATATTGATGTAGTTCAGTTGCATGTCATTTTGGCTGAAATGGGGTTCCCCCTAAAATATTGATATGCTCATCGGATGTTAGGTATGCCTGAAAATGTATCTATTTATATTTGACCCAATATTTTTATTTTTGACACTTTGACTTTTAATATTGACAAACAATAGACTAAGAACCTTTTGACATGGACCAAATGACTCTATTGTTGACATTTTTTAATTTTTGACATTCAACATAAAAAAATGACTCTAAATCTAAACTTGACACTTTTGATAAATTTAGACTTTCAATACCTTGACTGAATTGACACTTTACTAAAAAAAATTCTAACCAACTTAAATCCCACACATAAATAGGTATAAAAATAAAACTATACATTTAAAAAAAACTTAGACTCAAAATATTTAAATGACATATATTCCCACTTGATAAACAACATTAAATCAATGGACCAAATACCCCCAAAAAATTAAAATATAAAGATTTATAAAAAAAATGAACTTGACTTGACAACTTAAAGACTATTGTCCAATATTGACTTTGGACATTAAAAAACTAAAGAATATTTAATAATGAAAAAAAATAAACTACAGAAAAACTTTAACCTACATAAAAACCACTTAACCTAGTGAAAAATTAAAGGTTTGACATCTATCATGTCGTGTATAAGTGTTGGGTACCATGTAGAATTACACTGGGTGTAATAGATGGCAATGGATGGCCGTATGAGAATGAGGAGTTATTGGAGGTTTGAATAACAATATGACCAATGAAAATACCTAAATAATCATGGTTATAAGCATGGTTTAGATGGAAAACTATATCTATGTTTAATGCATTATAAATCTTTAGGTTGAATGTTTGACATTTGCAATGGCAGATTATTGTATGTCATGTGTCATATACAAAAGTGTTTGTAGTCCAAGATGTTGAATAGTGAGGAGACACCAAATATATTTTTAAAACTATTATAAATCTCTTCACTACACCAAATATTAATGTCATCAATTCTTATTAATGTCCTTGTCCTTCCACATGGCTCTCGTAGAAGCATCAGATGGACTAAATAACTTATAGTTTCAAAAAATTCTAACACTGAGTTTGCAATAGTAAAACTAAGGATGCTAATTCGATTAATCCAACCAAAATATCTTAAATAATTTGATCTTCCATCAAAATACAAAACCATTCAATGAAATTAAGAGTTACACAAAAAAATAAGCATATAAAATAAATAAATATATAAATAGTCACACACTGTATATTTTTTTGCTACATGCTAACTTAACATATGTTGAAATCCTCATTCACAAGGACACATCATCAAACAATTGTCCCTTTTTTTAAATAAATAAAAAATCCACAAGGGATTTTATCTACTCTGAGACTAATTTTGGGGAGTAAGAGATCCAAACACAATATGAGCAGTGCACACAAAAAATTTAATCACATTGTTTCTGTCTAATTTTCACTTTTTCTTAAGTGTGAAAAGAAGAAACTAGTTAAAAAGGGTGTGTAGAAAAATACCTATTGAATGCATGAATTTTGAATCTAGATTTTTTGATAGATCCTCTTTGGCTAGGGAAGAATAACCTACAATAATAAAGCACTACCATAAAACTTGTTGGTTAGACAAGTAGTTGGGTGGATTGCCTAGCGTGAGCTAGATCCTAGAAGTAAAAGCTTTCTAAGGGGCTGTCAATCCACCTTATTTAAAACACTTAAGTTTAAATGATAAAATAAATATATTTTCCTTAATTTAATGTAAAACTAAAATAGAACATAGCTAATGACAACAAATTAATTGATAAAATTGGATGTTTTTCTAAGTTAACCAAAATGAAGAAACTAGTTTGATTATACTAATGCTGAAAATTGGTTAAGGAAAGGTTATGGTTTTGGGTTTGGTAATTTGATAAGGGTTCAGAGAATGGTTTATTTTGGGTTGATTGAGTTAATAAAATTAGAGGGATGGATGGTTTAAAAATATAAAATAGCAAGTAACTATGGTAGCAAAAGGATGAGGAGGTAAAGAGGGTGAAGGTGGCAAAGGTGTAAAGAGGGCAAAGGAGGTAAATGGGATTATAATGGAAAAGGTGGTAAAGGAGGTAAATAGATTAAGATGGAAATTGGATTAAGGGGTATAGGCCAAGGTAATGAAAGGAAAGACTTAAGTAAATGAATGAAATAAAGAAATCAAAATATGGTTCCCTTGAGGCTTGTTGATGTGGTTGATGTTGTTGATGATGTGATGAATGAATACCATGGCAATTTTGGTAGTGTGTAGAAACTTAAAAACGTCCCTCAAACCATTATTTAGGTTTTAAACTATGGCCTATCTCTTTAACCTAACCTAATTAACTCCTCTATTGACCTAGTTGACCCTTTTTTACACAACCTTAAACAAACCACTCAATAACTTGAATTTTACCTCTTTTGCCTTAGAGGGTCGATCATTGATGGTTAGCCTAACCGTTGAAGGACATGTGCCATCACCTATAAACTTAGAAAATTATAGATATGAGCAAGATTGAAATAAAAAAATTGGAAACTTTCCCATGCACAAAATCATGGATTTATTTACATCAATTCATTACACTTATCCAGGACCAACTTAGCAACTTTCCCTCCTTCAATTTGGCAAATATCTCTCCTCATTCAATAAGTTTTGTGTTATAAGTACATGGCTCTTGGAGGAGATATGGGACCAAAATTCATGCATCCAAACTCTCTTGTTTTCTTTGTAGGAATTCAAAAACCTAAATCTTTATTCATGTGATCCCCAAGACAAAGTACCATTATGTTGCTTGTATCCCTCAAGGGATCCAATCATTCATCTCTTCAAATAAATGGTACTTCGCTTTCTTTTATTCATTTTGTTTTATCCTTATTTATTCATTATCAGTGTGTTCTCTTTTAAACACCTTCCCTAACCCCTTTTCCCTACCCATACTACCCCTAAGACCCTCCTTACCCTTCAGCTACCCATTTCTAACTCACCTTATTTCCCCAACTAGTTATTAATATGTAACCACCAATGGTTACCATAACCATTTCCAGTTATATCAACAATTGTTGGTCACCCAACCATTGATGGTAAGGAAAACAATTGATGGTCAGCCTGACCATCGATGGCCACTATCATATAAAATCACAAATTATTATTTTATCCCCCTTCTTACCTCTTCAGAATTATGGCTACCCTCTAACCTAAACCTAAACTATTTTTTGATTTCTTTGGACTTGACCTTAATTTATTTATTTCATGTAGATGACCTTAACAAGACTTGTCCATGAGATAGATATCATCTTTGACCTTCCCATTATCCCACAACCCCTATTTACTGATCAAAGTGACATTGCCTTCGAGCTATAACTTTACATTGTGGTTCTCACACCCCACCCAGAGGATGTAGAAAAATAGTTAGTTGTAATCCAAGAGGATATTGATGAAGCTACTACATTTTGGAATCATTATTTTGATAATATCTACCCTACTATAGATTATACTTATTTTATTATTCATCAGCATCATTTTCATATCTACTATTTGTAATTTCTCTTTTATCAATAAAATTGAATGTTATATAAGGGTTGACATCCATTTAAGGAAGCATATTCCTTTCTTGGGATTGGTTTCTCACCAAATAGCCCCTCAATTTTCTATTAACATATTTTTCATGAGTTCATGTGATTTGTAGGTCATTCTTCCCTCATCAAAGAAGAGTTCCCACTTCATCTAGATATCAAATGCATACAACCTTAAACTAGGTACACACCCCTTATCTATTATTTCTCTCTTTTTTCATGCAAAAATAATTAGAGTAAGAAATCGAGTGAAATATTTTGGCATGCCCGGTGGGACTCCTTAAGGGTTCATAGTTCTATTTATTTCATATAGTTGCATTAGTGAATTTCATGTTTACTACATTTTTATAAGTCTTTAAATTCTAAATAATACAAAACTTATTTTACTTTTATTTTCTAAAATAAAAAATGAACCAAAAAAATGCAATTTACATTATAGGGATAGGATGCATTGTCATCTCACATTATTGCATTGTTTCTTGTTTGCATTCAAAGAAACCAAAGATTTCCTTTCAAGTTAAAATTAAGTGCATCTATTGAATTGATTATTTAATGCTTAGCTCACCTAGATCAATTAATCACATTATGAATAAATCATAGAACACAAATGTTACACTACCAAACCATTTCACCAAAGAACACATCAAAATTTACTTGAGACATGCCCCAATAGAATTTCATCACCCTTTGGATCACCTTACCCTACCCGATGATCCCACTTGTATTTCACCACTAAGGGGAAGACCTAATCCATTCTCTAATGGAATATAAAGTCTAGACAAATGGTATTTATTGGCTAAGCAACCTGGCTCGGCTTTAGGTTTGTGAAGTGTGGGCAGAAATCCCCTAGTACCAGGCCACATACCAAGTATAGTGAAAATTATTTGAGCAACCAAACTTAACCAGAAACCATCCTTAGATGGTTTTTTAGTACCTGAATCATAAGCCAATTTTCCCTTTCACATTCTTTAATGCATAATCCAAAAGTGATTTAAAATAAATCCTAGACTTAATTACACTTTTAGTGTGTAATTTATTTGCTTTGGGATTTTCTTGGATTGCTCATTGTTTGAGGTGAAAGGTTCATTTTCCACTTCCAAATTTTTCATATGGTTTTGACCAGACAATAAGTGAAAAATAAAAATAATCAACCACCACCTTTATCTTCATCCATGGATTATACCTCAGATGTAGATAAATCTCCCCATGGTTCACCTCACCATTCTCCTCCACCACCATCTCCTTCTATAATGCCAACTGTTCTGAAGGAGATCCAAACTTCACTACCATTCTTGATAATAATCTAGTTGCCTTGAAACATTACCTTAACACCTTAACACATCATACCCATCCTACTTTGGTTCCTTTTTCTAAACCTTCTCTTGGTATGTGATCCCACCTCATGGCAGGAACCACTTTAACCCAAACATTAACTCATACCTCTTCCAACATCCCATCCACCCAAACCCAAACCAACCTTCCACCACCAAACCAAACACCACCAGTTACACCCCATGTGGGTTCAAATTTACCATTGGTTACTTACACCCCATCTACTATGGCATTATCTTCCATTTCATCTATTATCTTCCCTTTGATTTCAACCAATCCTTCAACCACAATTCCACTCCATAACTTGAATCCTTCCTCCAATTAGCACTATGGTAACCACCTAATCTCAACCTTTCCAACTTCCTCCTACCTCAAGCATACCAACCATGCCTTTTCCTCAACAAGTGCCTATAACAACTTACCAATATGTCCCTAACCTATAAGGGTACATACCAACCACCACCTAACCTTTTATACCAAGTAGTTCTTATGTATTGCCATCTCAACCTCTTGGAACCACCTATCAGTATGTGGCTTCATCATTACCATTTGCTGCTTATTCGTACATTATCATAAACCAGCCTCAACAAAATATACCTCTTAATTATGTGATTTCTCAACCCTAACGCAACCTAATCAAAATTATCATGGACAAAATGACTAATTTGGAGTCATCCATCTCTACCTCAACCAATCTTTTCTTATGACCAAATTTGTAATGAGTTTATCCACCCCTCCATACCTATTTATGCTTATCCTTCTAAATGGGAATTGCCCAAAATTTCTAAATTCCAAGGTAAAGAGGACCCTCAACAACACTTAAGAGGTTTTGACATGTGTGTTACTTGATTGCTTATGATGACACTCTCTTCCTTTGAACCTTTCCCATGTCATTATCCAGGGCCATCCTTGACTGGTATAGTACTCTTCACACTATCTTTTCTTTCTCTCAATTTTTTTGGAACACTTTTCTATAAACATATCTAAAATGGTTTCCATTATAGACCTATACTCCATCAAATAGTTTGAAGATGAGTCCATTATTGATTTCATTTCTAGATGGAGAGGTCTTATTAATCAACTCACTTTCTCATTACATCAACCCAAATTAATCAAATTATTTTCCTGAGGTTATTCTAAACACATTTATCCAACTCTCCAAGTCTAAACCTTTAGGTCCTTTGAAAAATCTTTTAGTATATCCCATAAATTGGAAAACCATGTTATTGATGAAGGGAAGTTGAAGCTTCAAAATAAAAATTCTAGTTTCAAGTCCATGGAGTCATCTTCCACCAAAACTATGAACCCAACCAATTCTAAAGTGAAATCATTAACAAATTTGGTCATTCTTAAAATTTTACCTCCTCCACCCATCAACCAAACACCTCCAACTAATAAACCTTCTAATCACCAAAACCGTATTCAAAATTAGGTTCCTTCAAAACCATGTACCTCGATTGGAAAATCTTATATGTCGGTGTTGAAGAAACTACTCAAGGCCAATTTAATCCAACTTTCACCCATAAAACCCTTTCAATAATTTGATACTTTTCACCCCCTTCTTGGGTGGTATAATGAGAATTATCATTATGACTATCATTGTGTTGTTGGACATAATACCGATAGATTCAATACTTTTAAAAGAATTGTCTAGGACCCAATTGGTAAAGGGGAGCTTGTGTTTGATAACCCAAATGATCCTTCAAACCCATCCCTTGATATTTTCTAAAAACCATTTATAAACCATACACCTTCAACCCAAAATCATGAAAACCAACTCAAATCCTCCAATTCACATGAGGCACATGTAATCAATATCATCAGTAATGTGCCCATTGTCGAAGAAGTTATTACTTCTATCACCTAAATTAAGGAGAACCACCTACCACCAACCCCTTCAAATGCTAAAACAAAGGAAGTGACTATCCCTTCCACTTCCTTAGATGAAACCATGGTTCCACCCACCCTGTTTCTATCAAGGTTTCACTTTTCACATTCAAAAGGAAATGAGAAACTAAGATAAGATGGTCAAGGGTTTGTACGTACCCGGATGACGTCTTGCGCACCAAATTTAGATGACTGAAGGAACTCCTCTTTGGTTGTGGAGGATGACACCTGTAGAAGAAAGAGACTCAAACACAGAGGTTGTTAGATAGCTAAAAAGTGGACTGCCAAGTGAAAGCTTGGTCCTAAAAGTGCAAAGACTTCTTGGGGGATGACAACCCACTGATTATTAAAAAGTATAATATTTCCAGAAATAGAAATGATAAAGACTGAATAAAAGAAATGAAAGCAAATGCGTACCTGTAAGCAGCAATCTATCTTCCACAGTCACTGATGTTGGTGGTTCTACCACCATCGATAGGTCAAGGTCACTGATGTCGGTTAGTATGCCAACGTCGGTAGGGGAAATGGTCAGAGTCAGTTGGGGCAATGGCCTGGGACAAGTTTCAGGTCTATCTGGTCAACCAGAATGGTTTTGGGGAGGTCTGTGGGAGTTTGATGGCATGTGTTGGGTCAACAGAACAGAGAGTATGGTATGAAAAGGGACCAGGTGAATGTCAGGGGCAAAAGGGGAAGACAAGGGTGAGAGAAGGTCTTTCAGCCTCTCTGGAAAAGATAGACTGGGTTGTGTCTAGAATGGTTGGGAATGGACAGTGGACAAAATGCTAATGTATTTAAAAATATAGTAAAATGAAACTAATGCAAATACTTAGCTATGTACAGAGTTGGTAGAGGAGTAGGAGCTGTGTTTTCGTTGTGGCTGGTGATGGAGATGTCATGCAATCCTCAACCCTGCGCAGGTGCTGATCCTCTATGCCTGGAAAGTGTTGTTAAAATGCTGATACCTGCAAGAAGTCAAGAAGTAAGAATGTTGGGAAGTAAGAGCAAGAGAATTCTATTTTGCAGGGGGCAGAATAGAAGCAGAAAATTAGTTTTAAAGGTAACCAACACCGGTAGAATCACCGATGTCAGCCGCATACTGACCGATGTCAGTGGCTGAAGAATGGGGATAGAGGCTAATTTTAGCCTTCTGCCATTCTTACAAGTTGCCAGGGTTAAATTGTCATTAAAAAATGGTTGAGAGGGGCTTAAATGAGCATGAGAGGAAGGGTTAAGATGGGATTTAGGCAATTAAGGCTTGGCATGGGGTGGGGGCATTCAAGGAGAGGAATTTGAGGAGGAGTGAGGTGGCATGGGTGAAGTGGCAAGGGGGAAATTAAATTAAAATATTTGATTATTTTAATTTAATAATTGAGTGGGTTAGGACTTGTGTTAGAATGGACCAAGGGGACCAAGGGGGGAGGATGACCAAGGGATAGACACAATTTCGGTGTCTACACACCCCTCTTATGATGGAAAAACCTAAGGAGATGGTCACTCCATCGATCATTTTATTCACTCTTCCAATCTAACTCATAAAACCACTTATTCCTTTGGATAACCGAACTGAGGAGGAAGCTAAACCAATCCTTCCACATAAAACCATTACCCTTGCCACACCAATTACATAATCATTTGTATCTTCCTTAAAAGCCACATCTTAAGAGATAATACCCCTATCTACCCAACCATTACCTTTAGAACCTTACACCACAGATAACAACACTAAAATTGCTCCTTCTTCATCCCTAAAGGGTTTACAATTTGAAGCTAATGATTAGGGAATAATTCCTATTTATAAACCATTATCCTAGCTAGTTCAAAGTTTTGAGTTCACCTCCAAACCTAACATTGATAGAACTAACTTTTAGCATTGGCTTTTAATCTCGTATCAAAATAAAATTGAACCTTCTACTTCAATAGTATCCACTTTCGATCTTGTTGTTACAACTCCACCAACTACTCCTCCTAAAGTTACCAAGGGACCACCTAAATTACCCCTATCTAAATTTTCTAAATCACCTTATGCTTCTTTTACCAAGCTAATCAAGACCTTGGATATCCCTCCCATGCCAAATCCTACTCACCCTCCTTTGAGTTTGGATCTAACCACACCAATCCAACCAAAACCTAATCCAATTAAGCCCATTAAGAAAGAGGGATTGCCTAGACCTCAACTTTGAGGAAGAACCATACCAGATCCTTCACCCTTACATTCTATTTTAGGACCACATCTATCCACCATTTTGGTAACCTACTCTTCCTCCAAAAACCCATCTTCCTTTTCTTTACCTATAACAAGTCCATCTCCTAGTTCAACATCATTCCTCACCAACCTTTCCCCATCCACATTCCCATCTATTAAAACCTTATCATCTAGACCCCTAATTTCTAAACCAATTAAAACTAAGATAATTTATTCAAAACCTCTAGCCAAGATTACCCCACCAACCATAACTCATGTTAAAAATCCCTTACCCAAAAAGAAACATAAACCAAATAAACAAACCCTACCATCTTCAAATTACTTATTGGAGTCTTATATAACAATATTACAAAGGATCCTACAAGCTTCTACCATTAACTTATCCCCCATCAAGCCTTTTGACCCTACTCATCAAAAGCCAACCTGTTTCAATGACAATCTAATTTCACTTTACCATATAACCCCTAGGCATGATATAGAGAACTGTAAAGCTATCCAAACTATCATTCATGGCATTTTGGAAGAGGATGATCTATTGGATGAAAATTCTTTAATCCCTTTGCCTCTTTTACCACCTATCCAATCCTCCTACCAATCATCTCCTTCTCTACTCCTACCAAGGAGTGTAACAGAGGAACTAAAGTAAGTAGCTACTTTGCTTATCCATAATATTCATATGGTAACTTGGTTTAGAGCCCGACATAAGGACAAGGGTAAAGGGGCCCAACAAAATTAAAAGGGTAAATCTAAGGCCACCATTCCATGATCTTACCCTTCACCTCCTCAACCAAATAACCAAATCTAATAGATTACACCTTTACCTTCACAAACATCCAAGCCTAAGGTCTCCATTTTGTGAGCCCCTTCCTCCTCCAATGCACCTTCATTTGTCTAATATTTGGTGATCAAACAACTTCACCAAATGCCTATTAAAATGAGTGTTTATGACTTAGTTAGCACCTCACCTCAACATCATCAAGATTTAATCGAAGCAATGTGTTCCATAAAAGTTCAACTAGGTGATCCCTAACCTCTTCAATCTTTGATTGGAATAGTCCAACACGTTACCAATGTCACCTTTCAAGAATCTGAAATCCCACCATATCATAATGAAGATCATGATCCCATTATTTTTATCATTGTATCCATCAATAATACACATGTCAAAAGGGTCAATATTGATGGAGGAACAAGTATCAATATCATCTCCTCCCATGCTTATGATCAACTTCAACTACCTAAAAACATCATGTCAAAAAGTTTGGTGGTTCTCCAATCATTCAATGATACCTTAACCACCACTCTTGGGATAGTTATTCTCCACATCCATTTGGGGCCTCAAACCATTCCTAAACTATTTTACATATTAGAGGATGAATTTAAATATAATTTGTTACTTGGTCTCCCTTGGATCTGCACCATGACATGCATCCTTTCTACCCTTCATCGATGCATCGATTTTGAGCATGAGGGATAAGTCATTATAATCAAATATGATCTAAGTCCCTTTGATTATTATAATATGATATATCAACCCAATGATGTTCTTATAACACCTTCACCCTCTTCACAACCAACCTTTAGCCAAACCACCATGTAAAACCAAAACACCAACACTTATACTTTCAATAATAGTGAAGCATATACTAGTTCAACTATTCCTTCATCACAAATCTTGATCAAGTACCCCTGTCAATCCATGTTATAATGACTTACACTTGGGGAATATCAACTTTTAGATTCAGATGTTTTTCCCTCTCCACATGAATTTAGGAACCTTCAGAATGATCTATCTTATGATCCCAATATTGGTACCCTTGTCCCCTTTGGTCTTCCCAATAATAGAACATATTTTTTATATGGGGGACTTGATAAAATACATATTTCTCCCACCACCATGACTTGTATTTATCCATTCACTTCTAACTTTTCCTATCTTAGCAACCTAAACTCTACCCAAATGTACCTTCATTGATGTGCTTGGAAAGGGTTTAAGTTTAGCCTCTATGAACAAGGACCCCATGAAATTACTACTATCAAAACGTAGAAACATCATGAGTTCTTTAGCCTAGGGTATGTTTTCCTAGAAGAGTCTATACCGTCCTCATCAATTCCACCTCTCCCATCTAGAGAACCACCAACCTCACTAATTCCGCCTCTCCCATTTGGGGAACCACCAACCTCACCTTTCCCATTTTAGGAAATTATACCCTTATCAACCTCACAATTCTAATTTTAAGAACCTCTACCCTCACCAACTCCATTTGAAGACAACAACATCATCCCACCTAACTTGTTTTTATCAACACTGTTAGTTTAGGTCCCTTGACTTATTAACAGGGGGGTCAAACTAAAACCATTCCTCTCATCCACCCTAAAAATATCACACATGATTCTGCCGTTAACACCATCTAATGTCAAAATGAAAAATGTATTCTTACCTATCTGGGTGCAGAGGATCTTTCTCTTCAAAAATCCCTCCTAAAAATTGAACAATTCTAAATGAATCAACCATAAACATTAATTTGGGTACTTAGGAGAACCCTCATATTGTCAGGATTGGCCAATATTTAACTCTTTAGGAAAAAATAAGCTATAAAGCCTTCTTTTATGACCATAACATAACATTTGCTTGGTCTTATCAAGATATGCCTGGTATTGACCCATCCATTGCCCTTCATAACATCATCACCCATCCTAAGGTTAAGCTAGTCTAGTAAAAACTTCATCGAATCCATCCCTATATAGCTCTTCTTGTCAAAGAAGAACTTTAGGCCATTTAGTTGTTAATTTCATTTAACCCATTGACTATCCACAATGGGTCTCTAACATTGTTCCTATCACCAAACCTACTAGAGGACTCCACCTTTGTTTGGATTTCCAAGATCTTAAACTTGCATGCCCCAAAGATGACTTTCCCCTATCTAACATTGACCAACTTGTTGAACTTACCATTGGCCATGAAATTTTATCCCTCATAGATGGATTTTCAAGATATAACCAAATCTTGATTTTCCCCCAAGATTAACATAAGACATTTTTTATCACCTCATGGGGAACTTTTTTCTATCATGCTATGCCTTTTGGCTTAAATAATGAAGGAGCCACATATCAATGAGCCATGACCTACATTTTTCATGACCTCATTCATACAATAGTTGAAGACTGTGTTGATGATTTGTTTTAAAAATCCAAACATCATCAGGATCACCTCACCATTTTGGCCATCATCTTTGAAAGACTTATCCATTATCATGTTAGGCTCAATCCAAAGAAATGCATCTTCAATGTCTTATTAGTAAAACTCCTAGGCTTCATTATTTCCCTTAATGGAATAGAAATAGACCCCATAAAAGTCAAAGTCATCCTATAAATGCCTCCTCCTACTAACTTGAAACAAATTCATAGCCTACAAGGCAAACTTCAGTCAATCCACCATTTTATCTCCTAGCTATCCAATCATTGTGAACCCTTTCACCACCTCCTAAAAAAAGATACCTCCTTTAAATGGACCAAGGAGTGTCAACAATCCTTTTTTTTAATAAATGAGTATCTTATTTCTCCACCTATCCTTATTCCCCCAAAGGAATATCAACCCTTTTATTTATACCTATCTATCACTGATCATTCTTTAAGAGGCATGCTCACTCATTGCAATGCCCAATATAAGGAGCAGGGTGTTTATTATATCATCCATACCCTCATTGACTATGAAACCCGATACACCCATCCATAAAAACTCTACCTTTCCTTAGTTTTTGTCACCTCTAAACTTAGTCACTATCTTTGTAACCACAAAATGTATTTCCTTACCAACATTGCCCCACTCAAGTATATGCACTCTAAGCCATAACATAACCAACGTATGGCTAAGTGTCTCATGATTTTAGTTGAGTTTAATCTTGAGTTTTTTCCATAAAATTACTTTAAAGGATAGGTCATTATAGACCAACTAGTTGAATCCCCTCTCCTTAATAATCAAACTCTTCTTTTTTCCTTTCTAGATGAGTCTATAGCTACTCTTTCTTCAGAAGAACCCACCTATCAAATGGCTATGTATTTTGATAATTCCAAATGTCAAAATGGTGGGGGTATTGGCATAGTCCTCATTCCCATTAATGGATAACCTCTCCCTCTTTATTTCAAACTCAATTTCAAATGCACCAATAATATATCCAAATACAAGGCCTTGACCATAGGTCTCCAAACCACCCTAGCCTTAGGAATCAAAACTATACATGTCTTTGGAGATTATATACATATTATTAACCAAGCCATAGGAGCCTATCAATGCAAAAATTATGTTATTTTGAAATATAAACAACTTTCTAAAAAATTATTAGCATCATTTAACAATTATACCATTCAATCAATCCCTCAATCTAAAAATAAATTTTTAGACACAATGGATTCCCTTGCATCCCAAATTCCATCCCAACCTACTGATTATAAACTATTTATCACCATACACCTCTTTATCACCCAATATTACCTTAGTCTTGATCTTCCTACCATTTTCCAAGTGGAAACATCACATTTAGAAATTTGGTATGACCAAATCTTTGACTACCTTAATGTTGGTGTCATTCTACCTGATCTTTCAAGAAATGCTCATAGAAATTTCATTCAAAGTACCTCACACTACTTAATACTAGGGTAATTATTTACAAATGAGGCTTTGATGGCCTCCTTATTTGATTCCTTTATAATAATGAAGCCTCTCATACCATTAAGGAAGCACATGACAACATCTATGGGGGACACTTCAGTGGTTTGGCTGTTACAAAATGTATTCTTTATTTGGGATACTATTGGCCTACACTTAATCAGGAATTTTGTGACTATGCCAAGAAATGCATCAAATGTCAACAACATGATAATCTCCATCATGCACCTCCTCATAGTCTTTAGGTATCAACAGATTATTGGCCTTTCTCACAATGAGGTCTTGATCTTATTAGTGAGATCAATCCTCATTCCTCTCAATGTCACCAATATATCATCACCACCATATATTATTTCACCAAATGGGTGGAAGCCATTCTATTGATCTTAATCAAAGCTAAAAAAAATTAACTTCATTACCCATCACATCACCTACCACTTTGATGTCCCTCATAAAATAATCACTAAAAATGGAAAATCCTTCAAGAATAAAAAAGGTCCATGAACTTTGTAAGGCTTTTAGCATTGACTTAAGTTTCTCTTCCCCATATCATCCACAAAATAATGGATAGGCCAAAGCTTCTAACAACAACCTCATCAAAATTCTCACCAAAGTGGTCAATGCTTTGGGCAAGGATTGACACCTCCATATCTCATTCGATTTATGGGCCTACCACACTACTATCCAAATGGCTATGGGTCCTACACCTTTTTATTTGGTCTTTAGAGCTGACGTAGTTCTACCTCTTGAAGACTAAATTCCATCTCTTCACATATCCTTATAGTAGATTCTTTCTAAAATTGACTATCATCAAGTGTTAAGCATAGAATATAATGAGGGGGGGTGAATCAGTATATTATATATCTTATAAATCTTTCATTTAACCAAATTCCACTTAATCAAACATTCAAGATATGCAATAAAACTCAAACAATAAACATCCACACAAGATAGAGAGAGACACCAAATATAACGTGGAAACCCAATGTGGGAAAAACCACAGAGAATCAATCTCAAATATATTCATGAGAATAACCCCATAGGAGCACCATACCCCTTTGCCAAGTACAAACCTCAGCTAAAATTCATGAGCATCAACCCACAGGAGCTTCAAACCCCTTTGCCTCACACCAACCTAGCACCTATTCATGAGCACCAACCCACAAGAGCACCAATCCCTTTCTGAGCACCAACCCAGCAACAATAAATGAGCACCAACCCATAGGAGCACCAACTCCTTTGCCAAGCACCAACTCAGCAACAATTCATGAGCACCAACCCATAGGAGCACCAACCCCTTTGTGTATACCACACACCTATCTCTAAATGTTGCTATCTCAACAAATGATAGATCAATACAACATCTCCTTCCTCTCTCTCACTTTTGCTCTTCTAAGCTAGATATAAAAAATACAAATCATCTCTCACAATTGCTCTTTTAAGCTAGATATTACAATATCAAATCAACCTCTCACATCCATTTTACAAATGGGTACTCAAGCCTTTATTTATAGCTTTCCAAATGACCTTTGGCTTTCCCCCTTTGTGACCTTTCAATCCTCATGGAAAATGGTGCCAATCTTGGATGACCCTTCATATCCAAGCATTTAAAAAGTCATGTGGTGACCCTTCATGACCAAAAACGTCTTTCCCACTTTTGTCCTTATCTTTGGTGACTTTTCTTCCTCAAAGTGTCCCTTCATGAGAAACTTTCCCTTTACTCTTTTGTCTTCACTTGGTGACTCTTGGTATTCCCCAAGATGACTCTTCATGGGAAAATGCATCCCATCCTTCTTTTGTCTTTATCCCGTGACTCTTCGAATTCTCCATGTGCCCTTATTTTGTCTCATATGCAACCAAAAATATATTCATTAATATTAAATAATTATTAACTCATATTAGCCAAGATAAACAACATTAAATGCAATGGGGCCTTTATCACCAATAATACTAAACCTTTGACATCAATGACAATATTTCCAACAGTCTCCCCCTTTGTCATTGATGGCAACCTCAATCCTAAAATGGCCACATCCTGTCACCTACACATCCTATCATCTGAAAACATACAGTAACTCCCCCTTACTATAGCAACCTATACATGTTCCATGTACCTATTTTTTACACTTGTACATGTACCTGTTATTCTCCCCCTTTGACATCAATGGCAAAGGGCCTACCTAGAGCTAACACTTAGCTCCCCCTCACTTGGTGCTGAACATCAATGGCAGGAAGTAATAGAAATTACTCCCAACTCCTCTCACCGATCTTTGAGAAGATATCTAATTTTACTTATCCTTTGAGAATCTACAATCAACTCATTTGAATATTTTCTTCTACATGAAACTTTAAGGTGTATCCTTGATCACATATTTGCCTTACACTTAATAGATTATGCTTATAAAACATTCTTAGTCTTGGTTCTACCATTATCCAAAAAAAAAGTACCTTTTCTGGCTGACCTAACAGTGGTTTTATCTCCAAATCTCACTGTACCACCATTGATCTTCTTTACTCTTATCTCCTGTCATATGCCTCAAACATCCGCTATCAATGAACCATGGCTGATCTTTATCTCTTACATGCAAAGCTATTTGCACCAACATAGAAGCTTCAGGTTGTTTCTTCTGCCATGAATGGAGTTTTGAAACTTTGATCCTTCTTGATTAAATCTGCATGAGTATCCTTTTCTTTCTCTCTGAAAATGTTAGCTCTTTTTCAACATTCTAATTTCTTATGACCATAATCATTTGAAACACTACATATGCAAGAATCATTCTAATAGCCTTAAACCATAATAATGATGCAAAATTTTCTTCAAAAATATATTCCCTCAAAAGATATACAAATTAATTTTTCAACTCACCTTATTGTCATGCAAAATATCCAAGACCCAAAAGCATCCACCAAGCTTCTATTTTTAAAAGTGTCTCCTTGAAGCCTAGAAGAGACACCCCACACAATAGGGTTCTAGAAATAAATCTCAGGAGATTCTCACATCTCCTCTATTTCTTCCTTGATCTTGTTGTGTTTTTCTTTTAGAATCCATTTAAGCATGTATAACCTTTTTTCTCTACTAACCTTATCATTTATGATGTTTTTCATCTTCTCAACTTTTGCAACTTTCTTATCTTGACAAAGCTCATGCTCAAATGTAACAAGAGATTCTTTACAATCCTTCTTATCTGATTTTTTATCTACTATAACAAGTAATTCATTTTCACTCTTAACCTCAACTTGATCAACCTTTACTATTTTAGGTCTCCAAACCTGAATTTGTCTTTTCTCATATTTTCTAGAGTCTCTAAATCCTTTGAAATACCTTGAATATCTCTTTACTTTATTTTGGCATAATCTAGCAATATGGCCAATCTCATGACAACAAAAGCAAACAATATTTCTCATACCTTTTTCTTGAATGTGACTAAGATCTCCCTTTGACTCATTTCTTCTCCTCATACAATCTCTTGCCCTATGACCAACATGATGACAAACAAAACAATGGCCATGAAAAGAATTTGAAAACTTGAAAGCATTGGGATGCCTAATTGGCTTCTTTGATTTACCTGTAAAAATTGCATCCTTCTTTCCTTGGACCAATATTTCATGATCTTTTTCAACCTTGATTATAAGCTTCTCATGATTATCCTTTAAAGAACCTAACTCATCCTTCAAATGATTACACTCTTCTTCTTTTGATGTTAAAATTGAATTTGCAACCACTAACTGATTCTTATGATCCTGAATAAATATCTTATTTTCTTTTACTTCTATAGCCAACTTAGAATCCAAGATACACACCTATTCCTTAAGAGCCTCAACCATAGATTTCAACTCTTGATTCTCCTTCTTTAGTTTCTTAGCCATCTTTGCTTTTCCTTTGATCTACCTTCAAGTTGTTAAACCCTTTCTGAAGGAACTTTCTCTGATACCAATTGTTAAGCACAAAATATATTGAGAGGGGGGATGAATTAGTATATTATATATCTTATAAATCTTTCCTTTAACCAAATTCCACTTAATCAAACATTCAAGATATGCAATAAAACTCAAACAATAAACATCCACACAAGATAGAGAGAGACACCAGATATAACGTGGAAACCCAATGTGGGGAAAACCATAGAGAATCAATCTCAAATATATTCATGAGAATAACCCCACAAGAGCACCATACCCCTTTGCCAAGTAAAAACCTCAGCTAAAATTCATGAGCACTAACCCAAAAGAGCTTTAAACCCCTTTGCTGAGCACCAACCTAGCACCTATTCATGAGCACCAACCCATAGGAGCACCAACCCCTTTTCTGAGCACCAACCCAACAATAATTCGTGAGCACCAACCCATAAGTGCACCAACCCCTTTTCCAAGCACCAATTCAGTAACAATTTGTGAGCACCAACCCACAGGAGCACGAACCCCTTTGTGTATACCACACACTTATCTCTCAATGTTGCTATCTCAATAAATGATAGATCAATACATCTCCTTCCTCTCTCTCACTTTTGCTCTTCTAAGCTAGATATAAAAAATACAAATCATCTCTCACAATTGCTCTTCTAAGCTAGATATTAAAATATCAAATCAACCTCTCACATACATTTTACAAATGGCTACTCAAGCCTTTATTTATAGCTTTCCAAATGACCTTTGGCCTTCCCCCTTTGTGACCTTTCAATCCTCATGGAAAATGGTGCCAATCTTGGATGACCCTTCATATCCAAGCATTTGAAAAGTCATGTGGTGACCCTTCATGACCATAAACATCTTTCCCACTTTTGTCCTTATCTTTGGTGACTTTTCGTATTCCTCAAAGTGTCCCTTCATGAGAAATTTTCCCTTTACTCTTTTGTCTTCACTTGGTGACTCTTGGTATTCCCCAAGATGATTATTCATGGGAAAATGCATCCCATCCTTCTTTTGTCTTTATCCTGTGACTTTTCAACTTCTCCATGGGCCCTTATTTTGTCTCATATGCAACCAAAAATATATTTGTTAATATTAAATAAATATTAACTCATATTAGCCAAGATAAACAACATTAAATGCAATGGGGCCTTTATCACCAATAATACTAAACCTTTGACATCAATGACAATATTTCCAACATCAATAATTATTAGCATGCTTAGAACTCTTTGATGAACATCACCTTATTTCCCTCAATCACCTTTGCATCTATCAAGATCGTATCAAACAAGCCTACAACAAACATTTGAAAATATGAGAATTTAACATTAGAGACCTTATCCTCAAATAAAACCAACATGTCACTGACATGGAGAAAACCAAAAGGGGTAAGTTTGCCTTCAACTGCCTTGAACCCTATATTATAACCCACAAGTATGGATCAGGAGCATATCATTTATCCTCTCTCAAAGGTAAACCAAAACCTAATCCTCTAAATGCTTCACATTTGTGCCCTTTTTATTGCTAAGGCCTCTCTAACACAGTCTGATATCAAATTTAAACTCATCCTTTGATTTTAACAACTTATCACTTCCCTAATCCTCTTACCCTATTCTTCTTAGTTACATGTGGTTACACTAGATCTATGTGATTATCCATCAAGCCTTTTCATCCAATATTAAACATGGGTACCACAACTCTACCCATGACATGGTTCTCATGGATACTTTTCATCTTTTGTTAGATGGAATCCCATGGTTGCATGTTCTTTAAGACCCCTTCCTATTATCACATAACCAATGTATTTAGGCACAAACTTTCCCTTACAAAAAATTTCACTGTAAGCTTCAAATAGATGTGTCCATGTATAAAATAAAAGTTCAAGATTTTTTGGGATACATATTATTTGGGTTTATTATTATAAGAAAAAGAAACAAATTGATCCCTGTAAGGATGGTTGTTTCCTAAATGATAAAATGATAGACTAATCCCTCGAAGGATAGCTACCAGATCTCAAACCTAGACCACTACCTCAAAGGATGGCTAAGCTAACATGATAAATAATAGTAACTACAATCAGCTCTATTTTATCACTCAATGAATCTTCTCACCTTGATTAGCTTTACATATTTTAAAAATTAATACATGACCCTATAAAAAATTCAACATTATGCCAAATGAACCGTAATCAGTTCTCTTTTAATATTGATAAACTTCTCATATTGATCAGTCTACCCCTTCATGACATGGACTAGTCTATTTTAGTTCTAGACGTCACCTAAGTGAAGGGTGGGTGAACCCATACACATTTCCCTAATTAACACTTATTTCCCTACCTACCTATCACTATCCTTCCCTTTTCATATCATCTCTATAAATCAAATGATTATGATCTCACTTGACACATGGTGTTTATATGACACACCTTAGTACTAGGAAAATGATAATTTGATGTACATAAAGGGTTCACTTTCACTAAGCTCCAGTCCTCATTATGGGGTATAATCCTTTCCAATGAATCTAGCATGCCCCCTTTTCATTGTCACCCATACATATCCTACCTTTTAAAACCAAAATCATTCCATAAATCAAAGCATTAACATTCAAAACCAACCCACTTATCATACCTAGCTAACATAATTAACCAACCTCACATCAAAACACTAGATTAACCTTTATGAATAACATTATTCAAACATACTTTATACCATCCCTATATTAATTCATCAACCATAACCATTAAGCATTGTCACCAATAAACACATCCTGATCTAAATATCATAGCATAATTAGCATTAATAAATAACCAAATACATTATCCTAGTAGACCACTGCTACTAGCCCCAATATTACCTACACCTGCACCTATACCTAGGTAGAGTCATTTCTTGCTAACCACTACTATAGACCACTACCCTGGCTTCCCCAAACTTGCCCCACCTAACACACTCAACTTATACTCTCCCCACCTTGGCTCATTAGGACACTGTGCTAACACAATGCCCTCATAATACCTTGCTCTTGTATTGCTGCATAATACCTAGTTTGTGTGATATATTTAGAAGGTGTTGTACCTATTTCTACTCCAGTGGCCCATCTTAAGGAATCTCTTTGTTAGGTCACCAAATCAAGTGATACCCTCACCTGGTCTCACTCCCCTATCAATGTAGTCACCTAACTTTATAAGATGGCCATCTACCCCTATAAAGCTATGATTTATGCATGGGTCTGGTCTTTCTCCACTATGAATCCTCTTACTTAACCCTAAAGATTCACAATCTACCCTTATAATGTAGATATCTAGGATTGTGCTATAATTAGTGCCACTACCACCTATGGGTCCCCCTATGTTGGCCCCTATCTCTAATCTACATCCATCAGGGCCCATCACCATATCCCAAACCAAAATCCATCTAGTATATATAGCCTAAAACCACATAGGGTTGTCAAGTGTCATCTTGGCATCATCACCTCTCCTCAATGGTAGCTCCTCAAAATCCAAAACCTCATCTTATGGTTATGGCTCTAGAAGTGGATTCTCTAAATCCTCCCTTTTGTATCATAAAAAATCAAGAGGGATCCCCTGTGCCAATCCAAACTATCATCATACCCTATCCAATGGGATACACTTGATCTCTCCTTCTTATCATCCATAGATCCACCTCCAGTTCTATAAAGACAATGTATGACACTTGTAGCCCTCCCATGCAGGCCACTCCCTATATGGCCTCCATACTATGTCTCCATCCACCAAACCCCCTAGTGTATCTTTGAACTATTCTAGGTCATGTGTAACATTGCCTACCCCTATTAGGGCCCTCTCTCTCCTCCATAAATAAAAATTGACCCTATAATCCATTAGTAAATACCCCCTAATTGGTAAACCCAATGGTCACAACACTTGTATGTGCTTGTATGCCTAATAATGTAACATGAACCCCACATTGATGCCATACCATCTATGTGTCCAAAAACCCCATAGCTCCCTATATATCTACACTAGTAATACTTATCCCCATCTAAACACAATTCCACCTAAATATAACTCCATTAACACCCCCAATAACACACCAAGGTATCTCCCTTCAATTGAATCTGGTAATGTATAATAGGTAACTGATAAATGTAACATAATTAGAAAATGTCTATCCCCTAGGGCTCTTTAGTATAGTGGTTTTATTTTGAAGCCTACAACATAAAACTCTACGACATTGGCATCATCCCCATATAACATCTCCAAACACTCATCAATCTCATCCCCCTTTATTTGATAAATGGGATTCTCTTAGATTGGTAGTTATGTAATTCAATGAACAACCTCTAATAGTATCATCATCTCTCTTATAGACATATAAAAGGTATTAGTCATCGGGTCCCATCTCTTGATGAGGGTGCCTATCATGGAAACACCCCTCAAAATATTTTGGTGGTGGCGCATCCCCCTGATACCTACTACCTCCATATGATGCCACTCCTCGGTCATCATCACATCTTAAACTATTGAGAATATCTAAAGAAAATGATATTGCAAATAAATCTCTTCTCGTACTTACAAATAAACATGTCATAAATTAAGGACCTATCCCTATAAACATGATAACTAAAACAAGTACTCAACTTCTCCCTACCCCTTTCTTACCTGTCTATACAACATACACTATTTGAACCACCTACCTACCCTTTATTTTTCACCTTGATACCAATTGTCCTCTTCCACACACCTACACCTCATTCTAAATCATAATTTCTCAAAAAATTTCTCACATATAAAATAAAACTAAATCCTAAACCCTAAATATTAAACCTTAAATCCTAAACGTAACATTAAACCCCCTTTTTTTCAATCTTCACCCGTTCTACCAACCATCGATGGTCCCCTTTGGGTATTTTATACCCCTAGGGTCGACCAAGACTAGTTGGGTCAACCATTGATGGTCACCTATAGGTGACCATTGGCTATTAGCTTTGACCCTCCAACCTCCCCAAAAACATAAAAAAAACATAAACACCTCCCTCCCCCTGTACTATCACCCATCTTCCCCCCTCTCATCAATTTTACCCCATTTCCTACCCACCCCACCTTTTCCCCTCACCAAGAAAAAACCCATCAAAATTGACCTAAACCCTAGGTTTTTCATTTTCACCAACAATTATCCATACTAGGTAAACTTTTAATTCTTAATACAAACTCTAATTAGATGCTATCAATTTTGCAATAGTACCCACCTCATTCCATGATTAGTTCCACCTCCTCAACCCATGCCCTACCCTTGGTGCATCCATTAGATCCATCTTAGTTCCTCTCTCACTCTCCATGCACCAATCTCATCTCAACACTTCGCTTACCTCACCAACAATCCCTTTTGCTCACAAATCACTAAATGACAAGCACTCCACCAATTTCACACAATAAGATAAATAATGAATTATTTCTCCTTCCACCTCACTTTTATCATATTTTTAGGTATTTTTTACCCTAACCATCAATGACTAATGCAACCATTGCTAGTTGGCCTAACCATTGATGGTTATGTAACCAGTGCCAGTTCCCTAAACCATAGATAGTCTGGTCACCATCATTGATCATTTCCTTCCCCCTTCCTTTTCAAAACCCTACATTTGTCCCTTCCACTTATTCCCTTCTTCAAATTACCCTTACCTTTCCTAACCCCAAATGGGGTAACCTATTTCCCCTTTTATTACCCGAATCTAGGAGTCACCTTCTCCCTAACCCAAGAACTACATTGGGATTGAAGTCCATATTAGGTGAATTATCCATAGGACTATTTAGGTAGTGTCCTCTTTCCTTGTGCATTAGGAGTAAGCTCAGCCACCCACACCTAACCAACCCACCCATTTTCCCACATCCATCACACCATTAGCCTTTTTTTATAACATACATATTCATACACCTTGTGATGACCTTAATTTGATCAGTATTACCTACTTCAACCAACTTGGACTTATTGAACTTGTTTGCATCACTTTGTGCATAACCTAACCATTCATGTTTTTCTTAGGAGCACTTACTACCTTAGATACCTGAGTAAACACTAACCCTTTCTAGGACATTTGACATGAGTAGCTCGATCATCTATGACCAATGCTGGGGATTGGTTACCTTGTCACTTTTTCTAGAACCCAAACTTATTATTATCAACATTGGCCATTTTATGTCTTTACATGATTTTTTAACCTTAGCATCTCATCACACCTTGTGCATGTAGTTGTGTTTCCATACCTTGACCTTATTTTATTCTATCAAACCATGGCCTAATTTTCATCCTACCTCATTGACTCTAAGTTTAAGGCAGAATAGCCCCCTCCCATACTCAAGGCAACTGACCCTAGACTATCAACTTTCTATTTTTATTCTACAACTTATTGACCTAAGGATACATAATAAAAATGAGTAAAATGTACACTTAAAAACTTCCCTCAAACAATTTTTTAGGTTGTCATACCAAACCTAGCTCTCAACACTGATCTAGTTAACTCCTCTATTAACCTAGTTCACCCTTATTTACACAAACTTAAACAAACCACTCGATATTTTGCATTTTACCTCTTTTTCCTTAGAGGGTCAATTGGTAATGGTTATCCTAACCATCGATGGTCATCTTAATCACCGATTATTAGGTACCCTCACCCAACAACTTAGAAACTTTTACTTATGAATGAGATTGCACTAATAAAATTGGAAATTTTCCTATGCACAAACTCATGGATTTATTTATATCAATCCATTACACTTATCCAAGACCAACTTAGTAACTTTCCCTCCTTAAATTTGGTAACTCTCTCTCCTCATTTAAAAAGTTTTCTATTATAAGTATAGGGGTCTTGGAGGAGATATGAGACCAGAATTCATGCATCCAAACTTTCTTATTTTCTTTGCAAACATTTAAAAACCCAAAGCTCTATTTTTGTGATTTCCAAGCCAAATTACCAGTACAATTCTTGCATCCCTCCAAGCATCCAACTATTTAGCTCTTCAAATCAAAGGTACTTGATTTTATTTTCTTTATTTTATTTTATCCTTCTTTGCTCATTAGCAGTGTGTTTTTATTAAACACCTTCCCTGCCTCCTTTTTCATACCCATACTACACTTAAGATTCTCATTGCCCTTCAAATACCCATTTCTAACTTACCTTCCTTCCCTAACCAATTATTAACATGTAACCACCAATGATTGCCATAATCGTCACCAGTTATATCAACCACCATCAGTCACCCAACCATCGATAGTTAAGACAACCATCGATGGTCACCCTAACCACTAATGGCCACAGTCACATAAATTCACATATTATTATTTTATCCCCCTTCTTACCTCTTTAGAATTTTGGCCACCCTCTAACCTACACTTGAACAATTTTCTAATTTTGTTAGACCTGACCTTAATTTATTTATTATATGTAGATGACCTTACTAGGACTTACACATGAGATAGAGAACATCTTTGACCTTCCCATTATCCCAAAATCCCTATTTACTGATCAAAGTGACATTACCTTCAAGCTAGCCCTTTACATTATGGTTCTCACACCCCACCTAGAGGATGTAGAAGAATAGTTAGCTATAATCCAGGAGGATATTGATGAAGTTACTACATTTTGGAATCATTATTTTTATAATATCAACCTTTTTATATATTATAATTCTTTTATTGTTCATCAACATCATTTTCATATCTCCTATTTGAAATTTCTCTTTTATCAATAAACTTGAATGTTGAACAAGGGTTGGCATCCATTTAAGGAAGCATATTCCTTTCTTGGCACTAGTTTCTCACCAGGTAGCTTCATACTTTTCTATTAACATATTTTACATGAGTTCATGTGATTTTTAGGTCATTATTCCCTCACCAAATAATATTTCCCACTTCATCTATATATAAATGTGCACAACATTAAACCATGTACATACCCCTTATTTGTTATTACTCTCTTCTTTCAAGAAAAAAGAATTAGAGTAAGAAATCAAGTGAAACATAGAGCTTCATTGATTTGGATTATTTTCCTCCAAGATGTAGATGACCTACGAAATAATGACCTCCTTAAAATACATGTAACAATATGTTAATAACCAAATACTAACTTCCCACTTAACCTTGGGTGAAGGAGAGGGGGTATTTATAATATTTGTTATGAAAAACCATGCCAAAAGAGGGAATAGTAGAAGTATGGAACCATTTCCCATGTTGTACATGAATGAGTCAAAGATGAGGTTTGTGGGGATTCTCATTTGGGTTGGTGAGTCTCCTACCTTGCACATGAGTCCAATTTCAAAGGGGAATCAAGAACATGGGTTTAAATGAGGCTAAATAATTTTCACCACCCTTTCTTGTCTTCATCTAAGAAATTAAAGAGACATCACACAAAATGTGGCACCATCTTACATGTGATGTATGGATGATTCAAATATGAGGTTGGTGGGGATTCCCATTTGGGTTGGTGAATCTCCCATTTGGGTTAAAAAGTCAAAATTGGGTTCCCTTTGTCTTTATTGAAGCACTACAGAGGTAGGCATCTCATTTTAAAGGCCACTTTCATGTGTGAAGGAAAAATACACGTTGAATGATATCCCCTTAAGGGTAAATTCACCATATTTCAAATGGGGAACTTTACGATGCTTAAATGAGGTCATTAAACACCTTGGAAAAGGGTCTCAAGTAGGGCATGATGTCCCACATCAAGCCACCTCAATTCTAAGTCATGTCACTCACCATATCACCTTCCATGTCACTTACCATATCACCTTCCATGTCACTTACCATGTCACATGCCATTTCACTTACCATGTCACATGTCATGTCACTTACCATGTCACATGCCATATCATCATGATTAGTGATAGTGGGTCCCACAATGAATAGTGATAGTGATTAGTAATTTTAAATAGTGATTTTAAATATTACTATGTGACTAGGAGAATAGTGATTTGGTTAGGTTAAGAGGGTTTTTTAAGGTTTAATAAGGTTTAAGAGGTCTTTAGGGGTTCTCAAGGCATTTAGTCATTGAAAAATGTAAGTGTGTAGTTTTGTAGGGTCTATATTTTACCCCTTTTTGTTATGCACCTTTGAATTAACAAGATACAAAATAAAAATGAATTAATTTATTGAAGGTTAGGGTATCCTGAGTCTTAGAGGAGGTGTTCCCCCTCAAACCAAGAGTTGATGAGGAAAGGCTGAATTAGGTGCAAGTTTGATAAGTAATTGGTGGGGAAGAACTAGGTGGTGCCATAAGGTAGTTCAGTATGTGAAATGCCAATGGGTGAAAGATGAATAAGCATGATAGTCAAGATTTCACAAAGACTAAATCTTCTAATGTTGGTAAAAATAAGGTTGATCTTATAAGGACACATGATAGGGATAATCAGTCTATAACATTGGTCATAGTTGATCAGGCTAGGCCTATCAAGCCATTTAGGTAGGGTTGATGTTAGTCATAAGTATTGAGGGTAGTAAGTTATCCTAAAAATACAACATAATTAGTTATGTCATGCATGAGGTGGTGTAAAACTTCAAAATTTCAACATGTCAAAGTTGGTCAATGTGGTCAAAAGTCATCATAAAACATGTTAATGGTCTGGGTCAAAAGCAACCAACACCAAGGTGGATGTGGTGAAATCATGGGTGGGTTGGGTATGGGTTAGAATGGGATGGCCAAGATAAATCTAGATGCACTCAACAAGTGGACACTACCTACATAGTTCTATGGACAAGAATCCAAAAATAATGTCAAGCCAAATGTAGTTCTTTTGAGGTGGGGAGTATGGGTTAAATTGGTTGCCCCAACTTTATGTATCATATAATTAGGTTTGATTGAAGGATGTTAGTGAAAGTTAAGTGCTAAAGGGTGGAAAATATGGATATCAAATAGGTTTCTAATTATATTAGTAGAAATGGTAGATGAGATCACTTAGGCTACAAGTAGATGATTGCTTCAACCATGTAAAAGGAATCTATAGCCACAGATAAGTAGGTTTAAGTGTAAAATTTTTGCCACCATTTTAAAGGAAAGAAAAGTGAGAAATATGTTTTAATAGGCTTTAAAAAATATGGCACTAATCTAATTGCCATGGTGATCTAACGAGTTCTTTCATCACCATCCAAATAAGCCAACATTGTGCACACCACAACAATGTCATTAACATGCTATGGAAGGGTATTATTCAATGATTTGGAGAAGAAAAGGAGTAGAGTAGGTAAAAAATAAGTGGAAAATATTCAAAACCTTGACCCTTTGAGCTAGTGGGGCCCCAAAATAAGTAAGCATTGAGATTTGAGGGAATTCAAAGAAATAATTTGAGGGGTTTTAGAATATGGAGCAAGGTGAATAATAATAATAATAATAATAATAATAATAATAATAATAATAATAATAATAATAATAATAATAATAATAATAATAATAAAATGAGGGAGTAGGCTGAAATAGGAAGTAAAATAAATGGTATGAAAGGAAAAATGAGAGGGAAAATAGAATGAGAATGTATGTATAAGCAAGGGCATGGAAGACATGAGGAAGTAGACAAGGAGATGTACGTAGAGGTGATACAATTAGTGAATTCAATCTGAAGAGGTGGAGGTTAAATGGGGGAAAATAAAGGAGATCCAATAAGGGATGAGGTGAAGGTAGACTAGGATTTGGATGAAGAGATAGGTGAAAAAAACAATGAGCTTACATATAAAGATGAAGGTGGAAAAGGATGGAAGGAGCTAGACATGGACATATAAGAGGAAAACAAGAAGGTCATGAAGAAAAAGGAATGTTCTCAAGATGAGAAAAATGAAAGAAAATAGAGAACAGGGAAAGGATGGTGGAAAATAATGAAAGAGAATGAGATGAAGATAAAGGATGAAGATCAGGGATGATAAGAAGAAAAAGGAAGAATTGAAGTAGGGATATAAAGCAAGGATATTCACACAAATGCAAAAGACAAGTGAGTAACGAGATGGAAAGAGGAATACAAAAGTCACAAGGAAAGAATTGAGAAGAATAAAAGAGGAAATTATGGAAGACTTCTCAAAGGATAAATACCTCGGGAGAAACTAGTTATGGAGGAAAAAAAGAAGAAAAAAAGGATGAAAAAAGCAAATAAGAAGAATGAAAAATGGGTATAGTGATAAGAGGGGAGAAATGATAGATAATGGTGGTACACGTAAAAAAATTATAGCAATAGAAGAAACAAAAAGCTTTCAAGATACACATTATGATGTATAATTGGTGAGGAAATAAAAGTGATGAAGAGGGTGTGACAAATTGCCAAGGAAAAGCGGAAATGATGAGGATGGCAAAAGAAAACAAAGGAGATAAGGGGAAAGGTTGGTAAAAAGTGGAGAGAGAGGAAAAAAATTTAAAAATTGGGTGGGGAAGCAAGCCACAAATCATGCATAAGGAAAGGTATTAAGGGGTTAATGAATAAAATTAGGTGGTGGCTTTATGGGAGATAAGAGGGGCCAATGAGGAAGGCTGTCAATCCTTGTATTAAAAGAGATTGATAAGCTAGAAAAATGGTTAAAAGAGATTGACAAGCTGAAGGGAGGGAGGTGGTGAGGAGATATGTGGAAGGGTAAAGTAAAATATATTAGGTGAGAAGGGAAAATAAAGTAAATTATGTGGTCGATTTGACTTCAGGAAGTAAGCATTGCCTACGTAGACCAAAAAGACCTCAGGCCAATGTAGTTTTCCTAGTAATGGAGGAAAAACTTGAGAGGAAGTATTATATGGTGTTAAAACATAAGGACACTTAAGAAAGAATTAAAATCTTCCTTGATGTAGGACATCCTAATCAAGAGGATGCTATTAGTGGTGGAAATGAGTGAGAAGAAAAAGGGAATGAGAATTAGTTGTTAGTGGTTGAGCTGCTTATAGAAGTGAAGCAACACCTACATAGTCCATGGACATCAGGCCAATGTAGTTCAACTAGGGTTGGAAAATGGTGCTCAAATTGGCTACTCTAATTTGATGGAACACATGGGTTGGTTTATGCTAATGGAGAAGGTTTTATAAAATAGAGGTTTTAGGTTTTGGTGAAGGTAATGGTGAAATTACATGGTGTAGATTGGTGAATAGTTACCATAATGATCCCACATTTAGTAGGATGAGAGACACAGATTGGTAAGGCAGGATAAATAAGAAGGGAACACCATGATAAGCACCACAAATGATGTTTAATAGAGATAATACAAAAAAGAGGTGCCTTTTTGAGGAGGTTACACCTGCTAAAATTATATAAGGGTAGAAGCCTAAAGATAATGTCTACCACTACAATCCAAGTTTTAAGAAATGAGCTTCTATCATGATCTATATAGTCACTTTGGCCAAGATTCATCACCACTATGAGCTGATTTTTAAGGATAGTAGCAAAGTGAATACCTATAAAGAATTTATTTTATGGATAATTAGATTATACAAGGTATAAAATTGGTAGTGTGATGAGTGATAGAGGATGGACCATGCATGACCTAAGAGTTGTATGGGTAAGCTAGATAAAAGGCATTCATGTCTACATCCTCTATCCTAATAATTTAAAACCAATGACTTATTAGTTCTACTAGGTTGAGCTTAACCAACAATAAGCTACGTGGCCTAGGAGATTGGTTATATAGTTGGAGAAGGTGATCATCCCCCTATTATGGATGAACTTTTAATAGGCACAAAAAAAGACTACCATATTTGAGAAGGCACTGCCAATGGCTGGGGTCTGATGTTTGGAGCCTGTGGTAATGGGATAGTAGTAATAAGAGGGTAGAGGGGATAGGAAGGTGAATTTATTTTTTTGAATTCATGGTAGCCTACCTATGATGGAAGATTTTCTATAGTGGTAAGGATTTAGAAGCTACCATTACCAATAATAGTGGTAGTTTTAGAGGTGTTACTATTATTATGGCACATGGTTGGAAGCCAATTTACATCAACCAAGATATACGTGATAATGATCAGGCCCACAATGATCTCAAGATGGAAAACAATCAAATACATTAGATGTAGATTGGATGACAAGGGTGACAAAGGGAAATCATGACGGTGCATGATAACTTTATCAAAATGGCTAGGTGGACTGAGGGGTATGTGTTTACACAAAAAGGTAAGTAGACATGACCATTTCAAGTGGGAAGGATATTCAAGGAAATCAATGACATCATATGACCTTCCCCATTGGTGGAATGAAGAATCATATTGGTGAGGGAAAATGGTCAAGTATTCTATTTAAACAATCATGATAAGGATGAATGTCTATCATTAAGTTATTTGGTTTTATAAGTTATAGAGAGTGTAGAGAACTACACAAAGTTGAAGATGGATAAAAATGGGGACAATGGTGGAGATAATCAACAAACCCCATGACTCAAAATAATAAATATGGTGAATGTACAGATCTACTTGATATTGTAACATGTAATGGTGATAATGGTAATATTACTAGATCAACAATAAGAGGAAAGGCACCCACAACCTAAGCTTAAGCTTAAACTCTTACCTCTATAGCAATGAATAAGGTGAAAATTTCACTATGTAAGATGTAGGGCTAGAGAACATGACCATCAACCTATATATGGAAGGAACCCTCACTCTTAAAGGCCATGTGCACTATGGTAACAACCAATGGTAACTATACGAGCATAACAACTAGAGCAGAGGGATGCAATGGTTGTGATAGGTAAGCAGGGTGAAAGACCTTAAGCAGAATATGATTTTCATCCTACGGGGATGAATGTGGAATAGGACAACAAAGTAAACCCTTTAACAACCACTGAGATAGGGAATGTTATGGATGTTAGTTCAAGGAAAAATCAAGTAGAAGGATGGCTGAACACAAATCCAGAGTCACTAGACAATTAGCCTAGTACTTAGGTAGGAAAATAATGTATGTAGGGGTATTAGGTGAAGTGTGGATAGTCTAATAACTTTGTATGTTTCATGTGACTCCTCACACCCTAAATACAATATTACATAATTTGCTATAAACATGTACACAATGTGTTAGATGTCACTGGTCAAATGTCATCATGTTTAAGGTTGTGTGGATACTTATGAATGTTATGGTTATGGTTATTATTGGTATGGTTATGGTTGTTTTAATCTAACTTAATGTGAAAATAATAATTATTTTTATTACAACACTATATGGTAAAATTCATGATGAAAACATCAACCAAGCACATAAAGAATAGGGCACAATGCTTTATTTTTGACAAGGACTGAAAACACACCCAAAGTGGGATCGGGTTAATGAATATAAGCCCTTCAAACACTATGTATGAGTGGTATTTAGTTGATAAAAAAGGTTTCTTGATCACATGGTGTCAATTAAGCTCTAAATCCCCTAATTTATATATATTCTAAAGGGAAGATGGGTGATATGTATGATAACCTCATGTAAATTAGATTGTCTCTTATATAGCTAGCCTAAGAATGGTAATAGAAAATTCTATATCATATGAAAGATGAATACTGATCAATGTAATAATTTTACATGTGAAATGTGATTACAGCTTCTAACTTATTATGCTACTTGAGAGCTGATTATGGCTTTATATTTTGTTGTGATAATTGGTCTTTTGCTTTATTATCATATATTGGAAGTTGATCGATGCAAGAAGCTTCCAAAATATAACTTATCCATGCTTCAAATGAGTGGTCTAAGGAGTGCCAATAACCTTTACCATTGCAAACCCCTCCTCCTAGGAGAATCATGCCTGTACATCATGTGTTTAGTGACCTAGGAGAACCTATTGAGTTTGTATTTCATGAACTTGTTGTTACTAATCTAATTAGTTGGCCTATACCAAAGAACTATCCACAAGGCATTCCTTATCCTGATTGGTATCATGAAAATGAATTATGTGACTATCATCAGGTTAATGGGCATAATCTATGAAGATGTGTCTAAATCAAGCATTTATTAAGAATATTTTGGAGAATGGGGAGATAACATTAGATAATGGTGCTTCCACTTCCAAAAAAATTATTGAGATTTATCAAAACCTTTCCCTGATATAATAATTAGCAACAAAAAAATGATCAAAAATAACAATAACAATAATGATCAGTGCAACAACAAAATTAGTAGTATCAAAATCAAGGCTAAACTAGTAGAATCAACAAAATTAGTAGCAAAACCCACAATGACAAAACAATGGTTAAAACCAAGGTTAGAATGGTAACAACAAAAAAGACTACCATGCAATTGCACATGACTAAAATAGGGTTATAGGTCATATTACAGGGGGTAGCATTAATACCATCTCCATTAATCCTAAACCAAGCACTAATCAACCTAAACCATTGATAAACAATAACATTCAATAAAATTACATGGATAATCCTTATTTGACCTGGGATTGCATACAAGAAAACTAAAAAACTAGGAATTCCCCCTTTGGACCTTATATCGATAACCTATCCTTGCCATGTGACCACATACGAGTGCACCAACCACTGAGACTTGTCCTATCTGGTCCCACACCATTCCCAATATTGGTTAGCAATAATGGTCTAATATTTAATCTTGATTGTGCAATCATAACTTAGAGGTTGAAGATTGCTATCCCAAGACCACAACCATTTTCCACTTTGCTTGTCATCTAACCAACCATTCAGCCTTGGAATAAACCATTCACTACTGACCAAGATAAGAAGTTTGATATTGTGGAACAACTACAGAAGACACCAACACAAATTTCTATTTTAGATTTGCTACAAACATCAATAATCCATAAGAACATATTGAATGAGTTTTTAAGCCAATCCACTATTGTTAGTGACATATCCCCTAATAAATTTCACGCTTTGGTTGGACACCTAGCCCCAGCCCAACAAGTCACATTCAACTAAAGTGATATGTCTTCCCTTGGCCCACTCCATAATAACCCATTATACATATAAGTTTATATAAAGTGACATAAAGTGAAATGTATCCTTATATATAATGGATCAGGCCTCAACATAGTGTCTCTTAATCTCATCAAGCTTCTTGGGTACACAATGGTAGATCTCCAACCCAAAATGATAACCATCAAAGCCTATGATAATCAGGAAAGAGAATCGCAAGGCACCATTAGTTTGTTAGTTATCATTAGGCCTTTAACCCATGATACACTTGCCATGTGCTTAATCTTGAGTTATCATAAAATACACTTCTATATAAGCCTTGGTTACATGAGATTCATGTAGTCCCATCAACATTGCACCAATGTATCAAGTTTTTTAACTTACGGATAGAAGTGAATATTCGAGGAGATTTACACCCATATGAATACTACAAACATCTTGAGGCTGAATTTCAGAGCTATAATTATCATTATGGTATGAATAAAAGTTCCAAGAAGGATAAAGGAAAGGTTATAATTATTAATCCTTCACTAGATAATTGCATAGACCCTAATACCTTGGATTCCTTTTCCCACATGCCACCTCCTGAAGATTTTAATAATTTCACCATTTCAGATAATGGACTAGGAGAGTATGTGACTCATGATACATTTCATATTTCCAATCTCCCTCAAAATTCAAAAACCTTTGGGTGACCTAAATTCACCCCACATATGCATTGGAAATAAAAGAACAAAGATAAGGTACCTATCACATTTCTATGAGTATCTAGCCTAGAACCCAACCCTCTTGAAGGGGATGAATCATGGTTATATAATGACAAACAAGTTGATTGTTATCAAAATATAAAATATCTTATTCCCAATAGGATCATGGAGCATCATAATTATGAAGGAAGAGGCCTCAGATTGAATAAAAAAGGAACCATCAATAAAATTTCTATGACTAAGTATAAAAGACCTTATGGACTTGAATTTAAACCACCTGGGGGTGACCCTACATATCATATTCAAACTCCATCACTAGTGACTAGTGATGATGATGTAGATAGTGAAGTAGAGTTTGATCATAACCTCACTCTTTATGACTTGTCTGAAACTAACATGTTTGATAACAATGCCATTTGTAGCCTTGTCTTGGCTATTCATCATAACCCATTACCATTATATTATCTCCAACTGATCAATTGGGACCAATAAGAATCTAGTCTGCCGATTGATGAGTTCCAAAATGATGAGTCATTCTGTGACTTCTTAGGCCTTAGAGACAATGTTCTAGTAGGATATCACAAGTTAGGATTCTTAATTATATTTGATCCTACAACTTATTTTAGAGAGTGAGTGAACACCCTTATCCAAAAAAATAAGTAAAACATTGAGGTCCCAGAGTAAAACCTATTTAAGGTGCTTTTTGACCAAGGAAAAAGTAAAGATAAAGGTTAGTCTAGTGGGGAAAACCTATTTTAGGTGCCATTAGATGGGGGTATTCATTCTTATTTGAATTTAGATTAGGAGACCACTAACAATGAACTTGCCTATGGACCTGAGTTCAGCTTTGAACAACAAGTATTTGATCAAATTCTTTAAGAATTTTTGAATATTTTTATCACATGGCTAGATCTTCCATTAGGGGACTCAAATTCATCATGCTTAGGAGAAGTTGAAGAATAAGTCCTAATGGAGGACCCTAACATAATCCAATAGTTCAATTCATTACCTACTATCCTAGAAGATAGTTTGACCCTTCTAGTTAGAGATACAATAGAGGTAAATATCAGGACTCCATCAGACGTGAAATGGATAAAATTAGGTGCATCCCTCACTAAGGAAGAACATGACATATTTACATCTGTGTTGATATAATTTGTAGATATCTTTGCATGGACCTATCTTGACATGTCAGGTTTAGACCCCACCTTAGTTCTACACCACCTTGTGGTTAATCCTAATGCCAAACTAGTAGAACAAAAGCTACGTAAGATTCATCCTCATATTACTATATTGGTAAAGAAAGAGTTGGAAAAACTCTTAGAATTAGGATTTATCCAATCCATTGACTACTCAAAATAGATCTTTAATATATTACCTGTTAGTAAAAAGCTTGAAAGGATCATAATTTATAATGATTTTTGAGACATCAACAAAGCTTGTCTTAAATATGATTTTCCATTACCTAATATCGACATTATTATCGACTCTATGGTAGGTTATGAAATGCTTTCACTTATGGATGGATTTTTAAGATAAAACTAGATCAGAATAACACCAGAAGACCAACATAATATAGCATTCACCACTCCAAGGGAACATTTTATTATCAAGTAATGCCATCTAGCCTTAAGAATGATGGAGCTACATATCAAAGGGCCATGACTATCATATTCCATGATATTATGCATGATATTATTAAAGACTATGTCGATGACATATTAGGAAAATCTAAAACTAGGGCTGACCATCCAGTAGTGATGCATAAGATATTTGAAACATTATGGGAGTATAAAGTCAGACTCAATCCAAATAAATGTTTGTTTGGTGTAAATTTAGGCAAATTACTTGGATTCATCATGTCTCACAAAGGTATTGAATTCGATCTTGGTAAAGTCCATGCTATAAGTGAGATGCCACCACCAACCAATTTAAAGTAATTCCATAGTTTGCATGATAAGATCCAGTCAATCCAACACTTCATCTCTCAATTAGCAGACAAGTGCCATCAATTTACACACATTTTGAAGAAGGGAGTTAAATTTCACTAGGATGATCACTAAAAAATAGCTTTTCAACAAATTAAAGACTATCTTATTAATCCACCTATTTTATTACCTCCTATGCTGGGAAAGCCATTCTTGTTATACCTATCAGCTATCGACCAAGCTCTTGGGGCACTCTTGGCTCAACATGATGACAATGAAAAAGAACATGTTTTAGACTATCTAATCCATATCTTTTTTATATATGAACATAGCTATACACCTATTAAAAAAAATAATGGCCATGGTCTTCATAGCTCAAAAACTATGCCATTACATGTTAAATAATGAGACCATGGTCATTTCAAAAGTAGATCCACTCAAGTATCTACTATTTAAAACGAATTTTCAAGGTAGGATGGCTAAATGGATCATGCTTCTCAAAGAGTTTTACATAGAGTATGTTCATCAGAAGGCAATCAAGGGATAAGTTCTTACAAATCAACTTGTGGAAGCACTTCTCATAGACACACAACCACTCACATTTCAATTTCTTGATGAATCCATAATGACTATCATTGACACACCCCTTGAGGAAAAAACCTAAAATATGTATTTTTATGGTTCATTCACTGCACATGGATCAAGGGTAGGCCTATTTTTTATTACCCCATAGGGGGATTTAATCCCTAAATCATTTAAAATTAGCTTTTATTGTACAAACAACATGGTTGAGTATGAAGCACTAGTTACAAGACTTTGATAGGAAGTGCATTAGAACATATCTCATCTCTAAGTTTATGGTTATTATTAGTTAATCATCAATCAAGTCATAAATTATTTTTAGACCAAAGATGACAAGTTTGTTCCATATAAAGCCATGGTCAACACTCTTAAGAAACAAATTGCCAACATTTAGTTTGAGCACATACCAAGGGCTAGTAATAGAACTGTAGTTGTCATGGCTACTATTAACTCTATAATTTGACAAATAAATAAAGCTAGAGAGTATCAGTTCCTCATCAAGAATTTGTTAGCACCAACTCATGAACCTTTAACTATTTCAATGATTTGTGATATTATTCATCCTAATTCTATCTGGTACTCAAACCCTTACAACTACCTTCATGACCAAGTTTTACCACCTAACCTATCTAAAAAACAAACCAAATACTTCATTCATCATTCCACTCATTATAATCTACTTAGATTCACCCTTTACTGTCATAGTTTTGATGGAACTCTACTTCACTGTTTAACTTCGATAGAGTCTACACTAGCATTAAGAGAATTTCATGAAGGAGTATGTGGACCTCATTCTAGTGAGCTACTTATATCCAAAAATCTCTTGTGTACTAGATATTATTAGCCAACAATTGATGCATATGTAAAAATGTGTGATAAATGTCAATGGCATGTTAATTTGATTCACGCCCCAGTAAAAAATCTAAAATTGATGTTGACACCATGGCCATTTTTAACATGGGGACTTGACCTCATTGGGAAGATCAACCCTACTTCATATGATGGCCATAAACATATCCTTACCACTAGTAAATATTTCACTAAGTGAGTTGAAGCTATACCCCTCACTCATGTGATTGGAAATAAAATTTCTAATTTCATTTTCAACCATCTCATTTGCCACTATGGTATCTCCTCTGAAATTATATCCAATAATGGAGGATCATTCAAGAACAAGGATTTAGATCAACTATGTAATAAACATAACATCACACAACATTTTTATACAACATATTACCCTCAAGGTAATGGTCAAGTTGAGGCATCTAATAAAACCATTATCAATATTCTCAAAAATATTGTCAATGATGCTAGTTGTGATTGGTACCTATAGTTTTTTTTTTCCATTTGGGCATATCATACCAATCATCACACCCCCACAAAATCCACTCCATACTCACTTGTTTATGGTACTAAAGCCATCCTTCTCATTGAGGTCAAATTACCTTCACTATGCATCTCTTTCAAGAATGCCCTGGATGATGATCACTATTGAGTAGCTCACCTGCAAGAGCTAAACCTGCTTGATGAGAAGTGTATATCCATATTCAACAATCTTCAAGTATATCAAAAATGACTCAAAGGCCACTATAATCAACATGTTAATTATATAACATTTGAACTTGATAATCTTGTTCTTAAAGAAAGCCAAAATATTACCATGACTGAGAAGAAGCATAAAGGAAAATTCAAACAAAACTGGATAAGGCCTTTCATCATTACTGTAGATTATGGATCAAGAGAAAATAGGCTTGCCATACCAGATGGAGATGAACTTCATAATTTGATGAATATTATTCATCTCAAATAGTACTATGCTTGAGTGCTAAGGTATATTATCTATAAGGACCATTTTAGTTATGCCATTTTATCACTTTTCTTCTTTGTATAAATATCATCCTTATCCATCCTCTTAGCTATATCCACTTTTTGCTTCTGACCTATTAGCCCAATGTGTTCTAAAGCCTAGCCCATTTGACCTTAGTTTTTTCCATTCATTAAACATTTTTAGCATCAAGGTATCTGATACATTTCATTAGTTAGTTCACGTACTTCTGATAGAGATCATATTTTGGAGCAGTGTGATAGAAGTTTTGACAGTTACATCTTTCATTTGTTATTCCTTTCTTACCACTGGTCTTGTTATTAATTATAGCCACCTTTGGTAAAATTATTACCATTGATCTATGATGTTGTGTCCTAGTTATAACCACATATGGGAAAACTAGGGGTAACATTGAGCCTTGATTTAACAACTTACCACTTCCCATGTCATACTATGCCTTCTTACCAACTATGCCTATTTTGTTTGAATTGACTGCTACACTAGTCAAATTCCTCTACTATAAGGGTGAAACTACAGTGACTTGAGATCCTACTTTCGGACTATGTAGGTAGAACTTGATACTTGTTAAGGTTAGCTCAGTCACCCATTTCCCCACACTCTCATTATTTTGCAAGCAACCTAAGTTTGAATTCTCTCACCATTTTGTGAGCAACCTAAGCCATGCTCCCACCATTTTTTGAGTAACCTAAGCCACGCTCTCACCATTTTATGAGTAGCATTAGTTAAAATTATCTCATAATTTTATGATATGTAACCATTTAGTGTCTCATCATTCTTGATTGAGTTGAGATACTCCAAAATAATTCCAAAAACATTTGAAAATTGTTAGAAAAAATTAAAAAAATTGACCACTTCTTTGCCTTAAGGATTTTAGGAACCCTTACTAAGTTACAAGAAAATCACTTGTCATTTAGTTTCCCCATCCCTTTTAGTCTTTTTCTCACATGAACTTGTTATTTTTCAAGACCATTCCTATTCTTATATCACATCCATTCTGTTTGTTTTCCTTAGTTATCACATTCTTCCCATTCATTGAGAGAACTACATTTGGCCTAAAGTTTTTTATTAGATATTACATCGATGGAACTATGTAGGTAGCATCCACTTGCCTAGTGCATATAGAGACAGCTCAACCATCCCCTTCCTTTTCTTCTATTCCCCTTTTTTATTCATTTGCTAAGTTGTCACCTAGTTTATAGGGGCAATGTTCGTATGGTTTCTATTACATTATTTGTTTGTTTGTTTTTCCTTATTTTATTTGTTTGTTTTCATGTTTGTTTTCTTTCAACACGATTAACTTGATTTAATTTATGTGTGTTCATTTGGTGATTTCTTTCCCACACTTACACTTGAATCCATCTGTATTCATATGTTTACATTGTCATCATGGTTTTTGTTATTGGTGCATTGTTTTATATTGTGTATTAGATTACAAAAGTCAGTCCTTATGCATATTTTAACCAAATCCTTAGATTTTATACCATGATGCCTACCAACACATGCTATAACAAACCTAAGCTTCAAGAAGTGTATTCAACAATGGCGGTATCTCTTCAGCATCGACATCTTGATTTAATCCCAATCATATACCAAATAGAGTAATTAACCATGAAATAATTTCAACCTTTATTAGTTTAGATGAGCATCTCCCTACTAGTAGGTTGTTTCAATTCATCATTGCCCTCTGTGTTAGTTTATCATCATCCTTAGCCAAGTTTATCATGTTTGCCATTATCAGAGTCTAATGATTATAACCACCTATGGGAAAATCATTGCACACCATCCCACCTACATTTATTAATGATTATAACTACCTTTGGGAAAATCATTATGTTGACACCACTTCCTACCCATATAAAGGCATGATATTTTCTTGTTTTTCTATCCTAATTTTGGCAGCTCCATCTTCTCAATGATTATAACCACCTTTGGGCAAATCATTGATTTAACATACCATGTTGCCACTATTAGGGTATAATGTTTATAAATACCTTTGGGAAAACCATTGTACACTATCCCACTTAAATTCTAAATGACTTTTATTACTTTTTCAATATCATTATATTTTCACCCCATCATCTTTCCTTGGTCCTCTTTTTTTTCTTCTTTCTTTTCAAGGGACCATTTCTGACCTACTTATGCCAACCATTCCCTCAAGGGGGCATCATACAGTTAGTTTATCATCATTGAAATTGTAGTCATACATGACCTTTTCATTATTTGAGAAGATGTTACTATGCTTATAACTTGCAATGCCTTCCCAAATAGGGGCAAATTGTAGACACCTAAATCTGGCCATCGATAACCTCCAATCAAGTTTTCAGCTAATTTCGACCCAAAATGCACAATTTAGCCTTAAAACATTAAAAAACATTAAATGAGTTGAAATTGATATATTCAAGTGCCAATTTTATCCAAGGTATCATTAAATGGGGTAATGCAATTTATGGGCCAGCTAACTTTGATCAGATCATTCTGAGTCAAAATGCCAATTTTGCACCTAGGTGCTCTAAATGGATCTTTCCTATCAAGTATCTTACACAATATGCATGCATTTGTTATTTTTTTTGTTAAAATACTAAATGGGATAATGGATCCAATGCATCTAACAATGACTTTCAATTCCAATCTAGTTAAATTTTGGACCAATAACAAGGTATTCTGATCAATTTGAGTAATTTATGCACAAAGTGCTTAATCATGCTTAAGAGCTAATTAATACAAATAAAGGAATAATTAATAATTCCATGGAAACTTGTTGAATACTTTTTTTTAAAAATGAATATTGAATATCTACATCATCAAGTGACCCTATTTCTTGGGAAGACATCCCTAAGTTATAAATGCCACAAATATCAGGATTCATGCCATCCATGCCTAATCAATACCTTCCATGATGCCCTACATACCTCTTAATTACCTTTATTCTAATGTCATGATGAGGATAATTATAAACTTTATTTCAAAAACTTAATTAATCCTCAACCACACATCTCAATCTCAGGATGGATGATTCAGGTTGATTCTAGACATTCTCAAAAATCTATAAATAGGAAGCTTCACCACATGAATTTAAAGACATGATTATGCAAAGTTATAATGCATAATTGATTACAAAGCTTTAAGGAACTAGTGTTACCATGCCAAATTGATTCCAAGCCAAGTCAAGCCACAAGCCAAAGGTGCCAAAGAGAGATGGAGGTAGCCATGAATCCATTGCCAAGGAATTCATGAGCACAAACTGAGAAAGCCACTACAATAAACATTTTGGAGCATCTAAGGAAACAAAAATAAGGTTTCATTTGCATTTTAGTTATGTGTTTTATTCATGTTTGTTAACTAAGCACTCCCTAGTGTCTAAGCCTAGAGATGTTCTGCTAGTTAGTGTGTTTCTTTCATTTTGTTTTCATTTTGAAACTAACACCATACTAACCATCCTCTCTTGAGTTAAATTCCTAGTTCACAAACCCAATGTGAAACTAACCCTTACAATATTTATTTCAATTATTTCATTCTTTTGATCATTTTTTATCATATATTTTGACATGCTAGATCGATTCTATTGACCCAACTATTTATCTCTATATGTAGGTTTTTAGGAACAGGTAATTAGATCGACCCAGTCAAAGTAGTATAGGTTTTTAGACTTTTTAGACATCCATTTCAGCCTACTAGGTAGACCCAATTGACCCTATATAGTTTTAGCACTCTAAAGTAGGTTCATGTATAGCTTAATTGATCATCTCAACCTAGTTTATAGGTTTTGCCAACATAATTTTACGTTCTAGAACATCAATATTATTCATCTTCATCTCTGATCCACCAAAGTTCCTTTCTACCTCTCTATTTTTTATTCTGTCTTTCCTTTATAGTTTACAGTATTTAAAGTTTCCCTTACATAGTCAACTAGATTGACCCTATCGACCTAGTTTTGTGTTCTTTGTGCTATCTGAAATAATTGGATCAACCCTACCAACCTAGTTCATTTTCAAACATTCCTTTCATAGTACATGGTTGACCCTATCGACCCTGTTATGTATTTTTTGCATATAGTGTCAACACTATACCTTGTTTGAAATTAGAATTAAACATATATCTTCTAGTAATTAGCTCACACCTTTCTTTTATTTTTTATTTCTTACTTAGAATAGTTCACATAGTCTAATTAGGGAGTTTTAAATTAATTTCTTAGTTTCACTATTACTATTTAATACACACAATTAAATCACATAAAAATAAACAGTAACTTTAACATTTATCTACCCAAGCCCAATGTACTTGGATTTCACCACCAAGGGGGAGCAGACCTGATGTTCTGGTTAAGTATAAAGTATGGTTAATGGTATATTTTGGATAAGCACCTAATACCATTATCATTGTGATGTGTGAAGTGAGGGGGTAGGCCCCAATACCAATCCTGTATCATTGCCACTATAGTCCCTTTCAGTCTAAATTACCTAAAACCATATTTAGATTGTTATTTAATTCCTTGCTCACAACCAACTTCCCATCACATTCAAAATAATATCTTAATAATTTAATTAACATTTAGGTTGACCAATTAGTTATCTCTTTAATTTTTAAGTTGATTACTTTCTCTTTGCTCAATTATGTGTGCAAAAACTTGCATTATCTAGCATTAGTGCAAGGTTTTATTTTTTGTGCTTCAATTGGATTGGCTAGCATTAATCCAATTGATTCTCTATTTTATTTCAGTATTTAATAATTTAAATTAATTGAAAATTTATCTTACTTTCATTTCACATTCTATTTTTTTATGTTTCTTAGGTTCCCTGTCTTTTGTACTGGATCAACCCAGTTGACCCAATACCTTTTTTTCCTTTTATGCACTATGTTGGATCAACCCAATTAACCCTGTACATTTTCATAATCCCTATTTTTTTGTTAGGTTAATTTAGTCAAACCTACACTATTATAGTCACCTCTTTGTCCTTTGCCTTCTCATATTTATTCCTTCATTTTCATCATGGACTTTCTATTTGGTGATTGTTGTGAGTCACAATTAGGAAACATGATGAACTTTACCAATCATCATAGGGTCTCCCATAGGTAGAGTAGGATTTATATTTTAGATGATAGTAATGTTCATATTTATACTCACAAAATGAACTATGGGACCCCTCCTCATACCTATTTTCAACACAATCCTCATTTTTTCTTATAGGACCAACTGGAGTTAGATTATACTCTAGAAATGCTTTTCTTTATTTTTGAATTTCCTCAACATGGAGGGAAAGATATTTCTACCTTTTATAACCTCATGATTAGTGGTCAAACCAAAGAGACTCAGTAGCTTACTCCTACATTTAATACTATATTTGGAGGTACCACTTTCCTTAATTCTTAGCCTCTTCATTCAATTTTGACCCATTCTTATGCCATGACATCTTCTTCTCTAACTTATTTCACCTCCATGCCTAGTATCTCAACTAACATGGTAGGTTCTACATCTAGTGGGCCTCTCCCAAGATCCACTATCCTTAATCCTTCCACTATTTCATTGTTTTCTACCCAAGGCAATCATGCTTCTAGTGCTTCTTCTTCTCAAACATTCACTAGTCCATATTTTGCTATGCAAACATATTTTAGCACTATTGCATCTTGTTCTCATATTTATTCTCAAACCAACACTAATAATTGTAACCAATCTATTAATACTAACACAAATACCAATTCTAATGCTTCTAATGTCAATCAAATACATTAATTTTTGTTGCAAACTCTCAATAAAATGGATACCTTTTAATCTCAAAACACAAATCAAATGATGAGAATGCAAAACCACCTTCTTAATATTCAATCCCATCCTCAACCAATGGCTTAGGCCATACATAACCAAAATGTTCCCCCTCCTCCTCTTCAAGATTCTCAAGGAAATCTCATTCATTAACCTCATTTAGTCAATAAAACCATCAAGGATCTACAAAATGAGCCTCTCACTACTCATATTTCTAGCATTTATATAGGAGGTATAACACCTACAATTTATTATAATGGATCAACCAATCCTACCCTTCACCTCAAAACATTTATAAATATTTAGAAGGATTGGGTCATATTAAACACCTTTGCTTCTACCAAGCTCCTAGAAAAAACCCTCATAGGTGATGCCTTGGATTGGTACAATCAACTTCAAACTCATTCCATTTCTATTTTTGAGGACTTAGTAAATAATTTAGTGAGAAAATTCCAAAATAATGATATTCCTAAACAATAATTTAGCCCATTTCTTTAATTACAAATAAGATGAAAATGAAACTACCCAAGCCTTTATTAAGATATGGAAAAAAATTTCAAACAAATGTGAACATAACATGGTAGATTATAATCTTTTTCATCTCTTTACAAATGCTTTCTTTCCTAAATTAAAATATCGAGTCTATACTCTCTCTCCATGTACACTAGAGGAGGCTATTGGCCAAGTTAAAAATCAAGATTTCCTAATGCATCAATTTTAGCCACCCCAACCTTCTTTGGGTCCTCATTTCTTGATTTAAAAAATACCAAAATATCACCAATGATGGTGTTATCAATTTTACGATACCATTCACAATGTTCAAGCTATCATTCCTAACCCTTATTTGAAACTAGCTTCTTCTTCTCAATAATACACTAATCCTAATTTATTCTCATCAAACAACATTAACGTTCATAAACCTCTATCCTCAACTAAATTGCTTAAGTGTTTACCTAGGCCTCTTCCACAATAACTTGACCCTACTCAACCAATGAAATCTTGGTATGATCCTAAAAAGTTTTGTTGGTTTCATGCTAGTTGGGATCATTCTCATGAGACCTGTAAATAGCTTCATAATTTATCTATGGATTTTATTCTTGGCCCTAATTTTTATCATGATTCCATCATTTTAAAACATCAACAAGCCTATGATATTTATTTCAAAGATTATAAATCACATGACATAACTCAAGCCTTGAATGAAGATAATGCTCAATTGGCCATCTAAAAAGGCCCTTTACCTAATCATCAACCTATTCTAGATAACCAAGACAAGCCCACCCCTACCCTCAAAAATATATAAAGTCTTGTGGAACCAAATTTTGAAGAGAATGTGGTTAGCATGACTAATATGTGAAGGGTGGTGGATTTTATTGATTCAAAACCTACCTACACTCCTCTTTCATCTCAAACATACCATGTTATTTAATATTTTTCTCCAACTCATTTAAATGATTTGGGAGCAAGAAGATCTTGTAACTTTTGATGATCTAATTTATGATTTTCCCTTAGATAACACATCCCATTCTATTTATACCACTCTTCCATCACCTTCTAATAGTAATGATAACCAAGATTCAAACACTTATTCTACCAATATTCTAAGTGAACATGAATAAAATATTTCATCATCACAACATGATTTACCACCTTGTTCTAAACCTTCTTCTTATCAACATAAATTACAATGTAATTTAGCTCCTCCTTTTGAGGACCTCCTTAATCACTAGGCACCTTTATCTAACAACACTCTTATGGGTTATGATGAGTGGAATCCCATTGTGGAGCTCACTCATCTCTCATCTCATATTCCATTTTTTGAGATTAAGAGGACTTCTCCATGTCATAAAAACTACCTCATGTAGCTATTATTCAAGATGAATTTCTCTCATCCTCCTCTAGTAGGATGGGAGGCAGCTTAATATAGATCCGAGGATAGTATTTTACAATAGTGTGAAGAAATGTCTATCAATATTGATGAAACTATTGGTTTAATATTTTGTTGATCAACATACTGATAAACACAATAGGTTTGATCAGCCAAAGTAGGAAGATTATTCGTCCAAATGTCTAGATTTACCACATCAGAAGGGGACTAATCTTTCCTCTCATCAAGGGGAGGTTCCCTATATATATATATATATATATATATATATATATATATAAACAAAAAATAATACTCAAGGGTAGGACAAACCATCCATCTCTCTTTCTTCAGAGATGATGTATGTAGATAATAAGAGAAACTCAAGGAAAATGATAGAAAGCACTCCTCTTCTTTCGGAAGTACTATTTAGCAAGCCATAAGAATAATCCAGGTAGTAACAGAAAAATGTAGCAAAAGATGTAATAACCAGCAAATTGAGATGCAACACAAATTCTCCACCTGAATCACTCAAGAGTAAGATACGAAGGACAATGAGGGCACAAAGTCTTCCCAAAGTCCTTTACATAGAAATGAAAAGAAAACACACTGAAAGGCAATTATGGGGGCGTAAAGTCTCTCCACAGTTGACTCTTTAGGACACCTTTCTGACTAATTTCACTAATCTTACTTTTTGAATTAAAGGAATAGAAAATAAATCAAGGAAAAAGACATAAGAACAGGTTCCTCAACAACAAAGATATCACAGCACAAAGTCTGAAAAGTCACTTGCTTTCTTATTCCAGTAACAAAATATGATCAACAAATTGAGCTCAAAGTCTCAAAAGTGCCTTTCAATTTGGGTAGAGTTTTGTTTTGATTGTCAAAAAAGAGATAAATTACAATATAAGAGAGTCCCTTAAATAGCCACTTTAAGAAGGACTCAGGAATAGTAACACATCATGTTGCATTGGAATCTGTTAAGAAGATAGGCTAGAACTTAGGGGCATTTTACCCATTTGATTTTATCAATGTAGGGAAACAAGTCATGCTTATGGAAAGTTTGCAACTTTCAATGTCCACCTGGTGATCTGATCTTGCCTTCATCATTCCTCCTTTTATGGTTAATTGAATCGGGTCCCGGATTTAGTTTGTTGTTCTGTTCTTTCCTCACTTTTTGTTGGTCTTGGCCTTGAAGTTTATGAATGCATTTTGGTCTATAGGTTTAAAGGATCAATAGTTATTTTGTTGTCTTGAATTTTATGTTCACACGCTCGTCACTATGTTTTCAATGGTTTAGTTCATTGTGTTGAATTTGATGTCTTTGGGTGTGTCATCCCTTTGTCCTCTTTTGGCTCTTTGTTTGGCACTTTTGTGGATTGGACTTGCCCTTTCAGGCCTTAAGAAATGATCCTTGAATGGCCTTCAGGCTTTTTCTTTTACATCCTTCTCAAAGGGAAGGTGACCCTTCAGATTTAGGAAGTGCCCTTTAAGTTGGCAGCCGAGAGTCCCCCACAAGGGTACCTACCCTTCGGGGTCCTTCGGTGGCCTTTTTCTTTATATTCTTTGTAGGCTTTCTCTGTGGACAAATTCCCACAAATAAAAAGTTTGCAGAAATTTCCCATAGACAAAAAGTCTGTGAAATTTCCATTTGCCTTGGTTATTATCCTTCAGGTTTTTTCTGCCTGTGACCACTTCGTGAATTCTTTCAGACTTTTTGTTTGAAGGAATTCCTTCAAACAAAATTTTGAAAGAATTATAACTATCTTCCTTAAACAAAATTTTTGAAGGAATTTAATTTTGTGGCCTTCTTTGAAAATGACCCTTCTGAAGGGTGTTTTTGTTGACCAAGTACCCTCCACAAGGGCAATTTTCCTTCAAGAGGCTCTTTGAGATTTTACATTAGATCGCTCCTTTGAACCAAACTATTGAACCACTCTAATGAAACAATAGGTTGAACCTCTTCATTGAACCAAATGTTAAACCACTTGGTTGAACCAAAATGGTTCAAGCCGATGAACCTTTTGATTGAACCAAGTCTTTGAACCAAGCGAATGAAGCAAAGCCTTGAACCAAGCTGATGAACCAACTGTTGAACTACTTCATTGAACCAATCGGTTGAACCAAACTTTGAACCAAAATGGTTAAAGCTGATGGTTCAAGTCGATGGTTCAATTGAATGAACCAAAAATGACGAACTAACCATTGAACCAAGTAGATGAACTGAGTAATTGAACCATTTGTTTAAACCAAATTTTGAACCAAGTTTTGGTTCAACAGTTCAAACAAAGCCTTTGAACCATGTGTTTGAACTTGCCTTTAAACCATGTGTTTGAACCAACCGTTGAACCAAGCTTTGGTTCAAAGGTTCAAACAAAGCCTTGAACTGATTGATGAACCATTTGATAGAACCAAAGGATGAACCAAATGAGTGAACCAAAAGAATTAAACCACTTGATTGAACTTGCCTTTGAACCTTTTGATGTTGAACCAAAGGATGAACCAAATGTTGAACCTGCTACTAATGCTTGCCGATGGAGATTTTTATTTGAACCAAAGCACTAAACCAATCTTGTAGATCCTGTAGAAACCAAGTCCATAGTTTTCTCTTCCTGATGAGTCCATAGATTTTATCTTCCTACTAAGTCTGTAAATTTAAGCCTACAAAGTCTATAGATTTAAGCCTATAGAGTCTATAGATTTAAGCCTGTAGAGTCTGTAGATTTAAGCTTGTAGAGTTTGTAGATTTTTGAAAAGCTTGAAAAATGAGGAATTTGAATGCCCAAGACAAATTTTGAAAAGGGAAGAGATAGTTTTGGTTTGTAGGACCAAAATAGTTCAAATGTTGTAACAAAAATGAGTGATATTTTTGGGGAACAATAGAAACTATAGACACTTCTCTTTCATCATGATTTATTATTGCATCTATGATTCCAAATGAGATTCTACTTCATGCAAATGATCCTCCTTTATTCACTATCATCCAAATAAGTGATATCTAAGTTAAGTGTGCTTTGATTGACAAGGGTTCTAACACCTGTGTCACTTCTCTTGATTTAATTAAAAATATTAGGTATTCAAAATGTAATCTCAATTCTATACATAACACCTACCAAGGATATGATAGAAGGAAAATACCTCCTTTAGGTTGTGTTTGGATTCCCATTACCATTCCACCTATCATCATTATTATGAAGGTGATGATATTTAACTTTCCTGTTTCTTATAACATCTTGTTTGGTAGGCCATGGACTCACTGCATGAGAGACGTTACTTATTCTACCTACCAATGTGATAAATTCCCTCATAATAGAGATATTTATAGGATTCAAGGTGACAATAACCCTTGGAATTTTTCACAATTCCAAGATCATGGTGTTTTCAAGATTCCTACTCTTGAGCCTTTACCAAGCATTCCATTTCACAAGTCTCATCATCTTAACTTTCTTGTTAATTCAACTCAAGGTTATAATGGGCATACTGATAGCATTGGTAAACTTACTCCTAACCTTTTAGATTCTAATGATGATGAGCCTAAATAGATTAACTTAAAGATCAAAATTTTTGATCTCTTACCTCATCCCATCTCACAGCTTTTTGATTCCTTATAGCCTTGCTCTCACAAGCCTCTTTGTGATGACATTCCTATAGTTGTTACAAAGACTCACCAATCTATTCACCATCCTTCCTCAGATGAAAAGGTCATCCCCACTTGTGTCATTGATCTTCACACCCTAGATTATGATGATGGATATTTTTTAGATGATCCTTTCTTAAGTAGTCTTGTCCAAACTCCTGATGTAAAGATTGTTCATTACCATTCTTCTTTATTTGAGTCTTTTTGTGCATCTTCTCATTTCCTAAACTTATATTTCATGATTCTTGTATTTCCCCCCTTTATCACATGGTATAGATGGCACTAACACCTCTAGTTTATGAGGAACCACATAGGGCTATGCTCATAAATCATGTTATGATCAGACCAAACTACTTTTTTAGGTTACCTAACTTCCATCATTAGTTTACCCCTAATATTAGTGCATCCTTCCTTAGAAAATATGTTGATGCTTCCCCTCCTTTAATAGAGACACATATAATTGATCCCATTCCTATTCTCATTACAATGGATCTCATTCTTGCTCTTACTATTGTTAAGCCTAATCTTGTTTCTCCTTTCATTTCTCTTTCTGTTGAGCCTAGTATTATTCCTTCCTCATCATCACCCTAATTTTCTGATGGTTTAATTAATTTACCTAAGATGGCTCCAATGCCCACTAAATGGGCCAATGAGTCTTCTTCATTTTCTTCCATTCCTATTTTACCTCCTTCTATGAGTGAATCTCCTAAGCCTACTCACAAGTGTATATGTTGCTTCCATGGGACATATAATCATTCTTCTACCCATTGTTATAAGTTGTGATAATATCTTGATACTTTGCATCCTTATTCCCCATCATCATACAAATCCTTACCTCCCCCTAAATTACTTCCTAAATATTTGACTAAGTATGGTAAGGTATATTATCTATGGCATCTATGTGGCACACATCACACTTATCATTGTCACATTCTCTAACATCTTAAATATTACCTCATATCCATTCCCAAAACTTATTATATTCCTCCCATAGGTGGTTATTTCAAGAAGGATCCTCATTTTTCTCCCATGGTTCTACCTCTTATGGTTCCATCACCTCCTATGGTCCCTTTTCCACCTTCCAAGCCTCCACCCATGATTCCTACACCAATAGACCTTCCCTCACCTATGGATCCTTCTCCACTGATGATTCCTAAATATTCTATAGATCTCACTCCCACACATTCTCTTGAGCATCCTTTGATTGATTTACTTCCTATGTATGATCCTTTGAGAATTATTGATTTTATTTTGGAGGACATTAGAAGATAACTATTTTCATAGTATTCACTAAAGATTGATGAGACTTCAAAAACACTTCACATTCAAATTCATAGAGACTTATTCGATGTATTAGATAATGTGTGTGGATAGTTATACTAGTATTTATGAGCACATTCATGGTGATTTATCCTTTATATTTGGATTGGACATGTGTTACAATCTTATTTTCATCTATCTTTTATATCATTTGATACTGTGTCAAATTTTATCTTATCTTATATAATGTTTATTTCTCATTATACTATATCTTATTTATATTGTCATTTATATTCACATATGATTGTATTTTCTTTGTCATTGCTTTTCCTTTTACTTGGATTTTTTCTCAAAACTCTCCTTCTTGTATCTTTATGATTGTTTGCTTTCTTATCCTCATTTTTTATAGATAAGTTTTCATGATGACCTAGTTATACTTACCTTATTCCCATTATTTATTATCTCATATTACCATGTGATCATTTAGAAACAATTTTTTTTCATTATTATATCTTTTTGTCCACTTTGGATCTCCTTTTTCCCTTCTTCCTTTTTCTACAAACTAAGCATATGCATAGTTGAGACTTTCTATTGCATGCTAGTTCATTGTTAAGCCTAAGTGTCCTAGTCAATCTTATGTCTTTCGTCACTTAGCTTCCTTTAGCCTTAACCTATAGCTCATTCTTATGTATCACTATCTCTCTCATGATTAGTCATTCAAAAAATTTATGGAGGAGGAATCTTAAAAATCCTTAAAAATAAAGCTAAAATATAAATAATGTAAACAAAAGGCAATGATATCAAAAGGCAAAAAAATTCTTAAAAGTCTAATCACACTGAAAGACATGATTCAAAGCACATTTCCTTATTATAGTCAAAGATCAAACCCCATATTTGGCCTCATATTAGAGCCAAGGTCCTTTGGGGTGTGGTAGGTTAGTAGATTAGAAGAGGAGAATAAAAAAATATTTTAGTGCTACCTAATTTCTCATGCAAGTACTCAATCTTTGTAGTAGATCGATGGCTCTATAAGGGGTCTTGAAGAATGGGGAAAAAATTGTGGGAAGGTAGGTCCATTTTAATTTAATTTTACTAATCTACCTTTATAAATTGATTTTATTAGCACACTTATTTTCCAAAAAAGCTTTGTGTCTATAGTGAATAGGTTTCCTTTGTACATAGATGACCAATAGTCATTTAGTGTCTTCTCATGTCCTTAGTATGCCTCTTGCCTCCTAAGGTATTATCATAAGATGCCTAAGTATTGATTTTTACATTCCCTTTTTCATTCCCTATATCCCTCATATTTCCTCTTGAGCAATATTATTTTGTGTACTGATCACTCCCAGTGGGATTTCATTTGTGAGTTATTTTGTAAGACTGTGAATAGGACCCGATGTTCCTCATAAATTACCATATTTTATTTCCTAGTACCCACATCATTTATTACCAAATTTTACCTAATTATTCCATCTAAGTGGTGTTACCTTTGTCGAGTTATAGTGTAAGACCATGGATAGGACTCGACCCTCCTCACAAAATTTTCCAATACCTAAGTCAACATCCAAATTACATGTGTCAAATTTGAGATAAGACTCAATCTAATATGAAGTTACACATCATTTTACATGCTTCCCATCTTGAATTAGTATGTTTTATGCTTACTTAATTTATCTTTCACCTTTTATCTTCTTATTTTCTGAGTGTATGTGGGATTATGACCATTCTTAAATTTTTCATACTTCCCAGCTTGAATTAGTATGACAAATTTAAGACCAAATTTTTGAAATTTTGTTTTTACTTCATACTTCCCACCATGATTTAGTGTGATTGATTGACTTAATTAATTTATTTTTATTCCATTTTATTACTTTATTTTTCATACTTCCCAATGTGAATTAGTATGATTTTACTTGTTTTAATTTGGTGAAAAAATATTTCACTTTGGTTTTTTTAAAAAATCACTTTTACCATCTTATTTTACCATTCCTTGGTTCTTTATACTTAGTCATTTCTTGATATTACACATTTTCTAGCTTGAAATAGTGTGTAGTGCATTTTTTAAACAATTTTTCCAAGTCCTTTTTTGCCTTTTTCTTTTTAACCATGCATGTGTCCTATATAATGCTAGAAAATAAACCACATCACATATATTTCCTATAGCATATACACATATATAAATACATGTGATATAAATAAATATATTCAAATCATCCACAAACACAACCATGACAATGATAACATACACATCCAATATGTGAAAATGATTCATCATATATATATTTCATGAGTTTGATACAATAATGCAATCATATACAATGCTCTAGCTCTATGGTTAGGTTCCATGCTATATATATTGTGGCCTATCCATGCTACCTGCTAAGGCCTCAATTTGAATCCTTTAAATAGTATGATATAATGAGGTCATATGAGATCTCAATCCCTCTACCTATCCCTATAGATGTGTTATTCACATCTATGACTCCACTAGCTAGGTCTGGATCTTTATCATCTATGTGGCCTTGGCCAGATGTGTTGGTTTCTCATCTACTAGGGCCTATCATTCCCATAGGTCCCATACAAACATCTCTATTGGTGGATGCATCCTCTCTCTATGCCTATATCTACTTAGATGTCTATCTAGCTAATCTAAACTAGCTCACCTAAGTTGGGGAATATAATACACTGAGATCCTCTAGTATCATGGGGTCATATGGATGTAGAGTCTCATCCAAGACATCATAGAGTGTTCCCCTCACTAGGGACCCCCATCTCTCCTCCTCATCCTTAGTTGTGCCTATAAAATACAACTAGATGGATATTAGATCACTATCATATCTCATAATATCTATCTATCTCTATTTTTAAGTAAACAAATTAAATAATTAAATCATTTCTTTACTTATGTGTGTCTCAGACACTATGGTCTCACCATCTGTGTGACTACCTATCATAGTCTACCCGTATGTGTAACCTCCTAACAACTCCTTTGTAGTTCACCTCTTCATCTCAAACCCAATTGTCATGGCTCATGTCAATCTCAGTCTACACCTGAGTGGTTTATATATCATCTCTTCTAGATGACCAATGAGGTCATCTAGGATGGTGATAGTCTCCACTCTATCCTCTACCTCTTACATTCATCAATGTCATGTCCTTGATGGTCATGGATCTTCTCTCTATAGAGCTCATAGTGGTACATTTGGTATCTCTGCCTCCACATCCCTATCCTCCTACTCAGCTCCTCATCATGCTCAACTAGTCTATGGTCACTCCTAGTATGGACTCAGTGTTGGCCTCACTACTAGTAGCCCCAATGCTCTCCTCCTCCTTGGCTCCTTCACATGTCGAGTCCACTACTCGGGCATTAGTATTAGTGCTAATAGATGAGATAAGACCATATATCTAGACACCCCTACCATCGGATGTGGCTCTCTCCACTTGAAATATTGCCCTATAACCTCTATCCTTATTATCACTAGTACAACTATGTGTTATCTCACCCATGTAGTTGTTATATCTCCATATGGATACCACACTATGTCTTCACATCTCACTAACTATAATGTTTTCATGTGGGGCACAACCCATGCTAACTGGTCCTCTCTCCATCTCTATACTCAAGGTGACCTATCATCAAATACATGGGGAAACCTAGGTAGCCAATAAATAATAAACCTCTCATAAATCCAAGATTTTAGTAATATGATTAATCCCATGGTCTTCTACCATCTGACCAACATCTCATACATATCATGTATTACTTGGACCTAAATGACATATCCTAGATCATACATAACTCACTCCTCTAGCATCATCCTACTCAAAGCTACCACAAATAGTGGTACCGTACCATCTGACTTGTGACATAACACTTATTGTGTCACAAGGCCTATGAAAACCTTCCAAATATCCAAAAATTGTGATGTATATACTTTGAACATACTAACTAGCCTACTTGGTAAGATCATATCCAAGCCTATAACCCACATGGCTAAGGATCTCCTCTCCTCTAGGTTATCTGATATATATACAAACACCTATGTTCCTACTATAGGTAGCCTTAGGTTGACATGGACATCCTATAACATGATATCCACCTCTACTATATCTCTATCCACCTCCCATTTGAAGGTGTTAGTGAATCATTCCTAACAATCAAGGAACATGACTAACACATCAACATTGAAGGAGATCTAACACATATCTACTATCTCACCTATACTTATTGATCCTAGTCTAGCCCTATCTCCATCTTAAAACCTATCTAACAAGTTTGATAACCAAGCCACGTCAACTAGTCTCCAAAATATCTATCATCCCTACACCCAAGAAAGAACGAAAGATGTATTAGTTCTTCCATGTCATGTATAATCACAAGACATTATTTTATACAATTTCATAAATAAAACAAAACAAGCCTAAATTAATTTATTTTAGTATTTTTATCCTACCTTTAGCCTGCTCAATCCTTCTTGACCTTACTTAGTCATTTTGAGCCATTCTAGCCTTTTTTTAGCCTTTTGCATGTTTTTCCATACCATTCTATCTCTTTGGTCAAACTAGTTTGACCAAACTTTCTTATCTTTTCACTTGGTTGACTCAAAAATCTAAGTCAACCCCCTTCTCATCCCCTCCCTAGTGCTGAGTTTCCATTCTAGACCTTTTAAGCCACTTGGTAACTCTGAACTAGGCCATCAACTTGTAGAATGTATAGGGTCAACCCATACCTACTAGGATGACACTATGGATTTTGCTCATTTCTAACCTACTAGGTCAACTGGGTTAACCTAGTTTTTTTTACGTGTTGATCCCTTACATTTGCCAAAAAAAGTACCTTTTTAGCTTTATTCCTAAATCTTCTAAACCCATTTTTTGTCTTGATGTTTACTTCCTATAGAATCTAATTTTGTTCAATTTTGACATCTATAAATGCTTAAATTCACAAATTACTTAAAATAGACTTAATTCAATAAAAATTTAAAAAATTAGGTTGAGATTCTCGGTTGCATACTTATCATGCACCTACTTCCATCTCTGGAGCCTCCCCTCATCTAGCATGTCATCTCCTTGCCATCCTAGCTCATTTTATATCTAGAGCTCTCTTTTCTCTCTTGCACAAATCAAAATAAAAAATGACTTATTTTTCCCTATTTAAAAACACTTTCCACAATTCAAGTTCTTCACTTATTTTTATACAGATTCCTTGTTTTATCTATATCTTTGTTTTCACTCATCCATTTTAAAATCCCTAAAATACATTGGATTCGTGATGACATAGATTTAATTCAATATCATATGCCTATCTTCAAAAAATTTGATTTTTGGCTATTTTTTGCACTAACTTCTACAAGTTCACCTAGTGTTCTTCACATTGGACACCTTCACATATCTTGTAGTCTACTTATTTATCTACAAAACTAAGGTAAGTTAAAGGTATGTGTTTTTCAATACAGTTCTTTCATTTATATTTTTTTTCTTACTTCACTTTACTTAGCATCAACATTGTGTGTTATCATGTTTTATCTTGAATCACCATTTTCTGTTGCACTTACATGATATGTGATGAGATTTGGGTGGGGCATATATATACACATAATATTTTTAACTTGTATTGATTAATGATACTTTGTATCTTGTAAAAACCTATCGAGTCTCAATCTCTCTGAGTGCATCTCTTAAGTGGTGAACTGAGAAAGGGGTGGGCAGACCATTGGTTCTTCATAATATTGTTTTTCCTTTTGCCACTTGTGATCTACACACTTATCTCCTAAAACCATTTACCCTAAGATTATTCTTCTCATTATTATCCATTTAAGTCTTTTCCTTTTTCTATTCCTCCTATTATTGACTTAACACCCTTTTGTTTAGTTGACTATATTAGGTTGACCTAGTATAGTTTAGGGGTATTTTTCACTTTCTTAGCTTGTTAGCCTTTTGGATGACCTAGCTCAGACCTAGTGAATTATCCTTGAAGACACACTGGGTCAGATGGGTTGACCCTATATAATTGATTTTCTCAAGAGGATTTAGGGTAATATAATCCTATATATATACAACTTTATTTCCCACCATTTAAAAATAAAATTATTAATAGTGAAGAAATGTAAACAAACATCTATTTATTAATCATTCTACTTGAGGAATAAATCTTAGGGTTCCATATTTTCTATAGAGATACAAATATTTTCTTATCGAGATGTATTTTGGATGCTTAGATAGGTTGTGTAGCTAGAGTTGATTTATCTTGGTTATCCTTACATACCAGAACAATCTCTTACAAAGCACCTTGGCCAAAGGAGAGATTGAGGCTCAACATGTTAATCTTCAAAGGTAAGTATTCCTAATTTTATTTCTCCTTTATAAGAGTAGATAGATAATTTATTTTTATTCTTCTCCCATGTATTAGGATTTTGTATACATTGACATGAGTATATGTGTTCTAATACATGTTTAGTTTAGTTTGTTTTATTATTTCTAATCCCCACTTTGTGTCACAAGCTTTGGTGTGCACTAGATTATATTTACTTTATTGCATATTACAGTAGGTGAATGTTTTAAAACTTAGGACTCTTTTAGTATTTTAGTGAAATTGTGTTAGATTTTAGGCTTTATAACCCTTCCTAGCATGATATGTTGTGATAAGTGATCCCCTAATCGGGTCTAGTATATCCCCATATTAGTCATGCTCTCGTGTAACAAGTGTATCCCAATTGAAAGCATAGGTATGATCTATCTTATCCAATCTAGGATTATTTAATAGACATGATGCATTTTTGATTTCTTATAGATTTATCCAAAATAAAAATGTGGATTTCAATCCATAGTTCCTAGTGACTCATGAGAGTGTCTACTTATGGATGAGAGAACCCAAAAAATCTAGTATATAGACCAGTCAAGGCAAAATTTTCAAAATAGGAGGAAGTTCGGTAAACTTACAACTTTTGAATAACTAACTACAAAGGTGCCCACTCTTCCTCCTTGGGTTGGGCCTTATTCTTGAGAGCCTTGAAGTCTTTATCTATATCAATAATCTCCTTGAAGGAGATGCTTCACAAACCATGAACTACCACCAATGTCTAGACTTCTATCTAGGTGAGGGGCTAAAATATGGTTTCCACTTCATAAACATTGGGTGATTGAATAAGAGCTATGAACATAACATGGTTTTTAAACTTTTATTCTAGTATCACTTTGATCTTGTCCTCTAGGAGGATAACATTGTCTACCAAGAATGGGGAGGGGAGTCATAATTAGACTAGTTGTTTAATGTGTCCCCACCTATCTTGAACCACTTTCTCTAAGGCATTGATAAATTCCTTACACATGGTGGTTGCCTTGTTATATCCTAGAAATTCATTGAATTTTACCACCATTTGCCTTCAATTAGCCACCTTTGGTACCTGTAGTGTTTTTTTTAAGTGTTGTAAAGCTTTTAGATGAGGAGCTATGAATCCAGGACTTTAAAGGACATGAAGGTGATGACCTGGTCAAAAAAAAGCTTACATGAGAACTTAGCCTCTACAAGTCTATAATAGAACTAAGTATTGGCTTTAGGTTATCAACTGTATCCTTGATCCTCTATGAGTAAGATAGTATAGATGTTGAATAATTGGGATGATCTCCATGGTATAAGAATGGGTGAAAAGGTCATTATTTAGCCATCTTACTTCATCATCCTTAGCCAAGGACTCCTGCTATGTTTACTACTATAATTATATATATGCTTGATTAGAATATAAGAGATTTTGATTGATCTGCACAAGGTCTTCTTCCTTTTCCTATATCTTGACTTCTATGACCACTTGTATTTTGCCTTCCACTTGGAATCTCATAGTAAAGATGTGGCTCCAAATGTCAGACCTCAATTTATTGAGATCCACATCTTTTACTTTTGCCTCAGTGTTGAGGTGATCGACTATAAAATTCACTTTGATGAGTTCTAACTTGGTATTCTCTAGCTATCGAGTCACTTTGATGTATTCCATGGTCATGGAATTTTGCATTTATTCCATTATCTTGACCTTGTTAGTAGGCTTAGTTTGGTTAAGATTGAGGCTGACATCTTGTACTGTGTAGTCCCCTAGTTACATCTAATTACAAGGATTGACTACTTGGGGTTCCATATGTATAATCATTAGGGATTATTCTAAAAGGTTAAATAATGATCATATATGAGTCACCATTGGGGCCTTGGCTTAATTTCCCCTTTTTTGTATCCAAGCCTCTCAGGCTTTCCTTGTAGCATCCATCTATTAATAAAATTACTCTTATACCTGAATGTTTTCCCCCATAAACGGGAATCCTTGGGAAATCCAAATGAAATGGTCACTTGATACTATGAAGTATTATATTTTTTTCCTCTAGAAGTGAATGGATGAAGGGTAATGGTGGAAGGAGAGAAAGGTAGGAGCCTATGGAGTGGGGTGGAGGGAAATTACACCATAATGGAAGATGATGTAGATGATGAGGGTGGAGGAGTAAGTAAATGCACAATAGAGGAGATCGAGGTTGTGGAAGAAAGTGGTGAGATTGATAGTAGTTTTGGTGGGCAAAGAAGAGAGTGGGGATAGAAAAGTAGTTAGTTGGGTAGATGAAATGAAAGGTAGATCTAGAGAAGTAATTTTTTGGGTAGTGGATAGTACCACAACCTGAGATGAAACTATGGAGGAAGATGAGGAGGTGATGAGAGAGGTAGATGTAAAAATAAGATGACATGAAAAGTACATCTTATTCTAAGGGGGCACTAGGGGAGGGCTAGATGTTAGTACCTTGGGTTGTTTGATCTGTTTGTGAGGTGACCTAAAGAGGCTTGTTGTTGTTATAGGGATGTGGGGTATGAGATCATGGGTGGTAGCCTGGTCGATGGCTTCTGAACCCCCAAAAATTTTACTTCCTTTTTAGGAGGTACATCCCCACCCCTTCTCCAAGGGTATCTTCTTCTTCTTATTCTTCTTCTTCTTCTTCTTCTTATTATTATTATTATTATTATTATTATTATTATTATTATTATTATTATTATTATTATTATTATTTTATTTCTCCTTCTCCTTCTTCGATAAGGAATCCTCCTTATGGCATGCTCTCCTCTAAATGATGCTTATCCCAAATATTTTCAAAAGTTTCATCTATTTTATCAATCTCAAAAGGGGAATATGACTTGCTGATATCTTGCTTATATTTTGTATAGGTGGTTATCTTCTCTTGGCTCCAATATCTTCGAGTGAGATATCCCTTTAACCCATTTATTAGCTTTTTAGAGGTGTTAAATACCTGAACCATGTCATGAAATGACTCCCACAAATTTTTGGTGTCTGATGAAATCTAAGACAAATACACATAATACTTGGAGTCATATTTTGTAAGTGAGCTTCTTTGCTTGGGGTAGGGTTCATGTCATGATTGAGTGGGCCAACAATCTTCAAAGAGGCTATACAACTAACCAGCTCATAGATCCATCTATCATCAATAATTTCAAGGCTAAGCTATGTGAGTTTGGATGTGAGAAGGTATTCTTGTAGCCTCCTCACCATAATGATGCCTCCTCTTATGAAGGTGACATCATATAGAGCCTTAGTATTCTTTCCTATGCCATAGATGAAATCCATTACATTGAGTTGGTTGGCCAACTCCAAGGCCAAAGTTATATTTATGAGTAGGAATGGGATCCAGAATGGCTTACCCTTGAATCCATGGGCTTGAATGAAGGTAAAATGGATTTTGAAGAACTAGTTGATGAGGATCTTGATTTTAGTGATCCATGATTATTGTACATCCATCATCCCATCTATAATGGCCTCTCAGATGAGATAAAAAGGACTGGAGATAAAAATAGATCTAAAAACTCATATTAGTCTTATTTGATTGATAGGGCATGGGTCTATACTATCACTAGGGTCATCATGTTGGGGAGAGTGCCCATCTCAAAGGAGTTGAGCTTGAGATATGTAGAGAACTTGGAGTGCTAGAACATAATGACATGTAGGAAGAAAGAAGAATATTGAAAGGTACCCAACATTGAAAAGTTTATCAGCTCATTTTATATGGTGGTGGTAATGACATTAGTAAAATCCATCTTGTACACCTACCCTTTGTTGACCGTCATCAGGAAGAAGATCATCCCTAGTTGAAAATTGGTGACATTTACATCTGAGTCCATCCTAAAGATGAAATCCATCACAGACGGGGCCTCTTTTAGGTCCTTTGTGGGGAATATTGAATAGGGGATGGGTAAAGGAGGTACTTCCATGTAGCTATTCTAGAGGAGAAAATTGACAAAGTGCACCTTGTTACAAACCCAAGTGTCCCACACATATTGTAGGTTATCCATGCTACAAATGTCAACCTTTGGGTCTCTTTGGAGTCAAAGCATATCCCTTATGGCATTCACATTAATTTTCACCCTCAAATGGGTGTTACCCATAATTATTCCAATGTTGGAATCATACCTTTTTGTATAAAGGGCATTGATTTTTGGGCATAGAAGAACCAAGGGTACCATATTTTGGGCCAATGTATAGTTCCAAATTATGCATCCAAATTAATCATAGTCATTCTTTTAGATCTTCTCAATCATTTGAGTATGGGACCCCTCCCTCAAGTTCTTGGGGTTTTTAGCTAGCTTGGGGTCATATATTTCATCTAAAAAATTAGTGACCAATGCTTGGTCTCTATTGTACCCTTTGGCCATATTTTTGATGCTTGATACTTTCTCCTTTGGCTGAGTAGGGGTAGAAGTATATGACTTTATTACTACATATGGAGTGGGAAGGTCTCCCTGACTACCTGACCTATGGGTTATATTTTTTCTTGAATGCTTCTCACCTCCCAAAGAGGATGTAAAAGTCTTCATTTCAATAATTCTTCTCAAAATGACTTTGTATCTCAAAGAAGATACTAGTTTAACAAATTTTACTCATAGAAACTCACAATTATTAGCTTCATTCTCTCTACTCTTTATACTTTACTTAATTGCTCAATGTTCTCAAAAAACTTAATGTGTCGAAGCGTTTTACTAGATGAGGATATGGGTATTTATACACTGATGCTCCTAGGCACAATCATCATGGAAAATTTGAATTTGGGTACCCCATAAATGCTAGGGGAGGCACACACACTTGAGGAGTAACTCACAGTAAATTTATGATGATACTTATGGGGGATCATGTAATATGGATCATCTAACATTAATGGTAGGAGAGGTGGGTAGATAACCATCTTTAAGAGAATGTTTTTAAAACTTAAGAGAGCTAAGGTGAGTACACTTGGTAACTGGATAAGCCAATTACGCCAATGACACTTATTCAAGAAGGAAATAATGAAATATAAGGAAACCAACTAAGGGAAATAATATAAAATAAAGGAAACACACAAGAAAAAGGGAAAACTAGCTAACTATGTATAAGTGGAAGGCAAGTAAGCTAATTGAAGTACTTCAAGTTGATCCCATTAAATGAGATCCCTAATGCATAGCCCCCTTCATCTTCTAACTCAAAAGATGAAAATCAATCCTCTCCATAGAGAATAAAATTTTTCATGTTATCTTGGTTTCAAGGCCCTTTAATCATACTTGAGAACCAAATCCCTAGGTTTGAATCCTAGGTCTAATTATATATCATCAAACCACTACTTGATTGCTTACTTTTTGGTGATTTTTTCATCATTTTTATTCTCTATTAATTCTTATAGGATAATTAACTCTATGATCCTAACTTTCATTACTCCATTTTCTATAATCTCAACATCTTTGAAAAGCTATAAGGTGGGAATCTCTTATGACATAGGCATGACTACCTCCTTTTTGTATACAAGTTCATATAGAGGTGCTTTTAGGATTTTCTTGGGAGTGATTTGATTGGCCCATATATCCATTCTCAAATTCACATGCCACTCTCTCTACTTGTCATCAATCATACTTTTGATTAGCATTATTAGATTTTTATTTGATGACTCTACCAACTCATTCCCCTACAAGGAGTAATTAGAATAAGTCTTTAAGAAAATACCATTCTAGAGAGTGAATTTAGAGATCTTAGATTTGAAGAAAGCCTTTGCATTGTCAAAAGTGATCATTTTGGGTGGGCCAAACCTTATTTCCAATTCCTTCAATAAGTTGAGGATCATATTATCGATCACCTCTCTTAGTGGAACTACTTCGGTCTACCTAATGAAGTAATCGGTGGCTATCAATATCTATTTATGAAAAATAATAGAGATGGGATTGATCATACTAATAAAATCTAAGCCCCACTATGTGAAGGGTTCATTGGTCACAATCGAGTTTAACAATATAGCCAAATTTCTCCTCTTCCCCACAAAGAATCGACATTTTTGACATTTCTTGACTACCTGATGATAGTTGGCAAACATGGTTGGCTAGTAGTACCCCATATGTATGATCTTGATTGTGTTGGTTTTTGTTAATAAGTGGCCACCTAGAGGTGAAAAATGCATATACTAGAGGATTTTCTTATCTTGGTGTCTTTAAACACATTGAAGCAAATCTCTATCAAATTTTATTTTAAATAGGACTCCTTGGACTAGCATGTAGTTAGATCCTATAGAAATTAATTTTATGTGTAGGGTGGTCATCAAGATATTGAAAAATTTTCATTAATAAAATCCTATCTACTACCCAATATATATCAGTTTTATATTAGTTTAGTATGACTATTTATGACATGTCTTATTCCTCTAGCAAGACATTTGCACATTGGGCTAAGTATTTGTAGATTCCTCTTCTTCTGATTACTCTAGTCAGCCTAACTTTGATATCATGCTCAAGGATCTTGGTGATCTAATTGGCCTATTTTTTATCACTTTACCTTCTATTATGTACTCATGAATGCTAGGGTGCACCACATACACCATTATTTTGCTTCCTTCCATAAGGTGCCTAAACTTTTTGAGGTCCTTGATAATGGTGAAATCTTGTCTCTCTATAAAATTGCACTTGAATTCACCTATGTAATTTTATTTATTAGAATGTAATTAGGTGCTCATTTCTTCACTCTTATTCCTTTTCAGTTAACACCACTACTAGGATATGCTCACTCCCATAGACATACATTATGAATTTTTTTGAAAAGTTGGGGTTAACCAGTACATGCAAAATAGATATCACATCCTTGATTTTTTAAAATGTTGCTCTCCCCACATGTGTACACTTGAAGGCCTAGTCCTTATTTAGCATTATCATGATTGGTCTCACCAATCTTGTGAAATTATATATGAACTAGATATTGAAGTTAATCTTTCCAAGGAAAGAATTGACCCCTTTCTTATTTACTAGCAAGGCTAAGTCTCTAATATATTTTACTCTTTTTGGATCAATGGTCATCCCTTATTTAGATAATCCATATCTGATTATCTTGACTTATGGGACTTCAAAGACTCATTTCTTAGGGTTAAGAGACACACTAAATTCTTATCACCTTTGTAAAACCTTCTCCAAATGATTTAAGTGGTCCTCCTTCTTCTTGGAAAACACAATGAGGTCATCCAAGTATATAAGGATGGTCTTGTTGATTAGGTATTTATAATCAATGTCCATACCTCATTAAAAAGTATCCCCAACATTAGAGAGTTTGAAAGGAATCTTCACAAATGCAAATGTTCCCAATTTTATGATGAAGATGGTCTTGTGTTGATCTTATTCATTCACCCATACTTGATTATATCTAGAGAATCCATCTAGTAGAGTAATATTTCCACACCTGATACTATTTGGAAGATATATTCCATAAAGGGAAGGGGGTATTGATATTTTAAGGATGCTTTATTAAAATTTTAAAATTCCACACATAGCCAAATTTATCAAATCACATTTTTCACTAGAAATATATTAAATACCCAAGTTTAATACTTTATTAGGTATATGATCCTTGATTTGATAAGTTTCTTTAGCTCCTAGACTATAACGGATTCAATTTTTTGGGTTTATTGGCCTTTGCTTTTGTCAAATAGGTTTGTCTCCTTCCACTAGGTCTATGGTGTGTTGAATGACCTCATGATCATATATTTTCAAGTCATCATAGGTCCATGTGATGACTCCTTCATACTTATCACAAAAGGAAACCAACCACTCCTTATCCTTTTAGGGAACTTCCTTCCCTACCTTAAAATTTATTTTGCCTCTAACATCAAGCTCAAAGTAGTCCCATTTGTATGTGATAAAATTTCACTTTTTGTTCCTTATATCATCAGAGTCAAATACATTTTATAGGGTAATGAGGCCCTTTGGCATTTCATTGGTCTTTAATTGCATGATCTAGTCCTCGTAGGCCTCTTTAATCTTTAGCTATAATTATTCCATGAATTTTCATGATTGCTAAAGGAACATGGTAATTTATGCATCAATCTCAAATATTTTCTATTTGTGGTGATTTTAAGGAATGGTAGGCCTAATTAACACCCTTGTGAACAAAAATTGGTGAACAAGTCTATCACTAGGTTAAATTGGGAGCTAATTATCACCATCTAGTCTACCTCTAAATTCACATCCCTAGGGATGATCTGAATATTGAAAGCTTCAAAGTTTTTGATCAAATCCCATATCTGATGGGGGTACAACCTTATGCACGCATTGTTGTAACTATGACCCCTCTAGCCTATCTTACTAATAATTTAGAATCACCAAATACTTTTAGCTACTTTATGCTGATCTATTTGATAAGGTTGAGGTTGTGGACTAGTGCCTTATATTCAACTTCATTGTTTGTGTAGGTAAACTAAAATTAAAAGGCTAGGATGGTTTTTTTCCAAAATGGAGACACTAGTCAAATGCCTACCCTAGTTTCAGTCTTACATTTTTCAACATTAAAATGTATATTCTAAAATTTGGACTCATTTTCATGTCCTCCTCTCTAATCCTCCTACCTCTTTATGACCTCAAGAATGACTTGGTCTTTATCATGAATTGCATAGGTCCAAAGGCTAATGTCATCAAAATTTGTAAATGGATTACTTTCAATGAATTCACTAACAAGGACTTCTTCCTATGGGCTTTTATTATCTATTACCTTTTTTTCTTGAAGAAATATGTGTTGCTTTAGAGTTTATCATAGTCTCATCATCTATGTGCTCAAGGTGTAGAGGTTTGAACAACACATTTAAATTTAAACCATATTTGGTCCTTGGGATCAAATGGGATAAATCTAAACACATGTATCTACCTATCTTGGTGATGAAATATCTTGATAGACATAACCTGAAGATGGGAGGGATGTCTATCACTACAACCTCTTGTGACACATTAATATGAGGACAAGAATATAATGTGAGGGGAAGAGCCCTAATGATGTCTATGGTTTCAAACTTATTCCCATCCAACTACATCACTCTTTTATTCAAAGGTTCATATTGCAATTGAAGCACATCTGTGATCTATTTAGGCATCACCATTGTGCTAGCACTAGAGTTGATCATGGATTTGTGCAATAATTTCTTCCCTATAATTATTATAAAATAGAACGGGGTAGGTTTTGTCTTGCTTACCCCTTCTTTGGAATTGATGAATGCAGATAGTATTTGGGGTTGCACACTCATGCTAGCTTCTTGGCACCTATAAATATTGATGCTTATGCCTATGATGATACCATTATAATTAAATAAGGGAATTCCATGCATGAGTGTGATTGATCTCCAGATCCTAGATATCACACAACTACATTATTTCTTGAAGTCCATGATGCTTAGGATAAGTGCAATGACACCATTTATTGAGCTATGAAACTATTTTTATTATGACATTAAATACTAAGATCCAATTTATTTTTCTAATGGAATGATTCCTATCTATGAAAAGAATTTTTTTCTTTTGATAAGCACCATGGAACCATGTGGAAAGGGTCACTTCCTCTCTATTATAACAAACTTCCCTTAAATAATCATTGAGATGCCACATGTCAAGTGGGAACTTCTCCAAGGGAAGTTGATGAAATCTTTGAAAAAATGAGCATGGGAGTGCCATGTGTCAAGTGGGTGATTCTCTCATTTCTACTTGGTGGGCCTTGCCCATTAATTTGCTAGCCAATGTCATTTCTCAAAATTTTGACCAAAAGGGATCAGCCTTGAATGAGTGTTGGGCTACAATGGGTTTAGTTGGATCTACTTTGGGATGAAATGAGAACTTCTTCATGGTGAAAAAGTACTGATTTGACACATGAAGGAAGTGAAAGGAAACTAATACTTAGGCAAAATATCCAAAAGGGGCCCTAAGAAAGGATGGCCTTAGACAAAACTAGCTAGTTTTTATGAGTAAGTCCAAGACAAAAGGTTGAATACTCCAAAACAATAAAAAATGGATTTAAATCTAACTAGTCTCTCCTTATATTACACAAGAAACTAGTTGTATGAAGGTTAACTCTAAAGAGAACCTAAAATTTACAATCAAGTGTAACTTATTATATGAGCATACTAAACCTTAGGTACATTCTTTGTTCACTCAATAATTGAAGACATCTAAATAAGGAAATCCTAAATAGTAGTTACTCAGCTATTGGAAATTCATAGAAATAATCAACTTGATTCGGATGATGTGTGCAAACTCATGATTATCATATTCCAATTGTTTTAAGTCATCAAAAGTAATTGGCCTTTCTTCTAAGAAGGTGAGTTCCTTAAAATAAATATTCACAAATATGTTGAAATCTAGACTAAAGAACATGTGGAACCAAAGTACTAGTCTCACATATTTCATTACACACCAACTCCTTTACCATCAACATGGTATATGCATCAATAATGTAGGAGGGAGACAAAGCATTGCATGTAGGTGTAGAGAGAATTAATCATGTTTATTTTTTAAGATGAGGACCATATGGTTCACAATGCACTACTGAAAATCAAATAGTTTTTATGCCATGGGTGCATAGAAGATTTAAGCACCATGACAGAATCCACTGTGTAGAAGAACACAAACTATAATCTAAATACAAATTTATAAAGATATAAACCTGACAAGAGGGAAGAACAATATCTTATGTATTCATGTCATTAAATACATGATGAAGAGGAAGATATTGAAGGTTCAAACATTGATAGTGATATCTATTACACTAACTTATTTGAACCTAAATGACTAATAAAACTAGTAAATGACCTAGTTGTAAAACCCACTAAAGAAGACAATCTATAAAACATAAAAATTCCAAAACATGAAAGGAAATGAATGTTAGAAGAATATATTATTGAGGTAAAGAATAATATTTATCATCAACTTGTTAAAAATCACATGAGAAACATTGGAAGTGAGGAGATTCCCAAACTGACACATATAGGTGACTATTGGATTGAATCCATAATTTCAAAAGATATGCAACTTATATGATATTACCAAGTTGTGTTTCTAGATAAATTTTTATAGGTTAGAGGAGTTTATCTATCTCTAGCCAAAATGAATATCTAACACAAAGAGTACACATGGCCTATAAATAAACAACCCTATACATTGAATCAAAACATGAAGGTGAAAGTTAAGGCTAAAGTCAATAGAATGCAAGATGAATGCATAATCTATCCCATAGAAAAGGAAAATTGGGTTAGTCTTATGGTAGTACAACCTAGGAAAATTAGGGAGATTACAGTATGTTGTTCTTATCAAATTTTTAATGATGCATGTGTGAATGATCCATTTTTTATTCCCTTCATAGATGAAGTTTTGGAATTTATCATAGGTCATAAAGTCTACTCCTTCATGGATGGATTAATTGTCTATCATCAAATACCCATCTATAGATAAAATTAATTTTTACATGGAATTCGGATCCTTTGTATACAAGGTAATGCGTTTTGGCCTCAAGAATGCACCTATGGTTTTTAATTGTGCAGTGATGATTACATTAAAGGATTTCATTCATGACTTCCTAGAAGTTTATATCAATGATTTGGTAGTCTTTTATTTGTTTAAAGAACATTTATCCAAGCTAAACCTCATGTTAGAATGTTATTAAGTTTTATTACCTTGAATTTAAAAACATTTCTTATTTTTTACACCTTTTGGTGTCCTACTAGGTCATGTAGTGTGCAGTGCAGGCATTTTAGTGGACCAAGATAAAATTTTAGTCATTATAAGCATGACTCCACTAGTTAGCTCCATAGAAGTGTTATTTTTTCTTGTCCATATAGAGTACTAATATAATTTTTTCAAGGGATATGAATCCATTTCATCTCCATTAGAGTATTTACTATGCAAAGGTGCAAAGTTTGTATGGACTATTAAGTGTCAATTAGCCTTCATAGAACTAAATTAGATATTGGTAATTGTAGCTATTCTCATCTTTCCATATTGGAGAAATCCCTTTCATGTTAATGGTGATGCTTTGAGTATCATAATTAATGTTGTGCTTGTATGGTCAGGAGAGGGTGGACTTGACCACCCCATATATTATATAAGTTAGAAGTTGTCTGACACAAAAAAGAATTACATGAAAACTGAAAGAGAATAACTAGCTATAGTGTTCACACTTTATAAAATTTGAAACTATCTTCTTTTCACACCATTTGAAGTTTTCATGGATCATCAATATCTATGCTACCTTATCAATAAGCCAATGCTTGGAGGATGAATTTATAAATGGTTGATGATATTTCAATAATTATAATTTGACTTAATTTTAATCTAGGGAGAGAAAATGTGGGACCAAATCATCTCAATTGCATCACAAATGTGGAAGAACTAGAAGAAAAACATGAATATTCTCTTGATGCTTATTTATTTCACATTTCTATGATCCATAAAATTTTTAAAGCAATTGTTAACTTCCTCAAAGGAGTATTCCTTGTGCACTACCAAGAAAGAAACAAGAATCCATTTATCACTAGAGCTTTGCCATCTACCATCATCAATGGGATTTTGTATCATTTGGGGAAGGATGAAGTACTGTGTAGTGTAGTTTTGGAACATGAACATCCACAACTCTTATAGAAGGCACACAAAGGAATATAAAGAGGTAATTTTTTTGAATATGTTACTACAAGTAAATTTTTACATAGTGGGTTATGGTGGCTGAATCATTTTAAAGATACATATAGATTTACATAATACTGCAGTGTCTATCAATGCATGGGTAAGTCGCTACAAAAGGATGAAATGATTTGTAACCTTTTCTATCCAAACAACCTTTTTAATGGTGAGGCATTGATTTTTTTGGACCTATCACTCTACCAATTAAACATAGTAAAGTAAGGCATATTATCACTATGATATATTACTTTACCAAATGGGTTAAAGCTTATACAACATTAAGCTATGGTGTGAAGGATGAAGTGAAGTTTATTTACAAAAATATAATTATAAGATTTATATGCACCATCAATCTCATTAGTGATCAAGGGACACACTTCTTGAATAATAAAATCAAATCCCTTTCTAAATAATTCATGATTTATCATCATAAAAGTACTATGTACCATACACAAGCTAATGGCCAAGGTGATGCTTCTAACAAAGTGTTAGGTAAAATGTTGAAAAATATATATATGATGTAAAGAGAGATGATTTGGAATATTACATTCTTGTGATTCTTTGGGCATATTGCATGTACTATAAGAGGGCTATAGGTTTTACTCCATTTTAGTTGGACTATGGGCTGGAAGCAATTGTGCTAATGGAATATTTAGTACCCATCCTTACCAATAGGTTTATCAAATTAAATTGGAAGGATGATTACTGACACAGAGCATCTTGGATGCAATAATTTCATAATTAGATCCAAAAATCATGGCATGACAAGAATCTATCCCATAAGCAATTTCATAAAGATCAACCAGTTTTGTTATATAATAGTTATTTCAGAGTATTTATAGGAAAATTATAGATTAGATGGAAAGGGCCTTATGTTATACATGAAATATTGTAGCAAAGAACCATTATTTTTATAGATATTTAGGGAACCATTTTTCTAGGTTGAGTGAATGGTTGTAAGCTTAATCCCTACCAAAAATAATCTTACTTGATATCTTTCTACTAAATGAGTGGGTACTGAGTAACATCGAGTAGATTAGGATTTATCATTTAAATGTGTTTTCTTGTGTGTTTATTTTTTTTGTATGCATATATGTATTTGTATGTTATCTCTTTATTAGATTTTAGGAACTAGAATAACAAGTATATCATGCTCTAACCATGCACATAAGAATTTAGGTGCACTATTATAGATGTCAGCAAGAGAAAATGAAAGTAATTACGTCCATGAAATGTATGGATAAGTCATATCAACCAACATATTTTCCATATAATGGTCATCCTCAATTATTTAATGTCAAATCCAAGATTTGATTGACCTAATATTCTGTAAACTAGCATGTAGTCAACATCATCTATCTGTACTATAGTAGGATTAAAAAAAACATAATGATGTATCTATACACATACATCAATGACTAACTAGCTTAATTACTAGATCATATAAGATTTTCCACATCAACATTTACATTCATGTTGAATGGATAACTCAATATGGAATCTATGTAAAAACTAATAGGCATGAAATCTATAAAGGCATAAGCTTACGAACCAATTCTACATTTCATCCTTGCAAATATTTTCATGAACTAAAATTTCCAAGAGTCAAGCTAATTCTACTATGTAGAGAGCCAAAAGAGTTTCAATTTCATCACTCAATAATCATGGATCCTTCAAAACTCATTAAGGGTTTGATAGATTCTCAAAAAGAAGTAATGGGCATCAATATAGAACTTCATTAAAAAAAAAATGATCTAGAGCCATTTTATTTCCTACGAGATGTAGAGTAGAAATTGTTTCAACTAGATCCCATTGATGTTATGCAACCATTGACTCTTGCAGTCCCCCACCATTTCCACAACATAGATGTTGAACATCTACTTTGCATGCCTAATTTTGGTGACTTGGGGGAGATTGTATAAATCTTGTTTTACTATTATAAAGATGATAACATCTACGGTGGCCTCAACACCTTGATCATCATCAATAGACAAGTAATGGCCCATGTTTTGGGCATGTCTACATGAGGAGATTATCTTTCCCCATACAAGATGAGAACACCACCTATTCTTCAAGGGGTCAGATATTTATATGTTCAAGAATCTAGAGGGATCCCAATTTAATAATTTCATGATGAACTAGTGTGCATCCTAGTAGAATGCATTACATAGAGGTTTTGGTAAACCACCAAGTCTATTAAGAAAATTCCAAAAGGGCTCATGGACATTTCACACTACATAATCCATTTTAATGAGTAGTTTAATTGGATTGAATAATTTGTTTAGGAGATGATGACAAACATTGAGAAGTATTGCACATCTCCCAAGTACACCTTCCAATACTAGTTTCTCATTTTGTTTTCATGCTTCACATAATGGAAGTCCCCTGAGGGAAAGGTGTACCCCAATACCAATTATTGGATAACACAACAATTCCATAACCTGATATAAAACCTTGAGTGCAATACCTTAGAACATGAAGTTAAATTTAAGACATGGTGGGAGGAGTGATTGGAGCTGATTGACACACATCCTTATGTGTTACTAGATGTCATACTACTATCACATTATTACCAAAAGGAATCTTCATCCATATCCATGAGTTTCTAAGGTCACCATTTGGACCTTTGCCATTCTTTGTTACCATGGCCATGGTGTAGGACAAAGCCTCCAAGCAAAAATCCTATGAAACTAGGTGTTCAACACTAATCCAAGCTATACCACCTAGCATAGTAGTCCCTACTGTACCACAATAGGAGGAAGCCACCACTTTGTAGCCAAAAAAAGGAAAGTGCAAGCCCTCTACTAGGAAATAATCATCATATCCTCCATTAAAGTAGAATACAAGGAGTATTACAACCCCATTAGATGATCCTAATGTGCATTAGATTAAATGATCATGTGACCTACCTTAGATGGGAATAGATGAACAAGAAGTCTATGAGGTAATGGCCACTGATAGGGCTAGATATTTATATGATAAGGAGGATGATAAGAAATTTTTATTATGAAAGGTAGTGCACACAATCTAAGTACACAAAAAGTTCTCTTTGAGTCTATGAGTGGAGCTACCATTGTGCCATACATCCATCATGGTCAGTACTATGTGATAAGAAGTTGAGAAGATGTAGTGAAGGATTGAATTATTCTAGCATCAATTCTACCATATTTATAGCCATATATGCATTTATTCCAATACCTGAAAGCCCATAAGATTCCATGGTGTGTAAGACAAAACTAGTCATGAGGCTAAGGTTTTGCCTACCCTCTAATAGTGCACATTCATTCAGAAAACCATGGTGTAAGAAGTGAAACCTGATCCATATTTAAAATTTACACCACCTAAATTTAGGTTGGTTACCCTAGGATGTAATAAAGCACATGTTTATAGATCCATAGTCCAAATAAGTGATTCATTGCCTTCATAACAAGCCTAAGTGGTTGAATATATCACCCTAGAGAAAGATATAGTTGAAGAATAATAGGATTGATGGGAAGAATCCACTCATGTAGAAAAATGATGAGTCAAAAAAGAGGAGAAGAAACACCACAAGGATCAGGCTCAATAACAATAAGATCAACAAGAAATCCAACAAAATGAAGAAGCCAAGGCTGAAAAAAAGGCCTAAGATGTAGAGATGACTTATGGAAATCTCTCAAGGTGGCCAAGAAAGCATAAGAAGATGCCAATGCAGCCAAGAAATCATAGGAGGCACATCATAAGAAAATGAATAAAGATCATAAGAATAAATAATTTACACTCACTACCAAGGCTAAGGCCAAAGAAGAAAAGAAAAAATAAGATGTAGTAGCATAGGAAAAATAGGCCATTAAAGATGTTACTCTCACATAGTAACAAGACAAGAAAGATGCAAATAAAAAGAGAGAAGAAGAAGATGAAGCCTTACACAAACAATAGGTCTAAACATAGGAGCAACAAGTGTGAACAACTAAGGTACAAGCTGACCAAGTAGCACAAGAATAGGCAGAGACATAATCATAAGCATAGGCTATGGCTGAATAAGCCAAGGATATTATGCTAGAGTAATACAATAAATAAGAAGAACATGTGTAAAGGCTTCAATAATAGGAATAGGAGAAAAAGAAAGTTCCATATGATTAGCTTAATATGAAAGTAGAGGAGGATGCTAAAAGAAAACAAGCTAAAGACTCTATGTAATAACTCAATATTATAGTAGAGGCTATCACATAACATAACAAGTGTCAGTACAACAAAAATATGGATTCAAATAACTAAAAAAAGAAGAAGATCTATATGTAGTTTTAATAGCTTTGTAGGTACCAAAATTTCCTTTGTGAGGAATTTGTCTATAATACATCTTGATTATGGGTGTTTGACATACCACATTATCTCTTACACTTATGACCATGGCACGACCTGATCCTTTAGTGACTTTAGGCATATTGGTATCATTCACTCTTCATTAAAAAACATCATTGGATGTCTCTAGGCTATCATTAAAGAAAAACCTAGAGGTCATGGCAACATTTTAGGAGTATATTGCATAGAAGGCCACCTCTCTAGAATAGGAAATGGATCAATCCAAGTCTAAAAATGTTGAGTTAAAGGCTCACCTACATGAAGCTACTAAGATAATCTAGGATTCTTGTCTCGAGTTTGTCACACAAGCAATTGGGGACTAAATCATGTCTAATCAATGTAGACTCAAGACATCTCTGAGTTAACCAAGGATTGGTACATACCACATAAGCTCTACATAGTAATCACATTGGGATAGGATATTAAGATAAATTATAAGACTCTTATTACCCTACTATAAGAATATCAAAGAATGCTTCATATGGCTACACCTCAAGCATAATAGGTTGAACATATCTTGTTTGACTAGACCCAGTAAATGGATACTTATTTAGCCAACTCTAATGCAAAATTTACAAAGGCTAGCACCACCAAATCAACCATGGTCATCCACACTACCATTATGGAATATAAGGATGGAGCACTCTAAGAGTTGATTAATGATAGGGATAATGTGTGTGAGAACCTCATCAGCTAGTAGAGTCAACTTTTACATAGTTTTTTACTAGCCTCTAATCTCCATGACATGCATACATGATGGAGAAATTGAGTGGCAAGATTGAAAAAAGGGTCATGAACACTAAGGTAGCTTTGAGCATAACTGATGACATAGATCTTTAGTAGATCATTACCTACCATGCTCCATTTCTTACCTTGCTATAGACATGAGAAATGATGTTGGATTGGCATGCCTATAATACTGATTTGACTCCCTTTTCCATTGAAGTTTCCCAGGTTGTCAACACACCTACATATAGTCCACCTTTAAAAATCTAGTATATCATCACTCAATGCAAGTATGCATAGTCCAAGTCCAAGGACTCTTTTAGTCAGTCATCATTTATGTCTATGCCACCACCATTAAGTTAAGTATTGCATAGAGTATAAATTTTGAACAATTTTGTATAACATTTTATATTGTTTATGATTTAGTAAGACAAGTGGGGCTAAGTTGATTGAAAACTTATAAAGGGAATCCATTTTGTTACATTATCCTATTGAAAACCTATAGAGGGTGATATGTTGGTATGCTACTTAGTTGAAAACCTAAAAGGAAGGCTAAGTTGTGTGTAAAAGGTGAAAACTAAAAATGGTGCCTTGAGCAATTATTATGACTCTTATTGGTCTAACCATTTCTTCAACCTCTCCTCACTTATACATTTTCAAAGATCCTGCAACATTATCTCAAGATGAGACAACATTTTACGTCCAAAAAGGTACTAGGAGAAGAATTTGGATTGTAAATATGTGTAGGATGTTATCTCATATTTGTGCATTATGCACTCATTTTGTTTTGTATAAGTCTATTTTATCCTATCTCCATGACTTGAAATAGGCTAGAATATGGATAAAATCCACTTTTGTCACCAAATATGAGAATAAGATGAATAGTCATATAATGGAAATGTATATATAAAATTTTGATTGTAAGAAGAATGGGGTTCCACTTTTGAAGAGATAAATAGAGATTCATCTAGTTATGGTTACCTATGTGATTTCTTACTATGTTCCTTTCATGTGTTCTCATGTATAATGTTTGGTTACTTTCTATCTAATTTAACCTGAATGCTTTATTTCTATTTATGAAACATTGATTGTTCTTAATTCCTAAATAATGTAGGATAATTTATTTTTCCTATGTTCATGTTATCAAAAACTCTATATGAACTCAATAAACTATTCTACATACACAAAGTATATCATAGCTATCCTCATCCTTAGCATGTTCTAATGCTTCAAGAGCCTATGCTAACAAGTATCCCCCTCAAACCAAGAGCCAACATAGATGATGAGTGGGTGATGGGTTTGAAATATAGAGTAATTTTAGACACCAAAATCGTGTCTACTCCTTGGTCTCTCCCCACTTGGTCCCCTTGGCCCACTTCTACACATTCCTAACCCACACACTTATTAATTTAAAATAATTAACTATTTTAAATTAATAACACCCTTGACACATCACCCATGCCACCTCACCCCTCCTTAGATACCTCTCCTTGGATGCCTCTCATCACCCTTTGACCAATTTATGACCTATCCCCACTCTCCCCCTAACCTCTCATGCCTATTAAACCTACCTTCGACTATTTTCCCATGACCATTGAACTCGGTAGTTGGAAGAATGGGAAAAAGGCTAATTTTAGCCCTTTTTCCCATCTTCTAGCCGCTGACATCGATTACCCATCAGTCGACACTGGCGGGATCACCGACGTTGGTTGCTTAAAACCAACTTGCAGTCGAACGGATCAGTCTCCTCCTCCCTTGACTGCAAATCCCCCTTGGGAACATTGAATCACAGACCCAATCAATCAATCAATCGATCAATTCTCTTCCTTGACTGCTAACTTTTTGGCACTCTACATTAGTCTGCATTAGTCTTCTACATTAGCAACAGGTCTTCTACCCTCCCTCATCAGAAAGCAAGAGCTAAGTACTCCTCTTTTATTTCATTCCAGTAGCTTAGAATGTTTTTATAATCAGTTTTTTGTTTACTATTTCTAAGCCATATTACCAAACCAGACCTGGCTATCAACCAGACCAGCCCTGACTCTCTTCCTGAGAAGGCTGAGAAGCCTTCTTCATACTCTCACTCATTTTGACACCCTGCCCCCTATCTGACTTCTTCCTCAGACCTTACTCTCTGCCCTACAAACCCTCCACAAACCATCAAATTCTCAGACTACCATAGACCATTCCAACGACCCCAGACTGACCTGAAACTCGTCCAAAGTCTTATTACCCCAACCGATGCTGGCCACCAGGCCCATTGCCCCTATCGACATTGGCAGAACTAACCAACGTCAGCAACCTTGACCAACCAATGATGGTAGAATAACTGGAATCAGTGACTGTGGAAGGTAGACAACAGAATACAGGTACACATTTCCTTTATTTCTTTTGTTTAGTCTTTCATTATTTCTATCTAGAAACATTCTCTTTTATCAAAAGTGGACTGTCATCCCTCCAAGAAGTCCTTGCACTTCCAGGACCAAGCTTTGCTTGGCAGTCCACCTTACATCCATCTAACAATCTCTTTGTTTGTCTTTCTCTCTACAGGTGTCATCCTCCATAGCCAAAGAGGAGTCCCTACAACATCTGGATAATGGTGCGCAGACCTCATCCAGGTATCATCTAACCCTTGACCCTTTATCTTAGTTTCTTACTTCCTTTGAATGTAGAAAAGTGAAAAATGTATAGAAACATTCTAGCACGCTCGGTGGGACCCTAGGACTTTTCCTTGGGTTCATTCTTTTTCTTCTAAAAACAAAACATTCATATAGGTGCATTAGATCTCTCCTTGCATCCTTTTCTTCTATCTCTTTATCTTGAAATGACATCATAAGCAAAGTTAAAAAGAATCTTTCTTTTTCTTTCTTTCTTGCATCTAGAGTAGTGAAATTCATACTCTTCAACCTTTTCTCCACTTGTCTTCATCCAAACAAACATTTCAATTTGGGCTTAAAATCTATTGCATTTCATTTTTGCTTGCTTGGATTTTTAGCTCACCTAGTAACTTAAACCACATTATGAATAAATCTTAGTGCACTTATGTTACACAACCTGACCACTTTCAAAAATCCCACATCAAAACATACTTGAGACAAGGTTCGACTAGGATTTCATCACCTAGCGAATACCTTACCCTTCCTGGCAATCCAACTTGGACTTCACCACCAAGGGGGGAGCCCACTCTATTCTCTGGCAGAGTATAAACTCTAGGGAAAGTATATACTGGCTAAGCAACCCAGCTTATCTCTAGGCTCGTGAAGTGAGGGGAGCTTGCTCCTTAGCACTAGGCCACGTACAGAACCTAACACAGACTCTTGAGCACCAAAACTAACCTGAAACCAACCTTAGACTGCTTCTTCTAGGACCCATTCTAAAAGCCAACATCCCAAACACATTCATCTAAGGCATAAGCCAACAAGACTCTAAAACTTATTCTTAGGAATTAACGTTAGAGTTTGATTGTCTTCATCTATTTTTCTATCTCTATCTGATTTTTTGAGTTGGTGAGGTCATATTCTAAGATCTAAAAACAACTCAGACCTTCTTATTTCTTCCAAAAACTTTCAGTTTTTGAGTTTCTGGAAACACACAGTCACCGACATCATTTGTTTCCACCGACGTCAAAAACTTTTTATCACTGACAATGGTTATTTCCACTGATGTCGGCAACTTTTTTTCACCGGCATCAGTTTTTCTACCGATGTCGATCACTGTCAACAACTTTTTTTCTAAAACAGCCTTAAAACTCAACCCTTTTTATGCCAAAACCACATTCTAATTTTCTGAAACTGAAAAAAATAGTTTATGAAACCTGACCCTTTTTGCCTTGGATGGTTTTGACACGCAGTCAAACCAAGACTCTTGTTGACCACACAAGGCAATAACCACTCCCGCCTTCACCTTCCATAACTAGTCCTCTAATGGAGTATCATTTAGAGACCAAATGAACTCCTACCCAACCAACCCTGACTTAACTCCCTATTGTCCCTAAAGGGGACTAAGACTTCAAAAGGTTCCTTGACCTCAACATCAAGGCTCTCCAAAACTATCTCACAAGAAACCAAATGTGAGACCTTTCGGGTGAAGCGGCGATGACATCAACACCATCCGCTACCCAGTCTTTTATGACTCAGGCTATTGCCTCAACCATTAACCCAACCATGGCCAATACGCAAAGTTTGGCCTCCCCATCTATTTTTGGATCGACCTCCATCAGGGTTTCATTACCCCCTCAACCACATGCAATTTAACCAAGTTCTACATCATACCAAAACTTGATTGTCTCGATTCCACACACTCTCATGCCTATAAATGCAGGAGTGTCTACCTCCCCTTTTGCCAATGCTGCCATTCACCCACCTTTGGCAGTATCTACTTAACTTATGTCCTCCAACTTCATGACATAAGCCCCCTTGACCTCAACTTCAGTCCCCATGACTAGTCACCAACATGTTGCGCCTATACAAGCGCAACCAACTACGTCATATGCCCCTCTTAACACCTTCCAAGTACCTTACAAGCTAGGGGATGCCCCTCACGCTAATCCGTCAACTGATCTAATCAAAATGTTGATAGATAAGATGTCTAATCTTGAGACATCCATTTCTGGTTCAAGCAATATTCTTTCATATGAACAAGTCTGCAACGAACCCATACACCCTTCTATCCCCATTAGACCATATCCTAGTCAGTGGGAACTTCCCAAGTTTACTCACTTCCAAAGTAAGGAAGACCCACAACAGCATCTACGAGCATTCAGACATGCTTGTTATCTTATAGCGCATGATGATGCGTTGTTGTTACACACATTCCCCATGTCACTTTTTGGTGCTGCTCTCGATTGGTACAACTCTCTCACCAGACTCTTTCTTCACATTCACCCAACTGGCTCAACTTTTCCTTGACCACTTTTTGATCAATATAACCAAAAAGGTCTCCATCACGAACCTATACTCTATCAAACAATTTGACGATGAATCAATAGCTAACTTCGTCACCCATTAGAGAGGTTTGATTAACCAACTCTCCTTCTCCTTACCTCAAACTGAGCTCATTAAGCTCTTTTCTAGAGCATGTGCCAAGCACATCTCACCTACTTTGCGGGTTCAAAGATTCCGCGCTTTTGATGAAGCTTTCACCATGGCTCGAAAGCTTGAACTCTGCACGGTTGAAGAGGACAAGGTCAAATTGCGAAATAGTAATGCAAAATCCAATGACCCTTCTTCTTCTTCCAAGCCTTCTTCTTCCCACTCCAAACCCAAGGGAGTGGCAAACACTGTGGTCTTTAGATCACCATCATCAACAATAACTAACCAATCTCAACCTTCCACATCACAAAGTATCACCAAATAATTCGAATAATGGTATATACAGTGTCAATACACTCCAATTGGAGAATCATACGCTTCCGTGTTGGACAAACTCGTCAAGCAAGGGGTCCTTAATCTCCCTCAAATTTGACCACCTCAATTCGACCCCTCAAAACTTATCCCTGCGTGGTACAGGGAAAATGCCTTTTGTCATTATCACCGTGTCAAGGGCCATGACATAAACAACTGCACAACCTTTAAAAAAATTATCCAAGACATGCTAGACAAGGGGGATCTTGTCTTGGATAACCCAAATACGCTACCTAACCAAAACTTAGACATCTTTAAACAACCTTTCCCTAACCATCCCCCCAGTCAAAATCATGTCTAGACCATGGCTAATGACCTTCAAGAGTGTAACATATGCACGGTCAACACGGTCTCTCCTCTTATGCCTAACCAACCTCTCTCACAGTCTGAGGAGGTTAATCAACCTACTTGTCCACCACGGGTAGAGGAGCCTTCCTCTCCTATTTTTCCTTTGCCAATGGGGGATAGTCCTCCATCCACACCTCTTTCACATGTGGGAGAATCTACCTTGACCTCTCACATATTGGAGGATGCCTTGATGACACCAACACTGACTGCCTCACCCTCATCCTTCTTATCATCAATGGGGGATCATACTTCTTCTGCTTCTCAACCACACGAAGAAGCCATGATTATCCCTACACTCTTTCCACCTGAAGAGCCATGTTATCCAATTCCTTCTCCATTGAGAGAGGAACTTATCACTTCACCAACTTTGACCAAAGAAGATCCAGTGATGATTCTCTCACAATCACCTCAATCTTTTAAATGGCCGACTATAAAACCTCATGCAACCTCATCCAAACCCTTACAATCATCTACCATGCCAAAATAGGTTAAATCCCTTGGTGTGTGCCCTACATCCAACCTCACTTACCCACAACTGATGGTAGACTTAAACTTCACCCCACACAATAGTAGTCCTCACACTAAACCAAAGAAGGCTACTAAACCCCATCGGAGAACTCCTCCCCCACCTTCGCCATTACCATCCATATTGGGTCCACATCCGTCTACTTTAGCAGGATTGCTCCCACATTCAACATCTCTCAACAAGATCATGCCATCTCCACATGTGGCCATACGACCAACTAAAAAGGTGACACACCAAACCCTCCAAACAACTCCTAAATAGAAATCATCAACCTCTACTACAACAAAGAGCACCGACCCATTAAAGGGTTCTTATGCTTCGATGTTATGTCGATTGTTGTAGTCATCTAGCATCATCCTCCTACCTATCAAGCCTTACCAACCTCTCAGACCAAAACCACCTTGGTTCGATGACACTAAAATTTGTTTGTATCATCGCACATCGGGGCACGATAATGAGCATTATTGCACCCTTAAGGCTATCATCCATCAACATCTGGAAAAGGACACCCCTCATGTTGAGGCTTCTTCTGACCACATCTTTGACCAACTACCGACACCATCCCATGACTCTTGAACCTCATCACCTAAATTGGGATCCCAACATAAGACTATGGTCCCTCAACCGCCTCCTCAACCTTTATTCAAAATCAACACAATCAATGTGGCCACCAGGCCCCAAACTGTGAAGAATAAAGGAAAAGACCAAACTTCTACACCTTTGACATATCCATTATTCGTCAAGACCTCTCAACCAACACAACCCAAGATTTCTATCTTATACATGTCTCGACCATCATCACTGGGGGAAATTACTCCTAACCTCACTAGTCCACATGATGCTTAGTATAAATGAATCATGGACTACTTGACATATTCTATCATCCCTCCCAAACTCTCTAGCAATAGACGGTGAGATTTTATCAAGAACACTGCTCACTACACCATGCTAGGGGGACTTCTTTACAAGCAAGGTATCGATGGCCTCCTTATCCAATGCCAACAACATCTTGACCAACTTCACATCCAAACATCAACCTCAACCAAGCCTCGACCGAGCATCGACCAAATATTGACCAAGCCTCGACCAAGCATCATTCAAGTCTCGACCAAGCCTTGACCAGGCATCGACCAAGCCTCAACCAAGCCTTGACCAAGCATCGACCAAGCCTCGACCAAACATCAATCAACCGAGAATCAACCAAACATCAACTGACCAAACATTTACCTTAACCAAACCTCGACCAAACATCGACCCTGACCAAAGATCAATCAAACATCGACCAAACATGCCAAAAACATCAACCAACTTCATGTCCAACATCAACCAACATGTGACCAATTTGGACCGAAGCAAATGTGGCAAGTTTTCTCCTAATTGATTTAGACCTTACATCATAACACAGGTATGGGTCAGGGACTTATCAGAACCTGAGCCCTTTTATGCCTTGCATCTTCGACCAGTCTACTGTTAGTCAAGTAATTATTCACTTGATGTTTAACTTGAGCTCGTCCCTTGAGCAATCCCTGTCATCATCATTTCTATTCCTTTCAACCCTCAACCCTCAACCCTATAAACATTAGTCAACCCTTTTATCAAGCATGAATGCTTCATCCTAATGAAAGGGAAACCCTCTAAACCTCTATAGTCAAGTCCATGACCAAAAGTCTAGTAAAAAACAAAAACATATATATATATATATATATATAAAACTGGGATGCCTACTCAAAGGTCATAAAACTCTAAACACAGACTGATCCCTCAAAGGATGGCTATATCATAATTGTTGTAATTGATAGACTGCTCCCTTGAAGGACAACTATTCAAAGACTTTCATATATAAAATGCAAAATATAGACCACTCCCTCGAAGGATGGCTATGCCTAATCTTGCTACAAATAGCACTATCTCAAAAGCTTCCCGCATCTATCAGCTTCACAACATGACCACGAAACAAGACAACACCCCCACGTAGACTTCCCGCATCGATCAGTCTACCAAAAAAAACTGACTGATAAAACTATTAAGTCATGGACTTATCTATAGTCATTCTCAGGGTCACCTATAAAAGGGCAAAGTTGTTCCTACCAAAAAAGGATCCCCCTTCCATCTATCACATCAAACCTATCACCCTAACATACTCAAGGGATTTCAATCTCACTTAATGTCAAGTGATTCGAGTACTTCTCTAACACAATCAATGGTCAATGATGTAATGCATGAATGGGGTTTTTGTTTGCAAAAACCCTTATCTATGCCATCATTATGGTCCTTGTCAATGAAAAAGCAACGCGCCTTTCACTTCTTGTACATCTTGGTCACATACCATTCAACCAAATCATTTACCAACCCAACCAAACCAAACCAAACATTTTTAGACCACTGACATGACATAGTCCATTTCACATATTTTCTATGGAAACCAATACACATGGAAACTATCGACCAGACACAATTTATGTCAAGCATAAACCATTACTTACTGAAGCATAAATAGACTCAATTCATTTTTAGCATACACCATCTTACCTTCATCATCTATCATCATGACCCAAAACCAATCATCAATCACTTTGACTCCTAGCCTGAACTACATTGGTCTAAGGCCCTTCTAACAAGGGCTATGTAGGCATCACTCAGATGACATGACATGCTCTGGGGTTAGCTCGGCCATATATGTTTGTTCATCTATCTGATGGACAAACCATATTATCTTCATTCACCTGACCAAAACTAATCTATCGACCACTTCGACCCTTCCCCCCCTTTGGGGATAACTACATTAGCCTGAGGCCCTTCCAACAGGGGCTATGTAGGCAACACTCAGTTGCCATGGGGTCTTTTGAGGTTAGCTCGGCCATTCCTTTATCTGTCCTCAACCAACAACTATGGAGATCATGACTATCTCCTCTGACCATGACATTTTTGAGACAACTTTGCCTTAGTTGTTTTTATTGTATGTATGCTACCTCATGAATGGTTAGCAAAATTGTATACAACTTGTATTTCGACCCTCACAAGTATTGGATCATGGGTAAGTTGATCCCCACTACTTATGGCATTTTCATGTTTTCTAAGAGCACTTCCTAAGCCTGGGATACTTGGAACATGATGACCATTGAAACTATAGCTTGGATCGAATAACCCAATCAACTACAACTAAATGCTGGGGCTCGATTATTTCGATTTTGGCACTCCTTGACCTTGACTAGCGATAATTTGACCTGACCATCATGTGAAGTGGTATGTGTGAAATCTCAACTATTGTAGAAAACTTCACCATTTTCATCCCCTATCTATCAAATTAGCACCCACTTTTAGGTTTCCTTCCCTTGACTCCTGCTTTGAGGGGGAATACCTCATCCCATAATCGGGGCAACCTACATTCATTTTTGTCCTGCAGTTCGTCAGAACAACCAACAGGACGAAAAAGACCTTATCCCATACCTAGGGCAATCAACTCCTATTTTTGTCTTGTAGTTCATCCAGAACAACCAACAAGACAAAAAGGGGCAAATGTAGACACCAACATTGTGTCTACTCCTTGGTCTCTCCCCCCTTGGTCCCCTTGGCCCACTTCTACACATTCCTAACCCACACACTTATTAATTTAAAATAATTAACTATTTTAAATTAATAACACCCTTAACACATCACCCATGCCACCTCACCCCTCCTTGGATACCTCTCCTTGGATGCCTCTCATCACCCTTTGACCAATTTATGACCTATCCCCACTCTCCCCCTAACCTCTCACACCTATTAAACCCGCCTTCGACCGTTTTCCCACAACCATTAAACTCAGCAATTGGAAGAATGGGAAAAAGGCTAATTTTAGCCCTTTTTCCCATCTTCTAACCATCGACATTGGTTACCCATCGGTCGACGCCGGTGGGATCACCGACGTCAGTTGCTTAAAACCAACTTGCAGTTGAATGGATTAGTCTCCTCCTCCCCCGACTGCAAATCCCCCCAGGAACATTGAATCACAGACCCAATCAATCAATCAATCGATCAATTCTCTTCCTTGACTGCTAACTCTTTGGCTATAGGTACACATCAAGCATCATAGGGTACATGCACTCTACATCAGTCTTCTACATCAGCAACAGGTCTTCTACCCTCCCTCATTAGCAAGCAAGAGCTAAGTACTCCTCTTTTATTTCATTCCAGTAGCTTAGAATGTATTTGTAATCAATTTTTTTTACTGTTTCTAAGCCATATTAGAAGACTAGACTCGGCTATCAACCAGACCAGCCCTGACTCTCTTCCTGAGAAGGTTGAGAAGCCTTCTTCATACTCTCACTCTTTTTGACACCCTACCCCCTATCTGACTCATTCCTCAAACCTTACTCTCTAACTTGTAAACCCTCCACAAACCATCAGATTCTCAAACTACCATAGACCATTCCATCAACCTCAGATTGACATAAAACTCATCCAAATCCTTATTGCCCTAACCGACGCCAGCCACCAGGCCCATTGCCCCTACCGACATGGGTAGAACTAACTGACGTCAGCAACCTTGACCAATTGATGATGGTAGAATAGCCGGCATCAGTGACTGTGGAAGGCAGACAATAGAATATAGGTATGCATTTCCTTTATTTCTTTTGTTTAGTCTTTCATTATTTTTATCTAGCAACATTCTCTTTTATCAAAAGTGGACTGTCATCCCTCTAAGAAGTCTTTGCACTTTCAGGACCGAGCTTTGCTTGGCAGTCCACCTTACATCCATCTAATAATCTCTTTGTTTTAGTCTTTCTCTCTATAGGTGTCATCCTCCACAGCCAAAGAGGAGTCCCTACAACATATGGATAACGGTGCATAGACCTCATCTGGGTATCATCTAACCCTTGACCCTTTATCTTAGTTTCTTACTTCCTTTGAATGTAGAAAAGTGAAAAACGTATAGAAATAGTAATGGATGGGATGAATAAATAACAAATGAAATCCAATAGTGTAGATGTATAACATGAAGTATAATTTTTACACTAGCAGGGTATTAGATAGTATAAACAGAGATGCCCCAAGATAAATAACATATTAAATTTCCACAACTATGAATAAGTTGGCTAAAATCGAGGCCAATCAAGATAAAAAATGATAGGGTTTGACTGACTGAATCATCTAGTGTACTTGATGGTGTGTGCACTACCTATATATGGTTATTCTTAAGATGAGATGCACTCTTAGGACCCATAGAGGAAAGATGTCCAAAAATGTGCATACCTTATGTAAGATGTGGGACTAAGAAAGGGTATATGTCTATAAGCCTCAAATGTAATAGGATAAATAATGGGTTAAGTGTGATAAGGTAATAATATTGGGCTTTAAAGTAGGACTAGATGCATGAAAAACTATAAGTAGTGAAAAAAGAGAAAGTCAAGCATATTGATGTCAATCAATGACAATCCACATAAATCTATGTTGATCCAAAAAAGTCAATATCAATCTAAATTTGACTATATAAACAAATTTGATGTGGAAATAGTTCATTTTTTATAGATCCATAGTGAGTGGAGAGATAAAATTTGATAGTAAATTTGACATGTTGTGTGATGGAGGTGAGTAGTAATAGTCAAAGGTGATGACAATGGTCTCAAGATGAGGTAGGCCTTATTTTTATTTTTTAATTTTTTATATTTTTTTGTTAGGCTAATGTGTAAGGTTTTTAGATTAGTATGGTGACACAAGATTAGTACTGATCTTAGTTAATCATCACCAAATTATTCAAACTATCACTGACTAGAAATAAAATGACATCGATTTGTTAAAAATGGTGAACAACTAAGTTAAAGAGTCTAGGGTTAAACTAAGGGAAACTATTAAAAAAATTTAAGGCTTATATAAGATTATGATAATAGGTGTAGACATTGATGAGAATGGGGGACCAAGTACCACCTCTATTATAGTGATTATGTGATGAACTAATTGATGATGTTTGGGCCCATATGGAAGCCATGGGCTTAGGAGGAGTATGCTTCTACTGCTAGATTCATAGAGACATGAGCTTGTTAGTAGCATTACTAGAGTGGTGGAATGTGACCACCAAGGATTTTTGGTTACCTATAAGAGATACGACCATTACAAATAGAGGATACATATAGGATATTATGGATTTTATTATAGGGGGTTGTTATTATACATGTGGATTAGTAGGTTCACACAACAACATTGACATGGTTTTATGGTGGATATTCCATGGATATTAATTTTACAATAGGAGGATTTGTTTTTGATACATTAAATTATGTAGATATGGATGGGAGATGAGTGAAAATGATGATTATCCTAGACATTTATTTATATGCCCTCCTTGACTTAGGTAGAGGTAGGTTCCCATGAATCCTCATAGGTGTCATTGCAGATATGTGGGAGTCGTAGATAGTATTTGCCTAGGCCTTGAATTTACTAGCATGGATATATAGGGAGTTATGTTGGTGAAGGACCAAGAGGAGATATAGATTTAATGTGATCTCAATTTTATAGTTATGGGCATATGAACACATTAGAATGATACAACCCATCAGTACTCCATGGATACGATCATATAATACTCCTTATAGTATGGCATTCCTTTGATACAAGGAATATTTTGTGTGGGATTACATAGATGGGATGACACAAGACTTATCATATTATTGATGATTACTTAGGGAGATATAGGATGGTGACATCATTCGGAGGCCTTACATTAGATTTCTTGCATGGGCTGGGATAGAGGTAGAGTTAAAAGACATTCAGAGGGAGAGATGTCTAACAAGGAGGATGGAGTATTTAGAGTTTTTATACTTTATAAGAGTGAGGAGATAATTTGGGATTATTTCATGATATACCATAGGCCCCATGAGTGTATAGACAAGATTATACAGAGACTAGACTACTAGAGTTAGATATCATAGATATTATAATAGAGTCTAAGAAGGAAGTGGTAGATGTAGAAATAGATGATTCAGGGTGTACCTCATCATATTTAGTGTGGTGGTCAAGGTAGATGAATTTCAGATAGGATAAGGTGGTGTGACCTTAATAAGAGGGAGAAAATGAGGAGATACAAGATGTAGAGGAGGAGGGAGGAGGAGAGGAGGAGGAAAGGGGAGAGGAGGGAGGAGGGAGGAGGGAGGAGGGAGGAGAGGAGGATGATATATATGTTATAGGTATTATTATTAAGAGGTATACACTAAGATCTTAGTGCATTACCTTATATGGATAGGTGACCATAATATAGGGGGAACTCACTACTAGGAAAATGGAAATATATGGTTTATAGATGAGATTATATGTTTCACAGGTAGAGAATGACACCTTACATTTGATTCATGATCTAACAATTTAGGCTTGAGATAGATACCATGTTAAGACGGAGAGTTTACATTGAGGGGATGGAGGATTCATGGGGTAGATAGGTATAGGGGAAGATGGGATGAGTACAAGATAGGAAGGTACTATGAGTGTGGATAGATACCAAAAGCTTGTAGATGAGATATGGTACTATTAACATATTGTATTAGATTTGCATCTAGAGATTCCTCAGTATGCCACAAATATGGCCACTCAAGGTAGGTCCTCTAGATAGACACATATATTTTTAGCCAACATAGGGTGTGTATCATGAGGGAGAGATCAGAGGGGATATAGAGGAGGATATGGGGGTAGGAATAGTGGTGGAAGTGAGGGTGGAGGTGGAGGTGGAGGCATTGGGAGCATCCATTTAAGCTATCTCTAGTTTAATAAGTAACCTATTTTGTATTTATTTTACTAGCTAGAGAGACATGTATTTTGTATCGATAATCAGATGATGTATATTTGAAAATTTGTATATTTTTATTATGAGTTGTGGTGTTATATTTTTTAATTTATGGATTTTATTAGATAATGGTTTTAAATGTTATGTATCATGAAGTTAGTTTAGGTTGCTTTATATTTAGATTATATGATTATGGATTTAGCTATTTCGATGACAAATGATGTGATAGATTTATTATGGATTTAAATGTTATGGATTAATTTTTTTATAGATATATATTATGTGACTATGGATTTAGCTTGGGATTTTATGGATTTATGCAATGTGATGGATTAGATTAGATTATGGATTTTTAAATTTTGGATATCATCGATTTATGTGATGTGATCATGGATTAGATTATTTTATGGATTATAGATTTATGTTTTGTGATTATAGGTTTAGACTAAGATACCTATAGATTATTAGATTATTAGTTTAAATGATGCAATGAATTTAGATTACATTATGATATTCTTATATTGTGATTAAGATATATGTAGCAATCTTGTTTTATATTATGGGAGTAATAGATGATAGATACTTAATTATATAATTTTTTATTAGTTTAGGATAGCGAGACACAAATTTTATTACTCATTATTGGGTTAGACCACAACCCAAGAAAAACTTATTGAAGTAATTAGATGTGCATCCTTAATATACTGTTAATAAGTATCATAGTATCCTTAGGTCAACTAAAGTTTATGATATATGGATTTGAGATGGAATTTTATAGGGATTTGTTTTTCTTTAGGATTTTGATAACTAGTGTATTTTTTTAATAAGATGTTTTCATCCTACATTCCAAAGCTAAGGCTAACCCTAGGATCCTTTTGTGCCAATCCATGTAGACTGATCAATACAAGAAATCTACTAATTTAGAGGATGTTGATCAATGTGGGAAGCTTTCTTGGGATATTTTATGCATGATAGCCATCCTTCAAGGGAGTGGTATATATTTTGAGAGATGATTTTTGAAGTAGCTATCCTTCAAGGGAGCAGTCTACACTTTTGCTATTTTTGTATATTTTACATCTATCCTTCAAGGGATCAATCTATTATTTTTGCCTTTTTTAGAGATGTGTTTTTTATCCCAATGTTATTTTCTTATATATTGGTTTAATTTAACATAGAATAGCTTACAAATATTTGTTTTAAAATATGGTATTATTATTCCCAAAACAAAATACTAAGGTGATAGGGAGGGGTTTTAGGAAATAATGATTTGGGGCTCCTTCCTATTATAGGCAAAGCTTGTGCATTTAGAGTATGCTATTAATAGAGATGGGGTATTCATATTCAAGTTTAGTGTAGACACACTATTAGATAATCACATGAATATATATATCATTATTTGGTATTTTTAGGAATGCAAGGTAAATTGTCAAACCAAAATAAAATAAACTAGGTTGATCAAGGCAATTAGGGCTTATTAACAATGGAATAGATATAAATGAAACACATTAAGAGGTTCTCATTCTGGTTCTCCATCAAGAGAGGCCAAACGATATGCCCCATATCCATATTTATGGGTGATAATATATGGTCTAAGCTAATTTGGAGAAAATTTTCCTCATTTTCACTTTTCCATATTAGTGACATGTTGATTTTCTTTCAGAATAAGGTTTTCAACACTAAATTCATGTTATTTTAAATGTTTATTATAGGAATGTTTTATTTGTTCCTAATATACATGGAGATGGTCAAGGGTAGTTGATAAATGCTTGTTTAAGAGCTCAAGTTGGGTTAATAATTCTTGATAGAAGTCATCCTCATAAATGATATCTTTAAGAGAGATGCAAAGGGAAAGAATCTGAACCTCAAGAGGAAGTTCAACTTTGGCACCATAAACTAGATATAAAGGGGTAGCACCCATAGGGATTCAAATACTAGTTTGATAAGTCCATAAAGAAAAGGGAACATAAAGATTTCAATTATTTCCATCATCATTAATGACTTTAGTTGGGATTTTCATAATAGTTTTATTGGATTCCTCAACTTTTCTATTAGCTTGAGGATAGTAAGGTGAGGAGAAGATTAGATTAATGTTTAAAGAGTTATAGATTTTTTGAACCTTTTTATTTTTAAAATATTTTATATTATCTATAATTATCTTATGAGGAATGCCAAAATAAAAAATAATATGATGACTAATAAACTCCATAATTTTGTCCACTTTGGTTGAGATACGAGGAATAACCTCCACTCATTTAGTGAAATATTCAGTGGTGGTGATGATAAATCCATGGTGTTAGGAATATTTAGGATTTATTTGACCTATAAGATCAAGCCCCCACTAGGAAAATGATCAAAATTCATATGCTACCTATAATACATGACTAGGTACATGTGATAAATTAGCATGTTGTTGGTATTGTATGAATTTTTTAAAGTACAAGTGAGAATCCTAATTTAAAGTGGTCCAATAATAGCCTAATCATATGATTCTCTTAGAAACTATGGAACCAATAAAATTTCCACCATATGACTCATCATGAGCTTCTTCAATAGCGAGGGTAGCTTCATGATTTTAAAGACAACAAAGAAGGATACTATTAAAACCACACTTATAAATAAAACCCCCTAGTATTATAAAATGAGTGATGTATTAATGGAAATATCAATTTCTATTTTTGGATAAATCTAGAGGAATAATCCTCCTTGATAAATAATCAAATATTTGCACATACCAAAGATCCAATGGCACTGGATGGAAGGAAGATCAATTTTGGTAAAATAAGGTTGATTGATTTTATGAATGAGAACAAATAACTTAGATTCTTAATATGAAGATGGGATAAATGAGGCCAAGAAGGCCATGGTATCCACAAAATTTTTAATTTATAGAGTGGTTAAGATAGCATAATGCTCAAATGCAGTTAGTAATTGATAAGCCAAGATATTATATTTATAGAGGGTGTAATTTTTACATTGATATATGCACTTTATCTGATTGACCACAAATTAGGAATCAATGTAGACATTAATTGATTTAATAACCAAGTATAAAGTGGTTTAGAGACCTATGATCAAAGGCTCATACTCTACCATATTATTGGTGTAGTCAAAATCAAGTTTAAAAGATAAAGGTATAGGTATCCCCTCTAGAGGGATTAGGATAATTCCATCTTCCCCACCACACTTGCACTTGGATCCATAAAATAATAGAGTTATTTGATATTGAGGATTTGATTAATATGTTGAGGCTATAGACTCATCTAGAAATTTATAATTGATTGGTTGATTATTAGCAAGAGGTGCCTCACTAAGTTGGTCAATAATTATCTGACCTTTAATTGATTTTTGGTGGATAAAATAAAGATAAAATTTTACCAAAAGAATAATCCATTTGGCCATTCACTGATTCTAATAAGGATTTGAATAAAATTTAGGGGATCTATATTCGTGATCACATAGGTTTTATGATCAAGTAGATAATGGTGAATCTCAGAAGCTATAAAAACTACAGTTAGGCATAATTTTTTTGTATGTGTATAGTGCACCTCATATTCAATGAGAGTGAAACTTATTTAATAAACCTCCTACTCTTTATTTTGATTATTGTGATGGGTAATCATGGCTCTTAGGGCATGGTCTATGGATAAAATATATAATAAGAAAGGTTGCCCCTCCTTTAGAGGAATGAGGACTGGTGGTGAGAAAATATAGATTTTGAGGGAATCAAAGACCTCATGATAGTTAGAGTCCCAAATAAAGAGGGTATATTTATTTAGGAGGTTATTAAATGGTTGAAATCAATTGGATAAATGGGAGATAAAATGAAAAATGGACTACAATTTTCCTTGTAATGCATTTTTCAAAGTTTTTATTTAACATGTTTGGCATTAGGAAATGTGCCAATGTTATGGATGATGATAGCAAGGTCGATACCAAACATGTCACTATAGGACCAAGTGAATGCTTCACTATGATATGGTATAAATGTAATGAATTCTTGGTGCTCTTGAGGATCTAAATATTTTTTGACCTTAACAGTTCATAGAGTCTCATGAGATCCTATGTTAATGTTGATGATAGCTTCATTTAATAGACAAGAGGTTTTAGAGGGAAGATAATTACATGGATGGGAGTTCTCTATGCCTAAATGAGCTAAGATTGACTCATCATCTTAGCACTAAAGAATAGATATGGTGGGAAAATCTTTCCCTATCATGTTTGGGTAGGAAAGTGGAATGATTTTAGTTTCCCCATTGATGTGATAGATGAGAGGTTCTATAGTGATGTCATTGACTAAAAAAATGTTTGGAGGAAAGGATAAAACCTTGTTTGTCTTAGAAGGGGTGTTGGATGGTGAGGATGATGTGTCCTCAGAGTGGTTTCTAGGATGGTTTTGGGATATTTATTAAAAATTAGGCCATGATTTTTCATGGGGATTCCTAAAATCCCATAACGTGATATCATGTGGCCCTTGTTCATAGCATCTTATGCCAAAGCCCTTCCAAACACATCGTTGCAAGCATATTTGAAAAAATTTGGGTTTATATAGGAATGATAAGTTTAAGGTGAACATTTTGGCATGGGATTGGATATCAAGACTTGAAGAAGACTGATCAATCCCCTCATAGATTAAATGAGTGTAGTGGAAGGGGGGACTAAAGTGAATGAGTTACATAATATTAGGAAAATATGCATGCTATTTATTGAGACACTCATATTATTGGGGAGTGGAGAGAGTGTTGAGCATTATTAACTGATATTATCCAATTGATAGTTACTAAAACACTAAATCAAGGAATCATTTCTACTAATTCTTGATGTATGGATTGCCCTTTTATATGATGCTTTATTGGATGATGATGGGATCACTATTTGTAAATGAGATTAATACATCATTTGGTCAAAAGGTAAGGTTTCAAGTATTAAATGTATGGGGATCAGTTGGGATACTATAAACCTTACTTTGATGCTCAAATTTAAGTCATTTTTATAAGGTCAAGGGGATGCATCACATATCACATATATTATAGGATATTACATTGAAATTCCCTTTCTATTACATATAATAACTTAGGGAGGGTATGTACACCTAATTGGATGGGAAAGATAATAATTCTTAATGTAGGGGCCAAAGTATCACTGAATGCTCATAAAATGGATGCATATTAAGCTACAACATTTTTAGGTAATTATAGTTGCTTAAAAACATGAGAGGAGATAATATTTATGTTCTGTCTATTATCAATCATTACTTATTTGATTAATTTTGGTAGTAATAAATAGTAACTGATCTTAGTCATTAGGCTATAATGGTGATAATTGAAAATAATGGAATGTTATGGATGATGACTTTTGAAGCAATGCAATAAAATTTGATAAAGGTTGGGGTTCATCTAATTATATCTCAGTAGCTTGCAAGGCTTTTATCATAGCCTCATGATGTTGAGGATAGTTTTGGATAAGTTTATATAAAGACATCTTGAGTGGAAGTTGATGTAGATGTTTTATAATGGATATCTATATCAATTCTAAAGCATTATTATTTTGTAATTTTATTAAAATAGTAATTTTTGGTTTTGGGATGGGCATTTTAAGATTATTTATGGTAGAATCAGGAGATTTTACAATAGTCAATTTAGATTTATTAGGATTTTGTGTCTTATGATCTTAGGTCTGGAATCATGTAGCTATGTGTATTGCATTTATCTAAAACAATGGTGGATTTGTTATGTTTTTAGATTCATCCAAATATAGATGATTTAAGAGGGCTTGATATTGAGTTCTATCGAAGACTATATCTTCTTTTGAAACTTGTTTTGATCCTATTGGTAATATATTAGTCCTTGAGGTGGATGTGACCCTAGTAGTTTAACTATAGGGATAGTCATTGTAGAGAAGATTACATAACATGATTATTCAAACATTAGTCTGATAAATTAAATGAAAAATGCATAAGATTAAATCAAATTAAGCATATCTATTCATGTGGGAATTTTAATTAATAATAAAAAACACTTGAAAGAAAACAATGCCATATTACCTTCCCAAGTGGATTCATCATACAAATGAAACTCAAAAGCATGTTCTCCCTCGATTAAGAGCTCTTGTCTTTAACAACAACGATGGCTAAATCCCCTAATGTCTCAAGAACTCCTTACAAAACCTAGTCTTTTGATTTGGAATCACTAAACTAGCTTATCAATGAAGCTTGATAATAAAATTAATGATAAAATACAAAGGATTGTGAAAAAAAATTAATTATAACTTTACACAAATAAAGCTTAAAAATGATGTTCATGGCCTCTCTATTTATAGATTTTTGATATTGATCAGGATCAACCATGACCATCCATCTCACGATTGAGATGTGTGGCCATGAATTAATCAAACTATATAATTAAATACATAAATACCCCCATAAATATTTTGGATAGAGGGGCATTTAAGAGGCATAGAGGGTATTAATGAGGCATGGTAGACCCATAATCTTGATATTTTATGCATTTATGGCTTATGGATGCCACCTCATATGATGATGTCATCAAGTGATGAAATTAATAGAAATGAATTTTCAAAAATAAATATTCAACAACTCTCATGTAAAATACACTTAAGCTCTTGATTTAGATCAATTAGCCTTAAACAAGGTTAATCAACATTTGTGTAATTATTTGGAAATTGGCCATCAATTAATCAAAATGGTCAGAAAGTTATATTACTAGGTCATAATTTTACTTAGGAAGGATTGAAAGGTGATGTTAGATGTGTTGGAATTATATTCCCATTTAGGATGTTACTGATATGAAATAACAAGAGCACATGTATTGTGTAATAGATTTGATAGAAAAGAGCAATCCAACGCACCCAAGTGCAAAAATTGGCATTTTAACTCAAAATGATTTGATCAAAGTTAGTTGCTACATAAAATTAATTGCCCCATTTAGGGATACTTTGACCTCAATTGGCACTTTTAAATGAGAATTTCAAACCATTTAGGGTGTTTTAATGCTTTTGACCAAAAATGTGCATTTGAGTGCAATTTAAGTAAGATTGATAATGTCAACACAAATGGTGTTAGGAATTATATGTCTACAATTTTCCCCTATTTGAGAAGGTGTAGCAAGACATTCAGGTGAAGAAATGTATTTTCAAAGAAAATATTTATCAATAATAAATTGAAACAAACCCATGATGCATAACACAATTACATAACATGATTACTCAAACATTAGTCCAATAAATCAAAGGAAAAATGCATAAGATTAAATTGAATTAAGCCTATCTATTTATGTGGGAATTGTATGTAATAATAAGAAACACTTGAAAGATGAGATTGTCATATTACATTCCCAAGTGGATTCATCATACAAATACATCTAAAAATCATGTTCTCCCTTGATCAAGAGCTCTTGTCTTCAACAACAATGGTGACCAACTGCCCTAATGTCTCAAGGACTCCTTATAAAACCTAGGCTTATGACTTGGAATCACTAAACTAGCCTATCAATGAATCTTGATAATAAAATCAATGATAAAATACAAAAGATTGTGAAAACAATTTTTCATTATAACTTTGCATAAATCAAGCTTAAAAATTATGTTCATGGCCTCTCTATTTATAGATTTTTGAGATTGATTAGGATCAACCATGCCCATCCATCTCAAGATTGAGATGTGTGGCTATGAATTAATCTAATTATATAATTAAATCCATAAATATCCCCCACAAATAGTTGGGATGGAGGGGAATTTAAAAGTTATAGATGGTCTTAATAAGGCATGGGAGACCCATAACCTTTATATTTTATGCATTTATAGCTTATGGATGCCACCCCATATGATGATGTCCTTAGGTGATATAGTTAATAGAAATAAATTTAAAAAAATAAATACTCAAAAAATCTCATGGAAAATCCACTTAAGCTCTTGATTTGGATCAATTAGCCTTAAACAAGGTTAATCAACATTTCTGTAATTATTTAGAAATTGGCCCTCAATTAATCAAAATGGTTAGAAAGTCATATTACTAGGTTGTAATTTGATTCAGGAAAAATCAAAAGGTGATGTTAGGTGATTTATAATTGTATTTCCATTTAGGATGTTTCTGAAACAAAATAAAAATGGCACATGTCTCGTGCAAGATATTTGATAGAAAAGAGCAATCCAAGGCACCCAGGTGCAAAATTAGCATTTTAAATTGAAATGATCTGATCAAAGTTAGCTAATTAATAAAATGCATTGCCCCATTTATGGATACTTTGACCTAAATCAACACTTTTAAATGACAAGTTCAAACCATTTAGGCTGTTTTAATGATTTTGACCTAAAATATGCATTTGAGTGTAATTTAAGTAAGATTGACAATTTCAACACAAATGGTGTTAGGAATTAGATTTCTACAGTCATGACCAAATTGTTTCATTAAAATATCATCCTATTATAATAAGTTTTGGACCACAAATTTTAATGTGTTACAACTTTCATTATCATGTCCCAGTATTTGATGATATGCACATTTTCTCTTTTATCGATACCATGCTGGTTTTTGAGTATGGGGGTTAATAGGATTTATGGGTGGTAGTGTGAATAGTGAAGTTTAAATAAGTTGATAAATAATATTAGAGTAAGATCCCCTAAATGGATCTTGGCTAGGTGTTTTTACCTTTTGAGGAATTGGCATGGATGTTTCATTTTCTTTCAATCCTTGATCCTTTGAACTGGTTATTTAAATATTCCCCACACTAGGTACTCTATGTTTGGGATAATACTTTACACTAAGGCCTCATAGGTATTAATTATTTAAAGGATTATGAATTGGCATTATTATAGTGTGAATATATATTTGTAATGGTATATTATCCTTAGAAGAGGATTATAAAATGGTGGTTTTTAGTCTTGTCAATGGATGAGGTCCTAATATGGATGCTCTAGTTTGAATAGGTGGAAGAGTCATCTTCCATTTTTTAATTTGATCAGGGGTAGAAGGGATATCCTATTTATGGAGTTCAATCCTTATGGGAGGATGTTGAAATTATTTTCCTCATGATGCCTTGAGATTTTTGTTTCTACTTCCTAAAGTATTTCCACTAATTTCTCTCTTTACAAGATTTGGCTCCTCCTGAGATATGAGGGGATATGATCCTGGATATGGTTGATGTAACATAATAGTCTTCTCATATATGATTAAGGTAGAGGGTATGGGTATGCTACATGAAGGTTTTTTAGTGACTAAAGGAGTGGTATTCATATATTCTAGGATATCTAAAAAGGCATCCTCTTTAACAAATCTCTCATCCTTTGTTTTTAGTTGATTATTTTGAATGGGTTTCAATAATGTTTCCTTAAGAGGATCCCAAATAATGAGATCCAAAAAGCCTGAGTGATTCTTGGGGATGGATCTAATTGATTAAAATGGTTCCAAGGTGTCTCTTGTAAGGTGATATAGGATTTTAGTTACCTTGGAAGGTGATTCAAAAGCACTACCAACCACTTTGGGCAGAAGTTGATCATAAATCATACTTATCACATGGGTCTCATGGTTTGATGTGCATCCTAAATTAGTTTGTATAAAATTAGAGATAGAGGTATGGTTTAGGAATGGTTCCAAAATATGTTTATAGATTGATTAGGAAGATCATTAGGGTTATCCAACTATAACTCTCCTTGTTCAATAAGGTTTTGAACTAGACTTTTGAATTAGTGACACCTATTGATGTCATGACTTGATACATGATGGTAATTCAAAATTCATTTTATTTAAACCAACCTAGTTTAAGGAGAGAGTCATTAAGAGGTCTAACCATAAGAAGTTTGATGATATATGATTTTAAGTGCTTGTCTAAAATACAAGTGTAAGATTATGCTAAGGGTGTGTAATACCATGGAGGAAAACATGTCAATAGTTTTTGTGATTATGCTTAGGAGGTAGAGGGTTTGGATTGGATTTTTATTTTTAGTGGTGCTGATTTTAAGGTCACATCATTAACAGTGCCTTTGGTCTTGATAATGTTAGTTCCTTTGGAAAGATCAATTTTGAAGTTTTTATTATGTAAATTTACCTTCCCTTCTTGTAAAGCTTAGATTTCTAGTTTACTGGCCATGGATAAGGCCTCATCAAAATTATTGAAGGATTGAACCTATATTGTTGATGAGATATGTTTAGGACATGATATAATAAATAATTCAGTTAGTTCTAGTTGAGGAAGGGAAAAAGTAAGTTAGTTTATAAGACTCCATTTATCCATGTAATCAGTGATAGATTCATCATCAAATTGTATAATGGCATAGAGTTTTGTTATGGTCACTTTTCTTATGATTTTAATGGAAAAGTGATCTAAAATGATTTGGGATAGTTTCCCAAAAGAAAATAGGGAACGCTGAGGGATATAACTGTACTAGTCTAAAGTTAGTCCAACTAGTGACATGGGAAACATTCTTAGGAGAAGAACATCATTGTGGGATATAAGATAATAAGTGTGTCTAAGTGCTCGAATGTGTTTCTAATGATCTTAATTACTTTTAAATTCCATAAATTTTGTGTATTTCCCATTGCAAGGGGTATGGTCTAATAGGGATAGTTGGATTAATGGGTTCATTGTAGATTTGATCATAAGTGAGCATATTTTTCTCCCCAGAGGTAGAGGCTTCCATATTTTACATCCCATTAATAAGGATGTTCATACAGTTAGGTTGGGTATTATATTAAGGAATACCCCCCTAAGTATGAAACAAAGTGGAAAAGGGTTGTGATAAGGGGTAACCAACTGAAGTGGTCATAATCAGTTGGGATGTCACCACATACTATGGGGCATGTAAGGGTATATAAGTGGACCCAAGGGCTTGTGAGGGATCTACATATTGGGTAGTCAATGGGATGTGTATACATATAATATTTTCAAACTCTTATCACTTATTGATACTTTATATCTTGTAGTAAGTTTTTGAGTCTCAATATCTTTGAGTGCATGCCTTAAAGGGTGCACTAAGAAAGGGGTGGGTAGACTATTGGTGATTTGTAAGATTGTTGTCTCTTTCAACACTTTCAATTTACACACTTGTATCTTAAAAACCATTTACCCTAATCTTATTCTTCTCTATTATACCCATTCCAATCTTTTATCACATCTTTATCCTTCTTTTCCTTGCCTTATCCCATTTTGATCATTTGGTTGTACTAGGTTGATTGGGTTGACCCTATACTATTGAGGGGTACCTTTCACTTAAGATATTGTTAGCCCTTAGTTGACCTAGCTTGGGACCTAGTGAATTATTTCCTAAAAAAATACAAGGTTGATTGGGTTAACCACGTACAGTCAACACATTTGGAAGGATTTAGGGTGAGATCCACCTATATATACAATTTAATTTCCAACCATTTGAAAATAGATAAGTGAAGAAGAATAAGTGAGAATGAACATATGATTATTGACCACTCTAATTGAGTAATAAATCTTAGGATTTCATAATTTATTTAGAGATATGTATCTTGTCTTATGGAGAAGTATTTTGGATGCATAGATATATTGTGTATCCTATAGCTAATTTATCTTTGTTATCCTTACATACCACAACAATCTCTTGTGAATAACCTTGGCCAAGGAAGAGATTGAGGCTCAGTGGGTTCATCTTCAAGGTAAGTATTCCTAACTTTATTTCTCCTTTATAAGAGTATATCGATAATGTAGTTGTGATTTTATTCCATATGTTATAATTCTATATGCATTAACGTGAGTATATGTATTCTATACATGTTTAGTTTTATTTTGTTTCTAACCCCTCACTTTGTGCCACAAGATTTGGTGAGCACTAAATTAGATTTACTTTCTTTATTAGAATAAATAAAGTATCAAACCTAGGACCCCCTTAGAGTAATTTCATTATTATGTTAGATTGTAGGCTTTGGAACCATTCCAAGCCTAGTGTATTTTGATAAGTGATCCCCTAATCAGGTCTAACAAATCCCCATATTGGTAATATTCTTGCTTAACAAATGTATTCTCAATAAAAAGTGTAGGTAATCTCTATCTTCTCTAAGCTAAGATTGATTTATAGACATGATGTATTTTTTATTAGAACTAAAGGATTTGATCATCTATTTCATTATTTTATCATTATTTTTTATCATAAATTTTCCATACTCAATTGACTGCATCAACCTAGTTCTAATTTATGTGCATAATGTTTTAGGTATAGGTTATTGTATTGGCCCATTTAACTTAGAATGGTTTTTTAGACACCAAACATCTAGTATAGACTACTAGATCAACCCAATTGACTCAATTACTAGGTTTTGTAAACATTTATCAAGGTTCTTGAACAATAATCTTCCTTCTCTACATCTCTAATCCACTAAGGTAATTTTATATGTTTCTATCTCTTTATTTATAGTCTTTTATTTTCATATTTTATAGTCTTTAAAACTACCATTATACAGTCAACTGGATCATCGACCCAGTTCTATATTATGTGTGTTATTTAGATAACTAACTTGACCCTATCAACCTTGTTCATTTTTATACCTTGATTTTTTAATGTAAGATCAACCTTGTCAACCTTTTTCTAAATTTTGTTCATACATTTTCATTGAAAACAACATTGTACCTTGTTTCAAAGTTGGAATTAACCCTTGTATGCTAGTAATTAGCTCACATTTTTTATTTTTTTGTTGCTTGCATGATTAGAATAGATCACATAGTCCAATTAGGTAGATTTTAAATAAATTATTTAGTTTCACTATTTTATATATTATGCACACATGACCAAATCACAAAATCTAAATAATCATTTTAACATTTGACTACCTAAGACAAACCTACTTGGATTTCATCACCAAGGGGAAAGTTGGCTTCATGTTATTGTCAAGTATAAAGCATGGCTAAAGGTATAATCTAGATAAGCACCCAAAAAAGTTATCATTATGGTGTGTGAATTGAGTGGGTAGGCCCCAATACCAAGAATATATCATTACCACTATAGATCCCTTTCAACCCAAACTACCTGAAGCTATCCTTAGATTGTTTTCTAGTTCCTTGCTTATAACCAACATCTTTTCACATCTAAAATCATATTATAATAATATAAAAAAACATTTAGGCTGACCATTTAGTTATATATTTACTTTACAATTTTATTTCTTGCTCTTTTCTCAATTGTATTTTGTATTTCAAAAACTTTCATTAGCTAGTGTTGGTATAAGGTTTTGTGTTATGTTCTTCAATTAGACTAACTAAAATTGATCAAATTGACTGTTTATTTCCCTTTTATTCTTAATTTTCATCTTAATTGAAAAAATAATCTTGTTTCAATTCATAATATATTATAGGTTTCTTAATTTTCCTTGTTTGTTGTACTAGGTCAACCCATTTAACCTTATACATTTTCTAACCTCTATTTTTTGTACTAGATTGACCAAATCAGCCCTATACTATCTACAAACCCTGGTCTCTATACTAGGTCAATCTAGTTGACCCTATACTATTTATATCATTTCTTGATTCCTTTCTTTCTCATCTCTTTTCCTTCATCATGAACTTTATGCTTGATGACAACACTGAGTTGTGGTCAATAGACATGATGAATTTTATGAATCCTCATAGGGTCTCCCATAGAAAAAGTAGGGATCCTTTCTTGGATGCTAGTAATTTTCACATTTCCACTCACACAATGAAATATGGGACCCCTCCTAATACCTCTTCACAATGTAATCCTCTCTTCTCCTTAGAATACCAATCCAAATTATATTATACCCTCGAAATGCTCTTCTTTATCTCTAAATTTCCTCAACATTGAGGAAATGATACATATACCATTTAAAATATTATGATTATTGATAAATTTAAAGAGCCTCATTTACCCACTCGTACATTCTCAATTTTATTTGGAGGTACCACATTCTTTTATTCTCAGCCTCTTCCTTAAATTATGACCCCTTCTCATACCATGACCTCTTCTTCTTTAACCTCATCTACCTCCATGCATAGTATATCCACTAACATGGTAGGTTATACATCTAGTGGGCATATCATGATATCCAATATCATTAATCATTCCACTATTTATTAATTTAATATCTAAGATAATCATGCTTTGAGTGATTCCTATTCTCATCCATTCACTAGTCCATATTTTTCTACACAAGCAAATTTTGCCACTAGTGCCTCACATTCTCATAAATCCTCTTAGGCTCCTATCAACACCAATAGTGGTACTTAAGAAATTAATACAAACACTAATACCACCTCTAATAATTCTAATACTAATGATCAAACCCATCAAATCTTTTTACAAACACTCAATCAAATGAATACCTTTCAAGCTTATAACACAAATCAAATGATGAGAATGCAAAACCACCTTGTCCATATTCAATCTAATCCTCAACCAATGGCTTGGGGCATGCATAAAAAAAAATTTCCTCCACCTCCTCTTTTATATTCTCAAGGAAACCTCATCCCTTAATCTCATTTGATCATCAAAACCATTAAACATCTTTAAAATGAACCTCTTGCCACTCAAATTGCTAATATTGATATAGGAGGTATCACACCTATAATTTCTTACAATGGATCAACTAATCCTACCCTTCATATTAAATATTTGGAAATCTTTATAAGGATTGGGTAAAATTGAAAACCTTTGACTCTACCAAGCTATTAGACAAAACTCTCACGGGTGATGCCTTATATTGGTATAATCAACTTAGAACTCATTCCATTGTTAGTTGGGAAGAGTTAGTGAATGATTTAGTTCAATAACTCTAAACTAGTGATCTTCCTAAAAACACTTTGGCCCATTTCATAAATTGTAAACAAATTGAAATGCAACTACTTAGGCCTTTGTTAAAATATGGAAAACTTTATCAAACAAATGTGAACATAACATGGTTTATGACAATCTTTTCCATCTATTTACCAATGCCCTTTTTACTAAACTACAATATCAAGTCCATAATCTCTCTCCACATACATTTTAGGAGGTTATTGACCAAGATAAACACCAAGATTTCCTTATGCATCAATTTGAGCCACCCCAACCTTCTGTGGTTCCTCATCTCTTACTTAAGAATAAAAATTGCAATATCACCAATGATGGTATTAAATATTCTTATGAAACCATTGACAACATTCAAGCTATTGTTCTCAACCAATATTTATAACTATCTCCCCCTTATCAACAATATACCAATATTCACTTATCTTCAACACCTAAAATTAATGTTCATAAACTTGTATCCTTAGCTAAATTACTTAAACATTTACCTAGACCTCTTCCATGAGAACTTGAACCTACTTTTCCTAGGAAATATTGGTATGTTCCTAACAAATTTTTTTAGTTTCACATTAGTTGAGGTCATTCTTATGAGATATGAAGACAAATTCATAATTTAGCTATGGATTTTCTTCTTGGTCCTAATTTTGATCATGATTATATCATCCAAAAGTGTCAACAAGACTATGATATTTATTTTAAGGATTATAAAACACATGATAAATCCCAAGTCTTAAACCAAGATAATGCTCATTTAGCTATCTATAAAGACCATATTCTTAATCATCAACATATTAAAGATAACCAAGACAAGACCACCCCTTCCACTAGCAATGTAGAAAGTCTTCTTGACCCCAATTTTGAAGAAAATGTAGTTAAAATGACTAATATGTGAAGGGTGGTGGATTTCATTGATTTTCAACCTATCTAAACTCCTACTTCATCTCAAACACATCATGTTATCTAATATTCTTCCCAAATCATTTAAATGAATTGGGGCAAGATGACCTTATAAATTTTGATGATTTGATTCCTAATTCTCCCTTATATAACACATCCCATTATATTTATACCACTCTTCCTTCATCTTATGACATTAATGATATTAAATATTCTACTAACATTTCTTATACCATTTCTCAAAGCCAACCTAAACCAATTAATTAATCTTCACAACATCATTTATAAACTTGTCCTAAACTTGATCCTTATTATCAACATAAATTACACTACCCTTCGACTCATCCTTATGAGGACCTTCTTAATCATTATGAGCTTATATATAAAAATATTCTCATGGGATATGATGATTGAGATCCCATTATGGAACTCACCAATATCCCATCCCAAATTCTATTGTTTGAGCTTATGAGGACTTATCCACATATAAATTTTGATGATTTGATTCCTAATTCTCCCTTAGATAACACCTCCCATTATATTTCTACCACTCTTCCTTCATCTTATGACATTAATGATAATCAATATTCTACTAACATTTATTATACCATTTCTCAAACCCAACCTAAACCAATTAATTCATCTTCACAACATCATTTATAAACTTTTCCTAAACTTGATCCTTATTATCAACATAAATTACATTTCCCTTCGACTCATCCTTATGAGCACCTTATTAATAATTATTCACTTATATATAACAATATTCTCATGGGATATGATGAGTGGGATCCCATTATGGAACTCACCAATATCCCATCCCCAATTCTATTGTTTGAGCTTATGAGGACTTATCCACATCAAAGACCATATTATGCAAATATTATTCGAGATGAACATCACTCATCCTTCCCTAATAGGATGAGAAGAATCCTTAACTAGATCTAAGGATCCTCATAGGATTATGCTCATAGATCATTCTATGACTGGGCCTTACCACTTTGCTAGGTACCTTGACCACCATAGCTAGTTAACCATTGAGACTAGTGTGACCCTCCTTAAACCTTTTATTGATCCTACCCCTCATGTAGTGGAACCTAATTTTAAATATATTAATATTCATACTATAGTAGATTCTATTATTTCTTCCACTATTTTGAGTCTACCCATGCTTCTAATCCCATTACTCCTATTGAGCATAGTTTTATTCCTTCCCCACTACCATCCTTCATGGGTGATGGTTTGATTAATTTACCTAAGATGGCTCTGTTTCCCACCAAATGGGATAATGAGTCCTCTCCATCTTCTTCCACTCCTATTACACCTCCTCTTGTGAGTGTTTCTATTAATACCACTCACAGGTGTATTTATTATTTTTATAGGATAGATAATCATTCTTCCACCTATTCTCATAAGCTATGACAATATATTGATAATTTTAATCCTTATTATCCATACATAGAAAAATCTATGCTTCCATCAAAGGTAATACATGAATATATATGTAAGTATGGTGAGGTATATTATCTGTGGCACCAATGTGGTACCCATCACATCGATAATTGTGCATCCTCCAATAACACCTTAAGGATCACCTTATAACTATTCTTGGACCTTATACTATTCTTCCCATAGGTATTTCCCATAAGAAGTATCCTCTTTATTCTCCCATGGTTCCACCTCTTGTGGTTACATCCCATCCTATGGTCTCTTTGTCATCCTATGTGCCTCCACCCATGATTCCTTCACTTGTGGATATTTTTTCACCAACAGATCCATCCCCACTAGTGATTCATGCCTCTCCCCTAGAGACCACTCCCATAAATTCTCTTGAGTATCCCTTGCCTAACTTCTACCCTAAGCATGATCCATTGATTATTCATACTTTTTATGTGGAGGAGATTAGAAGAGAACCATTTCCCTAGTTTTCATTGAAGATTGACGATACATTAGAAATAGTTCGTATCCATCTCTAATGTTTTAGATAATATGTGTGGATATATTTATTAGTATTTATGAGCACATGTATGGTGATTCTAAATTTACATTTGGATTGGTTGTGTACTTCAATCTTATCTTTTAACTATTTTTTATATCATTTGACACCATGTCAAATCATTATTTATATTATATAATTATTTTACCTTTTGTACAATATCTTGATTATATTGTCATTTATATTTGCATATGATTGTCTTTATTTATGATTGTTTTTTCTTTCTTTCTTGAGTTTTTCTAAAAAAACCCTTCCTTTATTTCATGATTGTTTGCTCTCTTATCTCTATTTTTAATGGCTAATTGTCATTGTGACTTAGTTATAATAATCATATTCCCTTTTTCCATGTTTCTTATTACCATGTGATTGGTTAGAAAACAATTCATCTCATTATTATCTCCTTTTACTGATAGACTTTTAGATCTCCTATCTCCTTATTTCCCACTTTTCACAAACTAAGCATATACATGTTTGATACTTGAGATAACATGTTAGTTCATTGTTAAGCATAAGTGTTCTAGTCAGTCTTTGTCTTTGGTCACTTAGTTTCCTTTAGCCATAGCCTAAATATCATTCGTGTGTATCACTACATATATCATGATTGGTCATCCTAAGTCTATATGGAGGGTGAATCTTAAAAAACTAAAAGAAATTAAAATCCAAATCATTTAAATAAAAGTAAATGATATAAAAGGAAAAAATATTCTTAAAAGTCAAATCACACTAAAAGATGTGATTCAAAGCACATCTCCTTCCTCTAGTCGAAGATCAAACTCCATAGTTGGCTTCACAATAGAGCTGAGGTCCTTTGGGATGTGGTAGGCTAGTAGAATAGAAAGGTAGAATAAAAAATATTTTAGTGATACCTACTTTCTCATGCAAGTACCTAATCCTCATAGTAGATCGACAACTCTGTAAGGGGTCCTAAGGAATATGAAACATGTCATGGGAAGGTAGGCCCATTTTAGTTTTTTTGTACCAATCTACCTTTATGACTTAATCTTAGTAACCCACATATTTTACTACAAAGCTTTGTGTCTATAGTGCACATACTTCCTTTGTACATTGATGGTCACTAGTTACCAAGTGTCTTCTCATGTCTTTAGTATGACTCTCATCTCCTAAGGTCTTCTCATTAGATGCCTACATCATGATTTTTTACATTCCCTTATTCCTTCCCTATATCCTTCATATTTCCTCTTGAAAAATATTATTTTGTTTACTGATCACTCCCCTTGGGATTTGATTTGTGAGTTGATTTTTAAGACCATGGATAAGACCTAATGTTCCTCATAAATTACCATCATATCACCTTATTATTACCCACATCCTTTGTTACCTGATTGTCTTAATTATACCACCCTAGTGGTGTTCTAGTTGTGGATTTTAAGTGTAAGACCATGGATAGGACCTAGCCCTCCTAAAAAAACTTTCCAATAATACAAGTCACAACAAAAATTACATGTGTCAAATATGAGATAGATGTGATTAATCATGAATTTAAATGTCATTGACATACTTCCCAGCTTGATTTAGTGCATTTGATGCTTACTTCATTTTTATTTTGTTTTTATCTTCTTATTTTCTGAGTGTATGTATGAATATAACCATTTCTTAAATTTTCATACTTCCTAGCTTTAATTAGTGTGATAAATTTAAGACAAAAAATTTTCCAATTTTTTTTCTCCTATACTTCCCAATGTGATATAGTATGATTGATTGACTTGATTGATTTGTTTTTATCCCATTTTTTTCTTTTACATACCTTCCATTTTATTAAATTAATTTCATACTTCCAACATGGTTTATTGTGATTTTGCTTGGTTTAAAAACAAATTCCTTTTAACCATTTTGTTTTACCATTATTTTTGGTTCTTTATACTTAGTCATTTGTTGTTATTACACATTTCCTGAATTGAACTTGTGTGTAGTACACTTTCTTTGATTAATTATATTTTACCAAGTCCTTTTTGCCTATTTATTTTTAACTATGCATGTATTTTACATAATGATACAAAAGAAAACACAACTCATATATTTCCTATAACATATACAACAAATAACTAAACAAATGTGATAGAAATAAATATATCCAAAGAATCCACAACCATAACCATAAATAATGACAATATACACAACCATTATCCAATATACTAAAATGATCCATATATATATCTATCATAAGTTATGATACAACAAAAACAATCATATACAATGCTTTAGCCCTAGGGTTGGGCCCCATCCTACCTATCTCATGGCCTAGCCATGTTGCCTATTGATGCTTCAATCTGACCACTCCAAATCATATGCTATAAAGAGGAATCCAAGATTTCAATCTTGATATCTATCCTTATAGATGAGCCACATGCATCTGTACCTATGTTAACTAGGCTAATATCATCAAGTGTGTCTTTCTCTCATACTCCTATAACTATGTCATATGGGCTAGGGTCATTGTATGTGCTTATATCATTTTCATCACTATATTCAAATGCATATCTCTCTCATATGCTAGGGCCTACCATGCCTATATCTCTCCCACACCCACCTCTACTAGTGTCTACATCCTCTCTATGCTCGTATCTACCTTGCTACCTTTCCATCTAATCTAAACTAGCTTGCTTGAGATGGGGTAGATGGTACACTAGGGTCTTCTAATGTAGTAGGGTCATACAAAATCAAATCCTCATCCAAGATGTCATGGAGTGATCCCATAATAAGGAATCCCTATCTCCTCCTCATCTTCTACTACACCTACAGAATCACACTAGATATATATTAGATTGCTGATATATCTCAAAATATCTATCCATCTCTACTATATTTTCAAAAATAAAAACTTAAGTAATAATTTACCCATCTTTATTACCTATTTGTGTGTCATCCACTATGGTCTCTCCATCTACAAGACCTTCAAGCATAGTCTCTCCATCTACACAACCTCTTAGAACCTATTTTGTAGGTCACCTCCTAGAAAAAACTCTTGTCATAGCTTGAGTTCACTTCAACCTACACCTGAGTGGCCTCTCTATCATCCAACTCTCCCCTAGCTCATCTACTAGGTCATTTAGGATAGTTATAGTGTTTACTCCATCTTGTTCCTACTACTTCTAGAAATGTCATGTCCTCAATGGTTATTTCTCATCTCATTGTAGAATTAGTGGTGGTACCTATGGTGCTACTACTTTCACACCTATCTTTTCTCACTCTATTCCCTATCATGATTGACTAGTCCATGGTCTCTCACGATGTGGTCTGAGTATCAGACTCATCACTAGTGGCCCTCATCCTCTCTGTTTCTATTCAAATTTTGCTTTCAAATTCAAATGAGAGAAAATGAGAAACTAAAAGATGGTCAAGGCTTGATGTGTACCTGGATATAGTCTGCGCACCGTAATCTAGATGCTGTGAGGACTCCTCTTTGGCTGTGGAGGAATGACACCTGCAAAGAAAAGAGACTTGGACAAAATAAGGCGTTAGATGGATAGATGGTGGGTTGCCAATCGAAAGCTTGATCCCAGAAGTATGAAGACTTCCTTAAGGGATATCAACCCACTGTTTTGATAAAAGATGTCTGATAAATAGCAGAATGTTAAAAGACTGAAAGTGATAAAAGATGGAAATGAAAAAGGGAAGCAAAAGGCTTACCTGAGAGGTGCTGTCGGACTGGTCACAATCGCCGACATCGGTGGTCCTACCGGCGTCGGTTGTTGAGGTTTGCTAATGTCGGTTAGTCTACCAACATCGGTTAGGGTAATGACCGGCATCAGTCAGGGCAGTAGCCTGTGGATGGGTCTGGACAAGTTTCTGACAATGGATGGGTCTGTGGATGGGTCTGAGACAGAGTCTGGGTTTGCTTGAGTGGTCTGAGACAAAGTTTTGGGCTTGGTTGAATGGTCTGGGGTCTGGGTCTGAGAGTCTAGTTGAATGGGCAGAGTGTATGGTCCGAAAGAGGACAGAGGTAATAGGGAGATGGGATTTGGCTTTGGTCTGGTCTAGGGTCATAGAAGTGTTGAAAGGGGGAGATATTATCTGAAAGCTATAATTCCAAAGATAATGAAAACACAGACAGTATACATACTTGTGCCTACCGGAAGAGTGTTGTTGATGTCGTCCCTATTGTTGACGTAGAACCCTGATGCTGAGTCCCTGTTGTGCTTGATGTTGTAAAAACCTGAAGCAGAATACCTGTTGCTGCACTTGAGGGAGAGAGTGAGAGGCTTGGCTGAGAGATTAGCAGATTCGTGGATGGTCGAAGACTCTAGATTCTAGACTCGTGATTAGCTCCCGAGATTTAGAGTTTGATTAGAATTTTTATGATTTTTGTGATTTAGGGGAAATTGTGATTAGCCAAGAAAGAGGTTAGATGTTGGTTTAAGTAAACTGACGTCGGCAATCCCACCGGCGTCGGCCGATAATTGACCGATGTCGGTGGGTGCAGAATGAGTAAAAAGCCCAGCAACCCTATTCTACATCCGCCAGGTGCATAATCAGTTGGAGATTGTCGAAGGTAAGGATAAATACGCATGATAGTAGGTTAGGCGGTTGGAAAGGAGTAAGAATAGGTCTTGGGTGAGTCATAGGATGGGAATTAGTCCAAGGCGAGGTGTCCTAGGCGAGGTGTCATGGGTGATGTGTCAAAGGAGGGGGGTTAATTCAAAATAAGTTTATTATTTTAAATTAGTAATTTCATGTTTTAGAAATGGGTTAGGAATGGACCAAAGGGGGGGATGACCAAAGTTAGACATGATTTCGGTGTCTACATTTTCCCCTTTTTGTCTTGTTGGTTGTTCTAGATGAACTGCAAGACAAAAATAGGAGTCGGTTGCCCCAGGTATGGGATGATGTGGATTGCCCTGATTATGGATAAGGTATTCCCCCTCAAAGCGGGAGTCAAGGGAAGGGAACCTGATGTTGGGTGCCGATTTGACAAAAGGTGGATGAGAAGGAGAGTGAGGGTGAACGCTGCAAAAGTCATGATTGCGTGCATACCACTTCACAGGACAGGTAGGTCAAATGGTCACAGTCAAAAGGTCGAGGAGTGCCAAATTTAAAATAACTGGGCCCCATCATTAGTCGTAGCTGATCAGGTTATTCAATCTAAGCTGTAGCTCCAAATGGTCATCGTGTTCCAGGTATCTTGGGCTCAGGAAGTGCTCCCAAAAACATGAAAAAAGTCACAAGTAGTGCGGATCAACTGGCTTGCGATCCTATACTTGTGAGGGTCCAAAAATAAGGTCTGCGAACAATTTTGCTATCTATTCATGAGGTAGCATGCATGCAAACAAAACCAAGATAGAGTTGCCTCAGAAGTGGTCAGGATTTAAGGAGATATGCGTGATCTCCATGGTCGCTGGTCGGGTTGAGATATAAGTGATCTCAAATGTGCCCCATGAGGAGTCAGAAATGACTTCGACATTGGCAGGGCTGGTTGATTGGTCATAATGAAAGATGAAAGGTTGACATTTTGAGAGAGATGAATGAGCAGATGGGTGGACAAAGGAATGGCGGAGCTAACCTCAGAAGACTGAGTGCTGCCTACATAGCCCTAGTCATAGGGCCTCAGACCAATGTAGTTCAGACAAAGGGTCAAAGAGGTTGATAGGCTGGTTTTGGTCAAGGTCAAGGTCGAAATGATGAGAAGAAAATGATGCTATAGCCTTTTCCAATGGTGTATTCTGTAACATTGGTTGAGTGGTCTTTCATCCCTAGAAATTTTCCATATTCGTGATGGATGTATGCTAAAAATGAATTGAGGTTTATTTATGCTTCAGCAAGTATTGGTTTATGCTTAACATAAATTGTGTGGTCGATAGTTCCCATGTGTATGATGTCTATGAAAACTAGAATAAGTAGGTTATGTGAGTGGTTTAAAAAGAGTCAGATTAAATCATCTTGACAAATGATGTGGTTGAATGTGACCAAAATGTGAAAAAATAATTGAAAGGCGAATTGCTCTTTCATTGACAAGGACTAGAGTGACAGCATAGATAGGGGTTGTTTAGAAACAAAGGACCCATTTATGCATTGCGTTGTTGACCAGTGGTTATGTTAGAGCAGTAATTGAATCACTTGACGTTAAGTGAGCTCGAAATCCCTTGAGTATGCAGGGGTGATAGGATTGATGAGATGAAAGGGGGAACCCTTTTTGGCAGGAACAACTTTTCCCCTTTTATAGGTGACCCTGAGAATGACTATAGACAAGTCCATGACTCTAAAGTTTTGTCAGTCAATTTTTTATTTTTATTTTTTGAAGGCAGACTGATCGATACGGGAAGCCTGGGATGGGATATTGTCTTGCTTTGTGGTCATGTTGTGAAGCTGATCGATGTGGGAAGCTTCAGAGATAATGTTGTGTATGTAGCAAAATTTATGCATAGCCATCCTTCGAGGGAGTGGTCTATATTCTGCGTTTTATGTTTTTGATATGACTTAGCCTAGCTGTCCTTCAAGGGAGCAGTCTAGTAAATACAACAATGATGATGCAGCTGTTCTTCGAGGGAGCAGTCTACATTTATAGTTTTATGACCTTGGAATATGCATCCCATTTAGATATATATATATATATATATTGGATTGACTTGTTGACTAGACTTTTGGTCATGGACTTGACTATAGTGGTTTAGAGGGTTTCCCTTTTATGAGGACAAAGCATTCATGCTTGCCAAAAGGGTTAGGATTGAGGGTTGAAGGGAATAGGAATGACGGTGACAGGGAGTACTCAAGGGATGAGCTCAAGTTAAACATCAAATGAATAATTACTTGACTAACGGTGGACTGGTCAAAGAGGCAAGACATAAAAGGGGCTCAGGTTCTGATCAAATCCTGACCCATGATGGTGTTAAGGTCTGAGTCAATTAGGAGCAAAGGTGCCCCATTTTCCTCTTTCCAAATTGGTCAGGTGATTGATGACAGCTTGAAGAAATGATAGGTGTTTGGTTGGTCGATGTTTGATAATTGAAGTTTGGTCGAGGTTTGGTTGATGCTGGTCGGGGTCATGATAAGAAGGTTGATTGATGGTTGGTCGAGACTTGGTCGAAGTTTAGTCAAATGTCTAGTCAAAGTTGGTCGAATGTTTGGTTGACTATTTGGTTAAGGTCATGATAAGGTTGGATTCCCCCAGTCGCTTAGGGAGAATGTTGGATAAATTAGTCAAGGTCGGTTGAGGCTTGGTGGCTAAATGGATTGTGTTGATGTCGAATAATGGGGTCAAAGGCGGCAAAGGGATCATAGTCTGGCGTGGAGATCCCAATTTAAGTGATGAGGTTTGAGAGGCATGGGTCAGTGTTGATAATTTGTTGAAGAGGTCAAGAGGGTCCTTGATTAGAAGGGAATCCTTTCTTCGTTGTTGACGAATGACAGCTTTGAGAGTGCAACAACGCTCAGTGTCATGTCCCGGAATGTGATGATAATGACATAATTTAGAGTTGTCGAACCAAGATGGCCTTGATCCGAGGGTTGATTGGTGGGGTGGTGTTGAAGGTTTGCTGATAATGTGGTCGAGAAGAAGGATGTCATTTCCCAGACATTGGCAAATGACAACCTTAAGGGCACAACAATGCTCAGTGTCGTGTCCAAGCATGCGATGATATGCACAAATGCAAGTGTCGTCGAACCAGGGCAGTTTTGGTCTGAGAGATTGATATGGTCTAAGTGGTAGGAGATTGATACGAGATGACTGCAACAATTGCCGTAATAGCAAGGCATAAGAACCTGCTAACGGGTCTGGATGTGTTGTTGCAGTGAGGGTTGGTGACTTTGGTTTGAGAGGCGTTGGTCGATGGTTTGGAGGAGATATATGTTTAAGGGGATGAGGGATTAATGGAGGTGACTTACCTCTGTGAAGTATGGGAGTAGGAAGAACTATTAAAGTGGATGGATGTGGGCCCAAGATTGAAGGTAATGAAGAAGGTGGGGGAGGAGTCCTCCGGTGTGGTCTAGTGGCCTTCTTTGATATGGTTTGAGGGCCATTATTGTGAGAGGCGAGGTTAGATGTGGGGCGAACACCAAGAGGTTCAATCTCTTTTGGTAAGGTGGGCGCTTGTGCGGGTTTGGGCTTAGATGTGGACGGAGGTGAGTGAGATGTAACAATCTCAGGCAAAAGGCAAGAGGAAACCATGACTGGGTCTTCTTCGGTCAAAATGGGTGGAGAGACTGTCTCTTGGTGGAGAAAAAATAGGAGAGTGCGGCTCCTCAAGAGGGCAGGAGGCAGGGATGATCGTGCTTTTTGTTTGTGCTTGAGGAGTAGGCAAGGTAAGGTCTTCCGATGAAGGTAAGGCTAATGGTGTAGGCATGGTCGAGGTGTCCTCCAGTATAAAAGAGGTAGATGGAGGACTAATAGGAGAAGAAAGTTCTTCATCCTGTGATGGAGGAGGTTGGTCAAGGACAAGAGGAAAAATAGTGTTGATTGTGTGAATGTTATGGTCATGAGAGTCATTAGTCATGGTTTGGACGTTGTGTTGAGTAGGTGGATGGTTCGGAAATGGTTGTTTGAAGATGTCGATGTTTTGATTTGGCGGGGCATTCGGGTTATCTAAAATAAGATCCCCCTTGTCGATCATGTCTTGGATGATGTTCTTGAAGGTTCGGCAATTATCGATGTCATGGCCGTGGACACGATGAAAGTGATAGAAGTCGGCCTCCCTATACCATGTAGGGAGGGCTTTTAAAGGGTCGAATTGAGGTGGTCGGATTGTAGGGAGATTGAGGACCCCCTGCTTGAGTAGTTTTTCCAAAACGGAAGCGTATGATTCTCCAAGTGGAGTGTATGAACGCTGGATGTACCGTTGTTGGAATTGTTTGGTGATGCTTGGAGATGTAGAAGGTTGAGGGTAATTAGTTGTCATCGAAGATGGTGATCTAATGACCATAGTGTTGGCCACTCCTTTGGGTTTGGAGTTGGCAGAAGAAGAAGGTCTGTAAGAAGAATGGTCATTGGTTTTTGCATTGGTATTACGCAATTTGACCTTATCCTCTTCAATGGCGCGGAGTTCAAGCTTTCGAGCCATGGTGAAAGCTTCGTTGAAAGTGTGGAATGTCTGAATCCACAAGGTAGAAGAGATGTGCCTGGCACATGCTTGAGAAAAGAGCTCGATGAGCTCAGGTTGAGGTAAGGACAAAGAGAGTTGGTTAATCAAGCCTCTCCAATGGGTGACAAAATTGACTAGTGATTCGTCATCGAATTGCCTGATGGAGTAAAGGTCTATGATTGAGACTTGTTTAGTGATGTTGATAGAAAAATCATCAAGAAATAATTGGGCAAGTTGAATGAATGAAAAGATAGAATGTCTGGCAAGAGAGCTATACCAGTCAAGGGCAGAGCCACAAAGGGACATAGGGAACGTGCGTAAAAGTAACGCATCGTCATGGGCAATAAGATAGCAGGCATGTCTGAATGCCCGTAGATGTTGTTGCAGGTCCTCCTTACTCTGGAAGTGAGTGAATTTAGGAAGCTCCCATTGGTTGGGGTATGGTCGGATAGGGACAGAAGGATGAATGGGCTCGTTGCAAATTTGCTCATACGAGAGAGCATTGCATGAACCAGAGATAGAGGTCTCGAGACTGGACATTTTATCCATCAGCATTTTAATGATGTCTGCTAATGGATTGGTGGATGGAGCACCCCCTAGGTTGTAGGGCGCTTGAAAAAGGCTAGAGGAGGCATACGACGTAGTCGATTGTACCAATAAGGGGGCAACGTACGGATGACTAGTCGCAGGGATAGATGTAGAGGCCAAATGTGGTTTGGTTATGAAGGTAGAAGGCATAAGTTGACTAGATACCGCCAAAGGTGGTTGAATGGCGGCACTAGTAGAAGGATAGGTTGGCACTCTTGCATATATGGGGCCAAGAGTGTGAGGGGTCGAGACAATCAAATTCTAGTATGATGTAGAATTTGGTTGAATTGCATGTGGTTGAGGGGGTAATGGAACCCCAATGGAGGTTGGTCTAAAAATAGATGGGGAGGCCAAACTTTGCGTATTGGCGATGGTCAGGTTAATGGTTGAGGTAAAAGATTGGGTAGCAGACGGTGTTAATGTCATCACCGCTTCACCCGAAAGGTCTCGCGTTGGGTATCTTGCAAGATAGTTTTGGAGGGCTGTGATGTTGAGGTCCACGAATCTTTTGAAATCTTGGTCCCCTTCAGGGATGATGGGAGTCTGAGTCGGGGTCGGTCCTGTAGGAGTTCTTTCAGTCTCCGAGTGGAACTCCATGATAGGATTGGTTAGGGACGAGAGAGCGTGGTCAAGAAGAGGGTCAGGTTCCAGAAACTGTGTGTTTTCAGTTTCAGAAACTCAAAATGTGGTTTTGGTAGAAAAAGGGGTCAGGTTTTAAGTTGCTATTTTGGAAAAAAGGATTGTGGCAGTGACCGACGTCAGTTGAAAAACCGATGTCGGTGAGTGAAGATGGCCGACGTCGGTCAAGTAACTGATGTCGGTGATATAGGTGGCCGACGTCGGTGATAAAGCCGATGCCGGTGACTGTGGTTTCTAGAAAATTAGAAAACTTGAAGATTCTTAGAAAAAAAGGAAGAGAACGTCCTCACTAGCTCAAAAAACTAGATAAGAACAGAAAAACAAAGAGAGAGATAGACAGGCCCTAAGCATTAAATCCTAAGAATCAACTTTAGAATCCTGTGGCTTATGCCTTAAAGTGATGTTTAGGAGGTTGGTTGTTAGAAGGGTCCTAGAAAAGGTAGTCTATGGATGGTTTCAGGTATGTTTAGGTGTTCAAGAAGTTTGTATTAGGTTCGGTACGTGGCCGGGTGCTAAGGAGCAAGCTCCCCTCACTTCACGAGTCCAGTGGTAAGCTGGTCTCGCTTAGCCAAAATATACCTTGCCTAGAGATTATCCTCTGCCAGAGAACAGAGTGGGCTTTCCCCTTGGTGATGAAATCCAAGTGAGATTGCCAGGTAGGGGTAAGGTATCCGCTGGGGGATGATATCCCAGTTGGGCCTTGTCTCAGGTATTGTTTGATGTTTGATTTGTGCACGTGGTTTAGGTCATGTAACATCAAGTGATCTATGATTTATTCAATATGTGGTTATTAATTATTAAGTGTGGACTAAGAAATGCAAGCACAAGCAGAAATGCAATGCAATAAGTTTTAAGCCCAAGTCGAAATGTGAAGCTGGAATGAAAAACAAGTTGAGAAAGGGTTGGAGGATATGATTTTGGACTAGTCTAGAAATGCAAGAAAGGAAAAGAAAAGTTCTTTTTATTCCTGCTTATGATGTTGTTTGGAAAAGAAGAACGAGGTGAAAAGAGAGAATCCTAATGCACCCTATATGAAAAAAGAAGGAAAGGAACCCAAGGAAGGCCCTTAAGGGTCCCACCGGGTGTGCCAGAATGTTTCTATTCAAATTTTGCTTTCAGATTCAAATGAGAGAAAATGAGAAACTAAAATATGGTCAAGGCTTGATGTGTACCTGGATATAGTCTGTGCACCGTAATCCAGACACTGTGAGGACTCCTCTTTGGCTGTGGAGGAATGACACCTGCAAAGAAAAGAGACTTGGACAAAAGAAGGCATTAGATGGATAGATGGTGGGTTGCCAAGCGAAAGCTTGATCCCAGAAGTATGAAGACTTCTTTAAGGGATATCAACCCACTATTTTAATAAAAGATGTCTGATAAATAGTAGAATGTTAAAAGACTGAAAGTGATAAAAGATGGAAATGAAAAAGGGAAGCAAAAGGCTTACCTGAGAGATGCTGTTGGACTGGTCACAGTCGCCGGCATCGGTGGTCCTACCGGCGTCAGTTGTTTAGGTTTGTCAACGTCGGTTAGTTTGCCGACGTCGGTTGGGGTAATGACCGGCGTCGGTCGGGGCAGTAGCCTATGGATGGGTCTGGACAAGTTTCTGACTGTGGACGGGTCTGTGGATGGGTCTGAGATAGAGTCTGGGTTTGCTTGAGTGGTCTGAGACAAAGTTTTGGGCTTGGTTGAATGGTCTGGGGTCTGGGTCTAAGAGTCTAGTTGAATGGGCAGAGTGTATGGTCCGAAAGAGGATAGAGGTAATAGGGAGATGGGATTCGGCTTTGGTCTAGTCTAGGGTCATAGAAGTGTTGAAGGGGGGAGATATTATCTAAAAGCTATAATTCCAAAGACAATGAAAACATAGACAGTATACATACCTGTGCCTATCGAAAGAGTGTTGTTGATGTCGTCCCTATTGTTGACGTAGAACCCTGATGCTGAGTCCCTGTTGTGCTTGATGTTGTAGAAACCTGATGCAGAATACCTATTGCTGCACCTGAGGGAGAGAGTGAGAGGCTTGGCTGAGAGATTAGCAGATTGGTGGATGGTCAAAGACTCCATATTCTAGACTTGTGATTAGCTCCCGAGATTCAGAGTTTGATTAGAATTTTTGTGATTTTTGTGATTTGGGGGAAATTGTGATTAGCCAAGAAAGAGGTTAGATGTTAGTTTAAGTAAACCAACATCGGCGATCCCGCCGGCATCGGCCAACAATTGACTGACGTCGGCGGGTGCAAAATGAGTAAAAAGCCCAGCAACCCTATTTTACATCCGCTAGGTGCATAATCAGTTGGAGATTGTCAAAGGTAAGGATAAATATGCACGAGAGTAGGTTAGGCGGTTGGAAAGGAGTAAGAATAGGTCTTGGGTGAGTCATAGGATGGGAATTAGTCCAAGGTGAGGTGTCCTAGGCGAGGTGTCATGGGTGATGTGTCAAAGGAGGGGGGTTAATTCAAAATAAGTTTATTATTTTAAATTAGTAATTGCATGTTTTAGAAATGGGTTAGGAATGGACCAAAGGGGGGGATGACCAAAGTTAGACATGATTTCGGTGTCTACACTCTCCTCCCCCATGGATATCTCACATGCCAAGCCTACAACTTAGGCATTAATATTAGTGCTACTAGATGAGGCAAACCCATATGTCCTAGTACTTGTACCACTAGATGTGGCTTCATCTACCAGGTGTAGAGCCTTATCACCTTCATCCTTGCTATAACTGGTATAACTATGTCCAAAGTAGGTCATGCAGTCTTTATGTTCCCTTATAGATGACATACTATGTATATCCATTTGTAGCATTGGTACATAGAGCATGGCTTGTGTTACTTTTTCCTCTCTCCATCTCTACACTCAAGACAACCTATCATTGATTGTATACAGAAACCTAGCTAGCTAATACATGGAAACTTCTCATACATCTATGCCATCAGTAATATGATCAAACCAATTAAATTTTTACCTTTAGACATCACTTTGTACATATCATGTATGAGCTGAACGTAGATGATATACCCTAGATCATATAATACTCTCTCCTCTAGCATCATCTTACTCAAGGCTACCATGAATAGTGGTACCTTACCATCCAACTTATGATAAAACACTTGCTACATCAAAATCCCTATCATATCCTTCTGGATATCCATAATCTATGAAGTATATATGTTGAACATGATAACTCTCTACCCTATTTGTATCATCTTTAAACTTATATACCATAAGGATAAGGCTCTCCTCTCCTCGATATTATCTAGTATCCCTGTAGTCACTAGTACCCCTACTATCAGCATACCCAAGATGGCATGTACCTCATCTAGAGTGGTAGCCACCTCTATTGTGTCCCCCTCCACTTCTTACTTGAAGGTGTTAGTTAGTCATTCCTAGCATCCTAGGAACATGACTAACACATCCATGCTGAGGGGAATCTATCGCATCTAGACTATCCCTCCTAGGCCTATAAAAATAAGTCTAGCCCTATCTCTAATTGATAAATGTTCTAGAAAATATGATAAACATGAGGCATCCACCAATCACCAAAACATCTATCATCTCTACAATCAAGAAACAACAAAAGATGTATTGGATCATCCATGTCATGTATAGTTAAAATACATTATTTTTACAATTTTAATACAAAAAAATCCTAAATCACTTTAACTCATTTATTTGAACCTATTTTTTGCCTATTCATCCATTTTTTCTATCATTTGGTCATTTCAAGCCATTCTCACCTTCGTTCAGACATTTCATGCATTCTCATACTATTATAGTTCTTTAGTCAAACTAGTTTGACCAAAATTTCCTTATTTTTGACTTAGTTAACTTAAAAATCTAAGTCAACCCTCTTATTTTCCCCTCACTAGTACTGTGTTGTCATTTTAGACTTTTTAATATCAGTTGGTAAAACTATACTAGGTCGATAATCAACAAAAAAATAGAAGATTGACACATACCTACTTGGTTAGTAGTATGGATTTTGCACATTTTTAGTGTTCTAGGTTGATTGGGTCAACCTAGTTATTTTTTATTACCAAGCCCATTCATTATGTGAGAAAAGTGCCTTCTAATAGTTTTCTCCTCAAACCCTTTAAACCCATTTCTCATCTTGGTTTTTTGTACCTCAAAAATCTAATTTGGTTTCATTTTGACATCTAAAAGTGATAAAAATTACAAATTACTCATAATACACTTAAAACACTAAAAACTCAAAAACTGGCTTAAGATTCATAGTTTCCTACCTATCCTATACCCACTATTGCTCCTAGAGCTTCCCCTCATCTAACCTATCACTCCTCACCATCCTAGCTTATTTGGTCCCTCAGAGCTTTTTTTCTCTCTTTCACAAGTCATAATAACAAATGACTTCTCTTTTCCCCTATTTAAAACACCTTTTCACAATTCAAAATTTTCAATTATTTTTAGGTAGATTCATTTTTTGTCTATATCTTTGTTTTTACTCATCCATTTTATTAACTATAAAATGTTCTATATTCATGATGATGTAGAGAATATTTTCCACTATTGTATGCCTATTTTCTAAATATTTTAATTTTTGGCTATTTTTTGCACTTAATTCTATAGGTTCACCTATTATTCTTCACATTAAATGCCTTCACTTTCTCTTGAAATATATTTATTTATATACAACACTAAATTAAGTAAAGGTGTGTGTTTTTCAATTGTATCCTTTCATTTATCTTAATTGTTGCTTACTACACTTTACGTATCATCAACATTGTGTGTTATCATGTTCTATTCCTGAAGCAGCATCTCATGTTACACTTACATGACATGTGATGAGATTTGAGTGGGGCATATGTATACACATAATATGTTTAAACTTTTATCACTTACTGACACTTTTTATCTTATAGGAACTCATCGAGTCCCAATCTCTCTGAGTGCATGCCTTAAAGGGTGTATCAAGAAAGGGGTGGGTAGACCATTAGTGCTTCATAATATTTTTGTCCCTTTTTCCACTTTTCACTTACACACTTGTATCCTAAAAACCATTTACCTTAAAATTATTCTCGTTTATTATACCTATTCCAATCATTTATCACATCTTTATCCTATTTTTACTTGCCTTATCTCCTTTTGATTAGTCAATTATACTAGTTTGACTAGGTGAACCTTGTACTATTAAGGGGTATTATGTACTTCAGATATTGTTATCCCTTGTCCAACCTAACTTGGGGCTTAGTGAATTATTTCTTAAAAACATATAGGGTTAACTGGGTCGATCTCATACAACCAATACATTTGGAAGGATTTAGGGTAAGATTCACTTATATAATATACAAGTTCATTTCCAACCATTTGATAATAGATAAGTGAAGAAGAATAAGTTAAAATGAACATATGCTTATTGACCATTCTACTTGAGGAATAAATCTTAGAGTTCCATACTTTATTTGAAGATATGGATCTTGTCTTATGGATAAGTATTTTGGATTCATAGATAAGTTATGTAGCCTAGAGCTTATTTGTCTTTGTCATCCTTACATACCACAATAATATCTTGTGAAGCACCTTGGCCAAGGGAGAGATTTAGGATCTTTGGATTTGTCTTCAAGTTAAGTATTCCTAATTTTATTTCTCCTTTGTAAAAGTAGATAGATAATGATGTTGTGTTTCTCTTCCATATATTATAATTATGTATACATTGATGTGAATATATGTCTTCTATACATGTTTAGTTTTGTTTTGTTTCTAACCCCCCACTTTGTGCCACAAGCTTTGGTGAGAACTATATTAGATTTAATTTATTTTTATTAAAATAAATGAAGTATCAAACCTAATACCCCCTTAGGGTTATTGTGTGATTGTGTAAGACTGTAGGCTTTGGAACCCTTTCTAACATAGTTTATTATTATAAGTGATCCCCTAATCGAGTCTAGCAGATCCCCATATTAGTCATATTCCTACTTAATGAATGTATTACCATTGGAAGTGTAGGTATGCTCTATCTTATCCAAGATAAGATTGATTTATAGACATGATGTATTTTTGATTTCATATAGGATGTGATGTTGATGAGGTTAACTCAAGGGAGATTATTTCAAAGGCCAAGTTTGGGGATTTGAAGCTATGCTAGTTTGGATGGGTGGGAGGATGCGGGAATATAAATCACTATGTTATGAGGTGTCATGGTAGGAGCTGAAGTAAATGTAGGTTGAGGTGAGATAAAATTTGGGCTTTGGTACTGGTTAGGGATGGATCACTAGATGTTATTAGAGGTGGATTGTTTAGAGGTTGTGTAGTGTTAGTATTATAAAATTTTGGGGGAGGATTGTTGAGAGAAGAAACCATGGCTGTATTAAACCCTTTAGGCCCTTCTAGGGGTATGTCAAAAATGTTCCCAAAATATGGTGTATGAGGGTAAAGTGGGATACAAATGGGTTGAGTACTAAGGTAATGGTTAAGAGTAATCATATTACTTTCCAATATGGTAGTGAATTCAGGATCTACCTAAGTATAAAATTGGGGAATACCCTCCCCATGGAATGAAGATAGGTAGGAGGACTAGGGGTGTTTTTCATGGATGAGGATGAGGTTGGGGATTCAGTTTGCTTTAGCGATTAATGTTGTATCAAAACCATGTATCACCAAAAATAAATAAAGAGATGAAATAAAAAAGCACACAATAGTCTTTTTGATTATCTCATTTTAGTGGAAACAAGCACACACACTACAAAACATACTTAAAATATTTCACTTTTTTAAGAAATTAACTTTAGAGTGTGATAAGGAAAAATTTCAATGAAGGTACTAAGATATGTTAATATAAATATGGTTTTAGGTATTCATTTAAGGATGGGAACCTCTATATACATGAAGATACATTGAGTCCTAATTCCATATTCAAAGATTTTAGGTGGCTTGTTATTGGGCCCTGCCCCCTCACTTCACACACCATAACAATAAGGGTTTTGGGTGCTTACCCTTTATATATCTTTCTAAAAAATTTATACTCGACTAGTACACTGAGTCATTTTTCCCCTTGGTGATGAAATTCAAGTGGGACCACCTTAGGTAAAAAAATGTTTCAAATTCTTATTTTAAGATTATGTGGTTTTGGTTGTGTGTGAGAAGGTGTGATTACTATGATATATTGATCCCCATAAATTAGTCTATGGTGTATTATCTAAGAAAGGAAAGGATGAATGTAATTATTTTTAAACCTTAAAAGGAAAAGAAAGAATTTTTGGATTTTCTCTTTTTCGAATGAAAAAAAAAAAAAGAGGAAACTAATGAATAATTTCACAATGAAAATAACAAGAACAATGAGACCTTAGGGGTCCCATCGGGTATGCTGGAATGTAATAGCAATTTCTTATTTTTTTTAAAATTTAATTATTTAATAAAAATATAAATAAATGTAGGTTTTATGAGGAATAACTAGAGATAATAATATGGTTGTGTACCATTTCAATCCAATGGATGTGGGAATTATTTTTTGTCTTGGAAGAATAACCTACACGCAATGAGACTACTTGGAAAAATTTAATTAATAGATTGATAAGTGAGCTTCCTGGTTAAGAGGTGGTCCAAAGAAGTTATGAACTTCCTTAAATGGATGTCAGTTGACTTTTTTCATAATTAAGTGGATAATAAAAACTAAAATTAAAAAATACAAAGATGTTATAATAAAATGCTTAGGAACTAATCTTCATCTAAATTTTCAATATAAGCAAAGTATTCATCCCAATAATCTCTAATAGAATTCACATTTTATTGTATAACATATAATTGGTTACAAATGGATTCAACTAAAGGAGAATAGACAATGGCCCAAAGTGATAACTCAAAATATATGTCACTCTAGTTGAAAAATAAAGCTTGAGAGACAATGGATATATCAGTTATATTAATTACTTTGTGTGAAACTCTAGGTAGAGTCATCTATACATAGTATTCCATGTTTAGAAATGTAGAAGATTAAATCAAACTACATATAAGACAAAGTTTTATAACTAAATGAATTATATTTAAAAAAAAATGTAGGGATTGATGCTAATCATGAAAAATTGATGATGATTCAGATGAATTAACATCAATTTTGTTAAAACTACACAACTTTATAAATAGAAATTTAAAGGATGACTGAGGATATTTAAAAAGGGAAATTGGGGAAATCTGATATATTCTAATAGTGGAATGAAAAATGAAAATAGAATGAAATAAGAAATGAAATATTCAATATAGAGAACTTACCTTCAAATGGATGCATGTAGAGTATATTATTTCTATAGGTACAAGCAATCTCTTTTGTTTGGGATGACCGGTCTAGATTTGGTATAGCCTAACTTCATCAGTGTGGAGCTAGAATTTGCCTTTGATTCTCTGAAGAAATGTTGACAATGCTTCAAGATTGAAATTTTTGAGGGGGCCAAACCAAAGGGTCACCTTTGGATATATATATCAATGTCATTTTGGGAAGATCTATGTTGATCATGGGAGAATCATTATCAATTCTCCCTTTTTGGAAAAATTCTGCTTTGAACCATTTTAGCTTGTTCCAAATGTAGGGGAATTTTGGATTAAAAGCATGGGTTTGTTATTAATGGAATTACTATGAGGGTAAGGTTTTGGAGGGTTAAGACTTATGGGTTGTAAATTAGATTTTTTGGTTAAAATTGTAAAATAGTAATTTGTAAAAACAAATTATCGAGTATCTAATGGTAACTAGTTTAAACTTTAAGATTGGGGTATTTAGGATGAAATAATAATTTAAAGTCCTAAGACACTAAATAATTCATATATGAAATATGAAATCATAGTGTATACACATGCATGATATGTATGGGATGTTGTCAAGAGTGAAGATGACCATAGGGCCAGTGGTGTTGCTAAATGCATGGATATATGAGAGTTTCTCCATGTATCAACAAGCTAGGTTACCCCATGTGGTCAATGATAGGTTACCTCAAGTTGAAATATGGAGATAAGACCAGATAGTGTAGGTCATGCCCCACGCCATCACTATATAAAATCACATGAGGAGAGATCATGTGGAATCCCTATGCACATATTACTACTATTTGGCCTAATTGGGTGACTGTGGTGCCAGGGATAGCTCAAGTATAAATCATGAGCCATTATACCTAGTGGGTAGAGCCATAATTAGTTAAATTATTGACATGGTAGTTTGGATTCCTACACTCAATGGATCCTCTAGTAGTGCCTACTTTTTAGTCATAATATGGTACAGAGCTGAGGTGGAGAGGAGAAGGAGGAGAACTAGTTGAGAGACTAGTGATCATGCCATAGTATGTGAGATGATGGACTCATTAAGAATGATAGTAGAAATTTGGATAAGAGGGAATGGATGCCGATGTAGGGGTATAATAGGTACCAAAATAGGCACCATATTAGGAGGAATAACATCTACCTCAGACACAACATTAATGGATATGCCATAAATGGGATCGACCATGAAAGAGGATGGTCACACAAGAAGATCTATTAGGGTGTTCATAAGTAGAGGAACATCTAAAGAGAGGTCCATGGTGTGCATAGGTGGTGATTATGGGCTTTGATTTGATAGGGAGTCAACCCATGGATGAGCTTCTTAGGGGATATGTTGATGGAGAGACTCTGCTCATCAGATGAGCAATGGGGATATAGTGGTTGATGACACCAAGACTAGTAAGAAATATTATAATTTTTAGTCTATGTAATAGACTACAAGTTGTATTTGATTTTAGGTAAATAGATAGATTTTGAGATGTATATCTGATATAATATCTATCTAAGTTTTGATTTTAATATACCCTATGATAGAGGAGGCTTGAGGGGATCCCTAGTCATAGTAGCAAAACCATGACATTTTTTACAAAGTTGTAGCACCATATGACACCACCATGATATATGGTCTTATGGTACCATCTACCCTAGCTCAGAAAGGCTGGTTTAGATTGGTGGGATGGGCCACAAGGTAACTATAGACATGTGGGGATGGATTACAACCAATGATAAGGGTGGTAGTAGGGGAGGCATAAGCTTCAAATTCCCCAGCTCAGGAGAGAGATGCACGTATGGATACTATGTGTAGATATGATTAAATAAAATTATTAGTCAAACATTACTCCAATAAATCAAATAAAAAATACATGAGAGTAAACTAAATTAAGCCTATCTATTCATGTGGGAATTACAAGTAATAATAAAAAACAATTGAAAGAAAGCAATATTGTATTACCTACCCAAGTGGATTCACCATATAAATTCATCTCAAAATAATGTTCTCCCTTGATCAAGATCTATTGTCTTCAACAATAATGGTGGCCAACTCTTCCAATATCTCAAGAACTCCTTGTAAAATCTAGGCTCATGGTAGATGAAATCTCCTTTCTAACATATCAAATGAAGCTTAATGAAAAATAATGATAAACACAAAAGATTTTGGAGATAATTTAAAATTATAACTTTACACAAATCAAGCTTTAAAATGATGTTCATGGCCTCTCTATTTATAAATTTTGAAGATTGATCAGGATTAACCATTACTGTCCATCTCAAGATTGAGATGTATGGCCATGAATTAATCCAATTATATAATTAAATCCATAAATATATCTCATAAATATTTGGGATGGAGGGGCATTTAAGAGGCATGGAGGGTTTTAATGAGGCATGAGAGACACATAATACTAATATTTTATGCATTTATGGCTTATGGATGCTACCCCATATGATGATGTCATTAGGTAATGCAGTTAATAGAAATACATTTCCAAAAATAAATATTCAACAACTCTTATGGAAAATCAGTTTAAGCTCTTTATTTGGATCAATTAGCCTTAAATAATGTTAATCAAAATTTTCAAAATATATTTGGAAATTAGCCCTCAATTAATCAAAATGGTCAAAAAGTCATATTATTGGGTTATAATTTGACTAGAGAAGAATTGGAAGGTGATGTTAGATGCATATGGACCATGTTCCTATTTAGGATGTTTTCGATAAAAAATAACAAAGGTACGTGATGTGAAATGATGAATTAGGATAAAATAGTGATCCAGAGCACAAAATGTGAAATCATCATTTTGACTCAAAATGAATTGATCAAAGTTAGGTATCCCATAAAATGCATTGCCCTATTTAGGGAAACATTAGCCTAAATTAACACTTATAAATGACAAGCTTGAACCATTTAGCACATTTTATGGATTTTGACCTAAAATGTGCATTTGAGTGCAATTCGAGTAAGATTGATAATTTTAACAAAATTTTGTGTTAGGAATTGGATGTCTACACTAGGGTCTAGTTGGGATAGGTATAGGTCCAGGTGACCAACCTACAAGGATAGGTAGTAGGTTTTAAATCTCAAACAGTCTCATTAGAATGCACTATGTAGAGGGGATAATCTATGGTATCTATGGGTATCGTGGCTAGGCCACGAGATAGGCATGACGGAGCCCAATTGTAGAGATAGAGCTATGTATTTTTTATTTTTTACCATTGTATAAAACACATGATTATATTGAGATATATTGTATTGAGGGTTCGATTTTGGTCTCATAATTTATATTTTGGTTATGGTTGTTGATGCAAGGATATATTTCTTTCTAGTACATGTATATTTATTTTGTTGGATATGTTATGGTAAATATATGTGGAGGGTTTTATTTTTTATCATTATGTAGTACACATGTATGGTTAAAAATAGACACACAAAAAACACTTGTAAAAGTATAATTAGTCACAAACAAATGTAATACATATTATTTCATGATGGGAAATGTGTAATAACAAAAGATGACTATGTATAATGAACCAAAAAGTTATAAATGAGAGGATTTTTTAAACCATGAAAAATATTGGAACCAAATTAAAATAGGTAAAACCACACTATATCATGTTGGGAAGTATGAAAATAATGTACTAAAATGGAAAGCATGTGAAAACTAAATGGTATACAAATAAGACAATTAAGTCAATCAATCATACTAAATCATGTTGGGAAATATATAAGATAAATAAAATTGGCAAAAAATAATTAAATTAATCACACTAATTCAAGTTAGGAATTATGAAGAACCTAAAAAAAATGGTTGTATTCTTACATGCAATCGTAAACGTGAAATATTAATGAAATAGGCATAAAACATACTAAATAAAGATAGGAAGCATGTCCATGGCTTGTAACTCATAATCAATCATGACTTATCTCAAATTTGACACATGTAATTTCATTGTGACTTGGGTATTATAAAATTTTGTGAGGAAGGCTAGGTCCTATCCATGGTCTTACATTTCAACTCACAAAGGTAACACCAATGAGGTGGAAACAATGGGAATAATATATGTTAAAAGGGTATGTTTGGAATGGTAATGTAAGAATTTGGTAATTTGTGAGGAAGGCCTGGTCTTATCCAAGGTCTTACATAAAAAATCACAAATGGTATCCCTAGGGGGAGTGATCAGTGAAAAAAACAATATTTATCAAGGGGAAATATTAGGGTTGTAGGGAATGAAAGAGAAAACATAATAATAATAATAATAATAATAATAATAATAATAATAATAATAATAATAATAATAACATATGCATCTTATGAAAAGACCTTAGTAAACATGAGGTATACTAAGGACATAGAAAGACACTAAGTGGCTAGTGACCATCAATATACAGAGGATACCTATTCACTATAGGCACAAAGTTGTGTAGGAAAATAAGTGTGGTACTAAGATCAACTCATGTTAGTTTGATGAAAAAAATTAAAATGGACCTACCTTCCCACAACATGTTCCCCATTCCTTAGGACCTCTTACAAAGTCATTGGTCTAATATGAAGATTGGGTAATAAATGAGAAAGAGGTAGCACTAAAATGTTTTTTATTTTCCTCTTCCAATCTACTAGCCTAAAACACCCAAATGGACCTTGAATCTATCATGAGGCCTACTATGGATTTTTATCTTCAATTAAAAAAATGATATGTGATTAGGATCACATATGTTAGTATGATTTGAATTTTGAAAGATTTTAATGTTACCTTTTAGATCATTGCCTTTTGTTAAATGATTTGGCTTTTAAATCTTTATGGATTTTAATATTCCTCCTCTATATAGATTGGGAATGACCAATCATGAGAGACAAAGTTATACACACTAATTCCTTATGCTTTGGATAAATGAAGCTAAGTATCTAAAGACATGACTGACTAGAATACTTAGGATTAACTATGAACCAATATGTTATCTCAAGTCTCAACCATGTGTATGCTTAGTTGGTGAAAGGGAATAAGGGGAATAAAAGGAGATCAAAGGTGGAATGGTGAAAGGAGATTATAATGAGATGAACTATTTACTAAATAATCACATGGAAAATGAGGAATGACTAAATGGAGTAAGGTTTGTATAACCAAGTCACAATAACAATTATCCATGTTTATAGAAATAAGATAGCAAACAATCATGAAATAAATAACAAGATATCCATAAAAAATGAACTCATGAAGAAAGAATATGTAATAATGAAAAATAATCTATAAGGGAACATAGGGAAGAAAATGACATCATAAGAAACATGTAGTGCAAAACATAAGTCATCATGTAAGATAAAGAAGAATTTGACATAATGTCAAATTATATAAGATAGATAAATGTAAATTTAGAGCATAATTCCAATCTAGAATATAAAAAAGAAATGAAATAACACCATCTTTGTGTTCATAAATACTGGTATATTTGTCCACACACATAATCTATCACATCTGATAAGTCTCTATGAAGCTAAACTCAGATCATAGCCAAAGTCTCATCGATCTTTAGGGAAAATTAAGAAAATACTTTGCATTTAATCTCCTTGATAGAAAATGTAGGAATGATTAAAATATAATTATGATGAAGAATATCATGTAGGGGATTTTCAGGATAAGAAATGAGAATGGAGTATATGGGAGAAGAAAGGGTCATTTGTGGAGAATGGGCCAAAGGTTAAGGAATCACCAGTGGAGAAGGGGCCATAGGTGAAGGAATATCCATGGGTGAGGGAATCATGAGTGGAAAAAATGTAGGTGGAGAAGGGACCATAGGTGGAGAGACTATGGGGAAAGAATGGGGATCCTTCTTGTGAGGATGACCTATGGTAAGAATGGTAGTAGGAATAATAATGGTCATGATGTGATTCTTGAGATGTTTTTGAAGGATGTGATAATGATCAGTGTGATGAGTACCACATTGGTGCCAAAGATAATATAACTCTCTATATTTGGAAAGATATTCAGGTAATACATTTGGGGACGTATAGCCTTATTTGTGGGATAAGTAGTAGTGGGATGCAAAGTGTTTATATATTGTCATATCTTATGATAATGTGTGGAAGAATAATTATCTATGCCATGGAAGTAATAAATATGCTTGTTAGTAGAATTTGTTAGTATACTAACATAGGGCATGGAAATGAAATTTAAGGAAGGTTGTTTTAATGAATAGTCTCTAGTCCAATGACCAAAAACTTTATGAATATCACAATATGGTTGATTAACCCATTTGGTGGGTAAAATAGAAAGTTGTGATAAAGGGAGCAAACCATCACCAAGGGAAGGTGGGGTTGGTCAAGAGACTAGGTGAGGATTGAATAAAGGAGTAATAGAATAAAAAATAAGAAGAGACTCAAATAGAGAGGGAATGAGAATAGGATCTAAACTGGGCCCAATTGAGAGAGGGGTGAGATTCACATAAGGCTAAAGGATAGTTGTAATCATCTTGGGAAGAAGTTGTCTAGAGGGGTTGGTATCTGTCAAATCAATAAGGACCAATCATAGCATGATCCATAAGCATAATCTTATGAGGCTCTTCAGAAATAGGAGGTGTGTATACCATATATACCCTATGAATAAGAGGAAAAATTATAATTTAGGAATTATATAGGATGAAATGTGATAATATATATGGAAAGACTAAAGAAAATAGGAATAATAAGAATGATTTCAGCATCTCGAGCCCAAACAAGACCTCCTAAAAATGGTTCATCTAAGTTATATCCATCATCATAGTTAGGTGTATGAATAAAAATGCCATACGTAGGGATGACCTTGTCATCAGATGTGGTTTTATAAGTGGATTGCTTAGTCTTAGTTAAGACAATAGGTATATCATCACTAGGAGGTTGATGAGAACATAATTTCATATTAGTTGGAAGCTAAGAAATAAGATGAAGGGAGAGATTTGAGGTTTTGATCTTGAGATTGATCTCATTTGGCTCATCATCATCTGAATCTAGGAGGTTAGGTGGTAAAATTTTGATGAGTTTGGGGTGACCATTGTAACCTCATGTGGAGTTGAAAGGAAAGTTAAACTATTGATATTCATGAAATAGAACAATTGGCAAGGGTTCAAGTATTAGAATATTGAATATGCCATATTTTTGGAATTGTTCAAAATTCCAATAGTTAGTGTCACCTTGAATCCTATAAATTGCTCTATTGTGAGGATATTTGACACATTGGCAAGTAGAAGAGGCAAATTCTCTCATGTGATGAGTCTATGCCCTACCAAGTAGAATGTTATATGATAAATGAAATTTGAAGATCATTACCTTCACTTGAATAGTGATAGGTGGAATTATGATAGGGAGTTATATGCACCTAAATTCTTCTCGCCTTAATTATTCTAGTTAATCTTGCTAATTTATCCCCTTTATCCTAATCTTAGTCATTTATATAATATCCCCCTTCATCATTTATTAATTCACTAACCTTATTTATACTCCACCATTCAAATAATCCTCCTAAATGATATCTTATCCCATATTAATCTATCTTATCCATTATTTAGGAATTTAAAATTCCCATGGTTCACCTACCCACCTACACTAACCTATTCCTAGGCTTTCTTACACCCCTAGTCCCTAATCACCCACCTAATCCATATCCTAATCACTCACTAATACTAATTAACCCCTAATGAGATTATATAAATATCTAATACTAGAATTTACTTTAATGTGACCCATCCTCTTTAAAAGCCTCTATTCTAGAGGCTTCCAAGGAATTTTTAATTCCTTGGAAATTCTTCCAACCTCATTCCTCATTATTCAACTTTGAATATGAGCCATAAATATTCACTCCTTAGATTATTTATATAAGTCCCTCCTCCATTTAAACCTACTAGTAATCAAAATCAAGAGTAGCTAAGATCTACAAGAATCATATCAAGAATTCATGAAGCCATTGGTCATACCATCATTGTTCTGAGTATAAGTGAAATCAACAAAATAAACAATCCAATAATCCACTTGAAAATCTTGGAGAAATGTTAGTCGAATCAAGGAATTGGTAAGGTCATCTTAATATTTATTGATTTGTTTCCATAATCTCCATTGTTAAGTGTATTTTGCATTTTGGGTTTAAATTGCATATTTAGGTAATTGCCCATAATTATTGTCACACATTTTGGTGAGAACAATGGGATTTACCTTTTTGGACTAATTTTATGAATGTGAATTTTGATAATGATGCTTTAAGGAAATATTTAGGATGAATTGGTTGGGTCTAAGACTCATATTTTCCATCTACAATCTTCTTTGTTGTTAGTAATTTCAAAATTACACCTTTGTAATACTCCATAATTTTTTTAAGATTGACTTTTTGGAAAACTTGATCATACATCATTATAGACCCTCTGATTTTGTTACAAAATTAAATTATGCCTTTTTATTTAAGTTCATTACATAATGATTCATTGTCTTCTTTTATTATGTTTGTTCTGTGTAGGTGGATCAATGTGAATGCCCTATTCATTTGTGTTTTATTAATTAGTAACATGCAGTTATACTTTGGAAATATTTTGTATACACATTTTTTATTTGCCAAATCATTCTACTACATTGGAAGAATTACCATTTTTTTGTGAATTTGTCTTAGCCTAGGTTTGCACTCCCTATTTCTAAACTTCTTTTTTTCCTTGGTTCTGTGTCCATGTCCCATTTCATGATTCTCTGAAGGAGGATTGGTTAGATTTTTAGTATCCATAAGCCACCATAATCCCTTTGAAAAAATCTAGTGAAGGTTAATATCCAAAATATCATTTTATGGTATATAATCTGTGTATCTTTTAAGTCCATAAAAACCACAACATTTGACAAAAATTCTCTTTTAGTACATTTTTGATGGGCATCTATATCCTATTTTACAACTCCCATTTTAGCATTTATGGGAGAGCACTGGCAAAGGTTGTAGATTTTGGATTTACATTTACTAATTCTCATTTGACTCAAATTTTCAAATCATTTTACATCAGTTCATCCTGGGCATATCCTGCAACCATCATATCCCATAAAACAACACTTCTTTAAGGCACTTTGTTAAATAGTCCACAAAACCTATATATATATATATATATATATATAATAGAGACTAATCTCTACCTAAGCACATGCTGGGAGAGCGATGGTAAAGGTCATAGAGTCTTCACTTCATTTTAAATTTTACACCTACCAATATACATTTTGATTCAACATTTATAACACATTTTCCACTAATCCATTTTGTGTATATCTTAGAATCATTGTAGTTTATGAAATCGTATTACTTAATGACATTAAATAACTTGTATCCTTAGAGTTTTTAGTTTATGAGAATGTTAGTCCATTAGTAGATCCAATTGATGTTCATACTCTATTTTGAGCATTTGTAATCTTTCATAGTCTTATACCTTGTCAAAGCCATTAGACCAAATGATTTTAATACATGATTAAGGTTTATATATTGTGTTATTCCATATTTGATAAAATATACATTCAACTATCATAGCTAAAATAATCAAGTCACTCACCTATTGAGGCCATGAAGATACACTTGTCTTGTGTAAGGCTTTTGGTTTAGACCAAACCCTAGTAAGGTTATTAGTTTTAAACTTCGAGCATATCACCTTCCTTTTTTTTATGATTATGGTTTGATGCCTTTTCAATACTGTTTATTATAATCACAAATTTTTTCAAATATTAGATCACCCATTTTGGCCAATCTTGAGTAAATTACATTTTTTTATGTTGGTTTGATTAAATGGTCATGTAAAGTGTTTGTTGTAAATATAGTTTGAGGTTTTATTTAGAGTGTCATCTAATAAATGTATCATAGAATCATTTATTATTTTTTCTCAAGTTTATTCATAGTTTTAGATACTATTATTAATATTATAGATAAAGGTGTTAACTATTTCATTTAATTTTAATTTCATATTATGGTAAGTTAAGAGTCATAAATTACATTTTCATAACTTTTTAAATTAATATTCATATATTTTATTGTCATTATAGGGATATATCATTTATTATTTCTATTTTATTATGTCTATAGTATGGCCTAAACCTTAAACATGTCTACCATGTGTAGCCAAATAAGTACCAGATTTAATTGTGTTGGTTGAAAAATAATTTAAAGTAATTAAAGAATATATTTTTAAACCATATATTGATATTGTACAAGTATTTACTTTGTAAAGCTTAGTTTTTAATATGTACAACATTCGAATCTTAGGGAAAGGTAAATGGAATTTTTTATGCAGTATCCTACAAGTTATATGCATTGAAATCCATTTAAGTCATTTTATTTTTTGTTCTAGTTGATTTTGAAACCCCTGTATGCACTTGTACAAATTTTTGTCAAATTTATTTCTTGTAAAAAACATTCACACTACATTTTTGAGGCAAAAATAAATTTTACAACTTTAAGGAGCAATTTAACACATACATATGTATTATATGGCGTTTCTAGCTAATTTACATAACTTTTCATAAATAAATATCAATAAAAATGTCCACATAAAGATTTTTGGTGTCCCTATAAAATTCATACGATATTAAAGAATTCCTAAAGTAGTTTTAATCCATGGTGATATTATAAAACTTAAAAAAAATCTTTTGTAACCAATTGTATATCTTATGTAGTATTATGATTAAGTTTGGAAGTATCTGGTGTAGTTGTGGAGTGATTAAAAATATGGTGTAGTAGAAAACTTGAAAGAAAATATGACACATAAGTAAAACAAGAGTAGTGGATATATGATTTATTTGTGATTTATCTACACTTTTCCAATATTTTTATTGACCTGAGTCCCACAAGGAAGAAAGTTATTGAATATTTTACATGCAAATAAAAATCTACGTAACTTCTATTTAACATGCAAGTTTTTATTTATTTATTTTATTTTTTGACTCAAAAAATAAAAGATAAATAGAATTTTTTCCCTTTATGATTTAAATTTGGTTGAATATGAATTGGTTGATAAGAATTTTTTAAGTCACATGTAAAAAAATAGGTCAAGATTTCAAACCACCAAAGCATTTCATTTTGTTGCATTTGTCATTATGAACATTATACTGCAATATTTGTTTCTATAAATCATTATTTTGTCTAAAGGTGGTCATGTGACCAATCAATTTATAGGTTTTATGAAATTACAAACAAAACATAGTTTCCAATGGTATGTTTTTAAGCTTATTTATATGGTTTTTACAAAAATATGAAAATGATATAGAAAGGTGCATTTTTATTATAAACTTACACCTTCACAATGTAAAATTTTATAATGTCCTCTCATACTTGTGTTATCAAAGAAACTATCATCCATTATAGGTCACTCAAGGTCATTTTTATTGATGAAATGTGAGTGACAAACATGAGGTTGGCACATTTTTTGAGGCTATATAATAATTCCCCTTCTCCAATTAGATATTTGCTTAGAATTTGGGTCAAATATTTGAATGGAAATTTTTTTTAGCAATAGTATGCTTATTTCAATTTCAATTTCAATTTTAGTTTTCTTTACTCTATTTATATTTATGATGAAGAATAGACATATTAGTTTTTATTTGGTTTTTTACTACAAAGGCTTATCACCTCTCTTAATAGAGGGAAGATATTGTATGGCCTTCAATTAGTCATTAATGGTTGTATGAGTTAATAGGGGTTTGTATCACATTAAATGTTGAGAAAACATCATTAGAATATATTATACATTATAGAGATGTGTGATACACACTATTGAATATTCATTTAGATGGGTTTATATGTACAACCTAATGCAGATCAATGTAGTTAAACATGACTTGATCATGTTCTACTAGAGTATACTATAGTGATCACAAGGGATGAGTAATCCTTGATTGTGTTCATCATTATTTACACCAAAAATTGTAGGGTAGGATTTTATATGGAACAACATTAGTTTTGATTAGTATCATGATGTACAATGTGCCAGTTGTAGGTGTCATAAATACTTTTGATGACTTCATAGTCATATAACTAGATCATATTTTACACCCTTTGTTAGATCAAGGGGTTTTATTGGGTTAGTTTATTTAAGATTAATTTATATTATTTTTTTGTTAAATAAATTAAATAATATTATTATTAATAAATGCTAGTTAGTTCATGGGATAACTAGTTTGGTCCCGTAGTGATAATACCTATGAAATATTTATAAGTTATTACGTCCATTATAAATACAATCATAAAATAATACAATTTTACCTTTGTTCAAGATTTATTAAACTTTTACAATGTATTTTTCATATTTACCTATGTGTGAACGGTCTGACCAATTAGAGAAATATACACTTAATGTATTTTATAATAGTGAACTGAGTTATTACCTCTTTGATAAACTAATTTCTCACTATATAATGTACCTCCTTTGTACTTTTTGGATAATCAATGAATAGATATTTTGATGCATTCAATGATTTTTTTGTTGTATAAATTTTATTCTCACCCACTATTAGGATTTTCATACAAACTTGGACATTCATAGATATTAGACAGTCTAATATTTAGGCCAAAATAACATCACAAGGATGAAAGAGCAAGAAAAAAAATTTCACCCCTACCAAAAATACAAGAAGAGAGGAGAAGAATATCTCAATAAGTAGAATTAGGAGGAATAAAGAGTTGCATGTGCAATTTTTAGAATGTGTGCCAAGTTTTTTTGATTTCTAATCCTATTATAAGTGAAGAGAATGTGTGTACTATGTGGGGGGAGAATATTTGAATTCAATTAACTCCAATTTCAACAAGTAGACTAGAGAGGTGAGTGATACCTCAAAAGACTAGGATAAAGTATATTTATAAATATAATAAATGCACACATAAATAAGATTTAGGATAAGCCTAAATGACTATAGGAAGGACCCAAACAAGATTATTTATTCAAAAAAATTCATTATGATTTCAACTTTAGAAGGATCAATTTTCAACTCACCACTCCTTACTGCATAGCCTAAGCATATTTGAAATGTTTTAGTAAATTCATGTTTAGACATATTTATATACAATTTCTCCCTTTGTAAAATTTCTATGACTTTCCTAATATGCTATACATGATTTTCCAAAGTTTTAATAAACATCAAAATACCATCTAAGTAAACTATTACAAAATCATCTATGAATAGCCTATATACATCATTCATAACCTGCATGAATGTGGTGGGTGTATTATAAAACCCAATAGGCGTAACAAGCCACTTAAAAAAATTATTTAGTTTTAAAATTTGTTTTCAAAATACAATCTCAACTAATTCTAACTTGGTAATAACCACTTCTTAAGTCTAACTCAGTGAAACAAACAAAAAATTTCACTTGATCTAAAAATCATCAATGCAAGGAAAATGATAGTAATTTTTAATCATAATTTTGTTCAATACTCAAAAATACATACGCATCTGCCAAGTTCCATATTCATTTGACACTAAAATAATTGGTGAACTACATGGAGAGGTGCTTGGCAAAATGACCCCTTTTAGAGTAATGATTGAACTTGATTTTTATTTAATCATTCTCTACTATAGACAACCTATACATGTCAATATTATGAAGAAGTGCATCTTATTGTATTTGTATCTCATGTTCTATGTCTTTTAGTAGATAAACCTTGTGGATCATGAAAAAAATCATCTGAGTTAGACATAATCTTAACTATTTCATTATTATACATAATGTTAACTATTTCATTCTTATTTTTAGGATCACATACTTCTAGGGTCATATATTTATCATCATCCTTAAATTTTTTAATCACAAGTACAAAGTTCTTACTTACATTGACAAGAATTTTCATTTGACTTGTAGATATAAGCGACAAATTTATCTTTATTCGATGAGATCTGACAATGTATTCAATCTCATATTTTATAATAAAATATTTATTTTCTTTTGTATATAATATTTATTTTCTATTACACAGAAAAGGATTTCCAAGTACAATAACACAAATATAAGTGGAACAAAATAAACCACATCTAACTCTACCTCATCAATGAACCTAGAGGTGATTTTAAGTATAAGTTTACATGTTTTTATGACATTTAATTTAACATAATTATAAAACAATACCAAAGGGTATGGTTTAGGATGTGGTTTAGTAGTAAGCTCTATTTTTTTAACAACTTATTTATAAATAAGATTAACTTGAGATCCACTATAAAAAAGAGTATCTATCTTAGTATAATTAGAAATCACTCTAATGTGGAGTAACTCAATTATTTTCTTTTCATCATGCATCGATTTAAAATGTAAAAAATAATGATAATTAGTATATTTAGTGCTACAAGAGGAAGAAGATAAACCTTACATGATCATGATAATGTCTTTAGTCTCATCACTAGAATCAAAGCAAATATCTTGTTGTATAGCTATAATAGTCTCCTTATCTTTCTTTTAATAGAACTATTTTAGACTACATTTTTGGTGGACTTTCAGCACTTAAATCTTCATAGAATTATTTATTGAAATGAGAGAAAAAAGGCTTTCCATATTCTTTATTACCCATAGAGGTGTGTCTCATCTTACCCTTTCCTTTGCCTCTAATTTTATACTATTGACTGAGATTATTTATGAAGTGTTCTCTATCTTTGGCCTATTTATCCTTTGATTCAATATGGGTATCTTAGGCACACACTTCATCAAGATTAGTTGTGTTAAACATGAGTATTGTATGCCTCAAATAACTTTGTAACTCACCAATATATTTAAAATGAGTCTCTTGAGTGTAAATGGGAATGCCCAAAATCAAACCCATTTTTCTAAACTCTTGAGTGTAATCTTGTACACTTTGGCCCTTTTACTACCTTAAATTTTACCAATCCATAGTAGATTGTTGAATGTAGCTTAATGGATAATATTAGTTTTTAGTGCAAAAAATATATCTCAAATAAAAAATCACTTTACCATGTTTTATGATATCTTCTTGTGTCTTATTCTCCCACCAAATGAATGTTGTAACACTTAAATAAAGAATAGCTAGCTGAATTTTTACATCCTCATCATTTATATTTTGAACCCTAAAATATGCTTCCATCTACATGATGCAGTTATCTAATTTATCTAAACTAGACTCTTCATTATAAATTGGCAAATCAAATTTAACATTAAGCTTTATCTTGGTAGAAATAGAAGCAAAAATTTTCTTTTTTCAGCAAAGGAAGAAATAAAAGGTTTAGGAGGAGATGGAGGAGATTTATGACGTTCTTCTCCTTTACTTTTACCACTGGTTGAGGGTTCTCCCTCTTGTTTACCTTCATTTTTGCCTTTAATATTCTTCTTCATTTCATAGTAAAAATATTCCACCATGCTCTTCATCTCTATATAAACTTGACAAAAGGTTGCTTATGAGTTTAGTTCTCTTATAGGAGAATTCATGGCTTGACTTGCATGTTTTGCACTAATTTCTTAGTTATAATCTTCAAGTGATATTTCACCATGCTTGGACTTAAACCTAGTTAACATGCAAAATGAAAACTTGTAAATCAAAAACCCATATTGAAATATCTCCGATCAATTGTTTCGATACCAAACTTGATCTGAATTGTTAGTTAATGCAAAACACTCACTATTTATAAATTTTATACTAAAAAATTTTCTCAATTTTTGTATTTTTATATAACATTAGATTATTTCATTAAAAATCATGTTTAATACTGATTAAAAATAAAAATTAAATGCATAGAAATAGAAAAAACACAAAGTAACTTGATAATAGAGTTCATCCTTTTGGGGGTTATATCTTTGTATTTGAAAAACATTCAAATCAATCTATTAAATGGTGTAAAATACATTTTTCATATAATGTTTAAAAAAATATCTTGAATTTATGTATGTTTTGTGTTTATGGATTGAGAAAAGTGATAAGCTAATGATAAAGGATTTATTTGAGAATGTTTATAAAGAATATTGTGTTTGGTAAGTGTTAAGTTGTGGAGCTAAAAGCTTCACTGAATATGCAAATGGTGGAGGTTGCTGGGTTACACAATAACCGACGTCGGTCAGACCCTACCGACATCAGTCAGGGGTCGGTCGGTATATGCCGACATCGGTTAGGCATCGGCCGACGTTGGTCATCTCCAAACAGACAGAGACCGGCATCGGTCATCTGTACATTCTAGAACTAGTCTAATTTTAGATGAACAGTTAGTTTGCATGTAAAGACTAATTTTAGTCTTGAGTCTGTGTTTCTAATTATTTTTTGGTTTGGGATCCATTTAAGTGACCCATGGGGCTGTATTGTAATGTAATCAAGATCAATTAGATATACAGGGTGCAAGATTAGGAAGATCTATAGGGTGAAAGATCAAGAAGATTTGCTGGGATTGGAGGCAACAACAATTGGGTTGATTGTCGCAATCAAAGTAGGAAACAACAACCATTGGGTTGATTACCACTGGAGGGAACAACTTTGTGTTTGAGTTGGTTGTAATTGATTGAGAGAAATAACTCTTGAGGGAGAATTATTGTACACCCAAGAGTTGCTTATACAAAAGTAATCAATTGTACTCCAAGTTCCTAACAGTTGGTATCAGAGCTAGGATCACTAACAAGTTGGTATTAGAGCTTGGTTCACTAACAGGTGGTATCAGAGCATGTTAAGTGTTTATTGATTACAAGTCACTCACAGGGGTTTCTATTTGAGTGGGAGTAAAGCAATGGTAGAAGAAAGTAAGCTAAGAATGGAGAAATTCAATGGCAAGAATTATCAATTATGGAGGATGTAGATAGAGGATTATTTGTATCAAAAAGATCTGTACTTACCGTTGGGTGGGGTTTCATGTAAGCCCACATGTATGCATGATGAAGAATGGAATGTTCTTGACAGAAAGGCTCTTAGAGATATAAGGCTGACCTTGGCAGCTTCTGTGTTTTCCAACTTATCTCAGGCAAGGACAATGGTAGAGTTAATGGAATCTTTGGCAAATTTATATGAAAAACCCTCAACTTTGAATAAGGTATTTATTATGAAGCAATTATTTAATTTGAAAATGCTGGAAGGTGGATCAATATACAGTCATCTTAATGATTTCCATGGAATTGTAAATTAGTTAACTTCAGTCAAAATAGTTTTTGATGATGAAATTAAGACTCTCTTAATCTTATGCTCTTTACCTGAAAGTTGGCATAGCTTGGTAATGGTAGTTAGTAATATTACATCTGCTTTAAACATCTTGAAATTTGATGATGTTGTTAGTGTAATCTTGAATGAAGAAATTCATAAGAAAAGCATAGGGGAGACATTAGGTAATGCTTTAAGTGTTGAAAGCAGGGGATGACAAAGAGAGAAGGGCAAATAAGGGAAATCAAGGTCAAAGATAGGCAGTAGATCCAAATCCAGGTATGGCAGTATATCTTGCTAGAATTGTGGAAAGAAAGGACATGCAAAGAAAGATTGTTGGTTGAAAGAAGATCAGCATGAAGGTAATGAAGAAGAAAAAGATGCAAGTATTGTTGCACATGATGCTCTCATATTTTCTTTGGATAGTTAGGTAGAATCATGGGTTTTAGATTCTGGTGCTTCTTTTCATACAACCCCAAATAGAGAATTTTTTCATGATTATGTCCATGGAGACTTTGGAAAAGTTTATTTAGGGGATGGTGAGCCTTATCAAATGGTTGGCAAAGGGGAAGTGCAGCTGAAGTTATAGACACAAGGGTGTTGAAGGATGTCATGATTGTACCCATCCTGAAGAGGAATTTGATTTCTATAGGAAAGTTGGGTGATGAGGGTTGCACAATAACTCTCACAATGAAATCTTGGAAAGTTTCCAAGGGTGCACTTGTATTAGCAAGAGGTAAGAAAGTAGGTACACTTTATCTATCTACTTGTATTACTAATTCTCCTTCTATTTTATCTACTTCAGATGTAGATGCAAAGATGTGGCTCTGTAGGCTTGGTCACATGAGTGAGAAGGGAATGCATGTTCTTAAGTCAAAAGGTAAGCTTTCAGATTTGATAGACTGAGATTTTTGTGAGCATTGTATGTTTGGGAAACAGGAGAAAGTGAGGTTTCTAAAAATTGGGTCAATAAAGAAGAAGCACAAGTTAGAGCTTATTCACACAGATGTGTGGGGACCAGCTAAGGGAGCTTCTATTAGAGGATCACATTGTTATGTTTCTTTCATTAATGATGCTACAAGAAAGGTATGGGTTTATTACATAAAGTGGAAATCTAATGTTTTTGACACATTTAAGAAATGGAAAGCCTTGGTTTTCAAGGAGAAGGTGATGGATAGTGATTAGCTTAAGAGGCTAAATAATTATGAGTAGGGCAATGTTGATTTGGACAAGGTTATGATCCAAAATGAGCTTGTGGGTAAAAATCATCACTCACAAGAAAACATAGATACCAACATCGGTCAGGTGAGAACTGATGTCGATCAAGCAAGAATCGACATTGGTCTAGTGGAGACCAAAGTCGGTGATGTCAATTAGGTGGAAACCGATGTCGGTCAGGTAAGAACCGATGTCGATCAGGTGGAATTGACATCGATCGGGTGTAGATCGAGAGATGACCAAGATCGGTCACTGTTAGAATGAAATTTGGGTGGACAACAAGCTGTCAATGAGTCTCAAACACCCATGAAGAGGTCTGAAAGGGTAAGTAAGCCTCAAATTTGTTAAGTCCCTTATTTATACTACTTGTTGCTCACTGATGGTCAAGAACCAGGAAGTTTTGAAGAGGCAATGCAGGTAAAACCTAGGAAATAGTGGGAGCATAGCATGAATGAGGAAATTGATTCCTTGAAAAAGAACCAAATGTGGGATTTGGTTGAGTTGCCAGCTAGAAAGAAAGCACTAAAATATGAATGGATTTACAGGTTAAATAAAGGAGAGAATGGACAGGTGAGACAGATATATGGTCTTGAACAAGCTTCAGGACAGTGGTATTTGAGGTTTGATAGGTTTATGATAGAGCATGGCTTTAGTCAATGTCAATGTGACCATTTTGTTTATTATACCAGGTTGGATAATATTAGCTACATTATCCTGTTACTGTATGTGGATGATATGCTTGTTCTAGGTTCATACATGTAGGGAATTACTGAGCTAAAGGTAAAACTAGCTCAGACATTTGCCATGAAGGATTTAGGAGCAGCAATCCTTGGCATGAGTATTTTTAGAGACAAGGAAAATCATAGGTTGATTTTGTCTCAAGAGGATTATGTGAATAAGGTAGTGGAGAGGTTCAATTTGTAGAATGCAAAACTGGCAAGCACACATATGGTTGGACAGTTCAAGCTAAGCACAAAATAGTGTCCTAAATCACATGATGAGGTTGAGTACATGGTATGTACTAGACTTGATATTGCCCAAGTAGTGGGAGTTGTCAGCAAGTTTATGGCCAATCTAGGAAAGAAGCACTGGAAAGTAGTTCAATGGATTCTCAGATATCTGAGAGGGACCAACAACAGGTATTTATGCTATGTAGGGTCAAACACTTCTCTACATGGGTATGTAGATTCAGATATGGTAGGTGACTTGGATGATAGGAGAAACACCAAAAGATATGTGTTCATTGTTGGTGGAACAATGGTTAGCTGGATTTCAAAGTTGTAGAAGGTTATTGCAGTCATAGTGGCTAGGAAGGAAATGATATGGATGACTTGGTTCATGGAAGAGTTAGGAAAGGAGCAAGAGAGTTGCAGATTGTATAGTGATAGTCAAAGAGCAATTAATTTGGCAAAGGATTCAGCCTTTCATTCAAGAACCAAACATATACAGCTTAGGTACCACTTCATTAGACAGCTATTGGAGGATGGACAGTTGAAGCTGGAAAAGATCCATACAAATAAGAACCCTATAGATATGTTAACAAAGGTGGTAACAAAGGAGAAGTTGAATCTTCATTCAACTTTTGTTGGTCTTCAAGATTGAACTTGAAGAGGGATACAAGCTAGAAACAAATTAGAAGATGTTGTTATATAGGTACAGGTACAGGTGCAATTGTTTATCTCCAAGTGGGAGATTGTTAAGTTATGGAGCTAAAAGCTTCACTAAATATGCAAATGGTGGAGGTTGCTAGGTTACATAGTAACCGACGTCGGTCAGACCCTATTGACATCGATCAGGGGTTGACCGGTATATGTTGACATCGATTAGGCATTAGCCGACGTTGGTCATCTCCAGACAGACAAAGACTAGCATCGGTCATCTGTGCATTCTAGAACTGGTCTAATTTTAGATGAATAGTTAGTTTGCATGTAAAGACTAATTTTAGTTTTGAGTCTACATTTCTAATTATTATTTTGTTTGGGATCTATTTAAGAGACCCATGGGGCTATATTGTAATGTAAGCAAGATCAAGAAGATCTACTAGTATTAGAGGTAACAAAAATTGGGTTGATTGTCACAATCAGAGTAGGAAAAAATAACCATTGGGTTGATTGTCACTGGAGGGAACAACTCTGTGTTTGGTTTGGTTGTAATTGATTGAGAGAGAGAACTCTTGAGGGAGAATTACTGTACACCCAAGAGTTGCTTATACATAAGTAATCAATTTTACTCCAAGTTCGTAACAGTAAGTATTTTGTTATTTGTGCTTAATATGTTCTTAGTATTTTATAAAGATAACTTCCTCACATATATGAATGAGTGAATGGTTGCATAAATAGTCAAACCCTATTTTTTGTATGCATAAATTGGCATGAACCATGTGTCTGTGAATAAGAAAGATTGACATAACAGGTCACAAATGAATTGAAGGATGTAACCAAAGTTTGAAATATTTTCTTGAGGATTGGGTAAGGCTTAAGGTATGTCCTATATATCATGAAACTCCATGTGTTTTGATAAATTACTAAACAAACCCTCTCAGGTTTTGTAACATGTGAGTGCACATAGTATAGATGAGGAATGGCTATTAGGTTAAGATAAAAAGCTTCTAAGCAAAAAACCTATTGTTTGTGAAAGGTTTTTAGGAGTGTGAAAACCCAAAACAAGCATCCTAATAGTTACCAAGTCTTCAAAAGGAGGCTAAAACCTAATAACTTGATTTAGAAACCCTATATACCCTGAATATATAGATAATGAGGTAATATATTACTAAGAAAATATTGGATAGAGAATGTAAATAGGATAATCAGTGCTTGGGGAAGGTGATTTGAGTATAGGAATACCTAGAACAATACTCACAGTAATGTGAGAACCTTTGAAAGGCAATTTAAGTCATTGATTTTTGTCTCAGCTAGTTCCAATCTAGTTCAACCCTGTATTAGGGTTTTGATAAGAAAATGATCATATGAGGTTAATCCAACATGGAAATTTTTTAATTATATGACATTGGATGTGACATGGAGTGAGGTAAAATATTTTTTGGATTTTAGAAAACATCTATATGTGTTTGTACTTATTAAGGGATTTGAGAGTTAAAAAGTGTTCCAAAGGCCTAATAGGCCTAAACAAAAAGTTAAACGGAATGAGAAAAGGGTCATGCCAAAGGATTTGAAAGATAAAAATCCATGGAAAGAATCATTTTGATAGGAGTTATTCAATTTAGTTTATGGTTTCCCCAAATACCTCCATAAAATTTTGTACATATAAGACTTATAAGAAAAATGGCTATAAGAGTGGGTCAAAAGGCAGGGCCAAGATGCATAAATTATTCTAAATGCATAATAGAAGGTATATAATGAGAAGAGAGGTCTAAATATATTGTGAGAAGAATATATAAAGTATAAATAATCATGAATCATTGTAACCATTGTGTATGTTTCCCCAAAAGGATTATGGGGAATGAGAGAATGAAGAAAAGTGAGTCTTGAGTCCAGAACAAAGGCATAGTTTTGGAGAAAAGTGGTTTTAGATCTACATGATTTGGTATCAGAGCCATATTGATGCTCTAGGAATATAAATATATATGTAAAGACTTGATGATTACATGGTTTATAGTGCATGTTACATGAAATTGTAGGTAAGTAGGCAATAAGGTAGATTGCAAGGATTTTGTTACAAGATAGAATTGAGAAAGTAGATTAAAGAAGGTATGAGTTATTTATGGTTAATTTATTGAATGTATTGATGATGATGTGTGATAGGTGAAGTAAATAAAATAGGTGAATAGTGTGGTGGTAACCCTGAATTAAGAGAGATTTTAATAAGCACAAAGAAGAGAATCTCATAAATAGAGCTTAGAAAAGACAAGGTAGTCCAAGTGTGAAGGAAAAGTAGTGGAAAGGCCCTAGTGAGGTCTGAAATAGAGAGATAGAAGGGTTACAAGTGTGACCCAACAATTTGGTCTAAGTGAGGCCAAAAAGAGAATAATCTACCCATATGAGGTACTTAAGATGAAGATGAAAAGAGAGGTATAAAGGAAAGTGAGAGATAGGGTTAAATATGAAAGCCACAAAGAAAGGAATATGGAGATAAAAATAAATAAAATTAAAGATACATTGGCAAGGATGGATAATGAGTTATTACATATGTGGAGTGTATACAGGCTAAGATGTGGAATCAAACATATAAAAAGCATCAGGTGCAACTTTATAGAAAGAGTGTAAGAGAGAGAGAAAACTAACAAGTAATGGAACATTTGGAAAGACAATGGATGAAGATGGAAACACAACTTGCCATGCAAGAGGAGAGAGAGGAAAAAAATCCTCAAAATTTTCAATCTAACTTTGATTTGTCATGGTTGAATGTAGGTAAAGAAAAAGAAGGTGAAGATCATGATTGCAATGAAAAAGATGAATGAACAACAATCCATAAAGAATAAGAAATTTATGAATGAATAAGTGTAGGTAAAACTGAAGATGAGGTGTTTTACTACCCTAAAGATGGTGAAATATTTGATAAATAAGATTAGAGAGAATAGAAGTAAACAACAGGTGTTAAAGAAGATAAATGCATAGCAGGTAGTGTATTTTTTGATGAATATTTTTTGATGAAGATGAATTTTTATAAAAAGACACAATAGGTTTGTTTGAAGATTAAATTGGATCAGAAAAGAAGAAACAATCACATGGGAAATAATGAAACATTGAGATGGTTACCAAGGAAGAAAGATAATATGATATGGACATGCTATGTTGATGAAGAGGCACAAATAACACTACTAGAGGAAGCAATAGAAAGAGAATGAATGTTCATCTTAAATTCCATGAAGATTGAAGAGGAACATGAAAGAAAACAAAACAAGAAGAGTAATCAAAATTATAAACAATAGTATGAGAGGTAGCATAAGAAATAATAGAGGTTAACCTAGAAGAGGAAGTAAAGGCATACATCTGGCAGTAAAGAGCACACATATTTGTATGATAGTTTTAATGAAGAAGAATGTGGGGGAAAATTTATTTTCTCCCCTTAGGACTATGATGTAGGTGGATATTATGAATTCCTAATAGTTGTTATAAAAGTTTATTAAGATTCATTAATGTGAGATAAATTTGAATTTGAATTCCAACAAGTTTTTTTCTTTCCAAAAGGGATTTTCAATTTTTTTTTGTAGTCTAAGTAGATGTTAATTTTATGTCATGTTTAAAAATGTTATAATATACCTATAAGGTCACTTGAGAGGTATTAAGAGTGGTTATGTGTTAATGAGTTAATATGTTGGGATAAGTTGTGAGGTGGCAGTCCACCACCCTATGTGGGTTTAGGAATTGATGGAGGTTTATTGATTCAAGAAACAATTATTTTGCCTTGTCATTAGAATATGATATATAGAAAGTGGATTGAGTGTGTGGTTTAAGAAGAGAGGTGGAGGAGGAGTAAACAAGGCAAATATTATTGAATGAAGGAGGGAAGTTTGTGAAGATAAGGTATATGACTGTAAGTCATCTTGTAATGAATAAACACTTCATATGAATATGCTGATGATGGACATGTTGATCTTAGTGGAGATTGAAAATATTTACATGATAAGTATTTTTTTAAAACCTAAGATTAAGAATATTCATTAATGAATCTACTTACATTGAATTTTTATATGTTTTGTGTTTATGAATTGTGAAAAGGCATAAGCTAATGATAAAACATTTCTTTGAGAATGTTTACAAATAATCTTGTGTTTGGTAAGTAATTTTTTGGTTGTACTCAAGATTTTTTTAGTATTTTATAAAGAAACCTTCCTTACATATATGAATGATTGAATGGTTGCATAAATATTCGAACCCTATTGACTATATGGATGGATTGGCATGATTCTTATGTTTGTGAATAAGAAATTTTGATAGAACAAGTTACAAATGAATTCAAGGATGTAACAAAACTTTGAAATAGATGACTGAGGATTGGGTAAGGCTTAAGGTATGTCCTAGATACTATGAAACTCTAAGTGTTTTGATAAATTACTAAAAAAAACCCTCCTAATTTTTGTAACCTATGACTGCACACAATATAGATGAGGAATGGTTATTAGGTTAAGATAAAAAGACTACAAGTGAAAAACCTACTATTTGTGAATGGTGTTTAGTAGTGTGACAACCCAAAACAAAGGTCCTAGTAGTTACAAAATCTAAAAAAGGAGGCCAAAACCTAATAAATTTCTTTAGAAACCCTATATACCCTGAATATATAAATAGTAAGGCAATATATAACTAAGAAAATGTTGGACAGAGAATGTAAAAAGGACAACCAATTCTTGGAGATAGTTCTTGTTGTCATCAAACTGTGCACCCTAGGATACTCTATGAGGTTCCTACAATTTGATACAATATGGAATCATTTCTCAAGTTTTTGGTGAACTTGTAAGAGATATGAATCTCTAGATTATGAGGGCTAGCTCCCTAGATCAATATTTAAGTTATTATCACATAATCTAATGCTTTTTTATTGGAAAAGGGTTAGGAGTTTCCATGAAAAGGAAACTACACTAAAGAGGTGATACACCAAGACATATCCCATAGACTATCAAACTCCTACTAAGAAACAAATATTTCCAAGACCAATTTTGGGAATTGAAGGATCCTAACATAGTGTTTCAATGTGAAGGTAGGCATACATAAGATGATCAACAAGATAACTGATCTAGGAGTAGATTGCACACCATAAAGATAATTGCATACTTGAGGAAGAGCCTAGTACATTCATACACTTCACATGACCTTTTAAAATTATAACTCTTTCTTAAAAATAAAGGATAAAGAGGAGTAAGGATGACACCATTACTTATCTCCACTATACATCACTCTCATAATCAAACTTGTATTCAATGTTGAAAGATAAAATGTAATGTCATACCAACAGGGTCTCACCATACTAGCCGTGGTCTCCCCATGGTCTATTTGATACTTGTATCAAGTGATTCACCCCATATATATAACACATTAATCACCACTTAAAAAATTCATTTATATCATTGTGTATTGACTGAGATGACATAGTCAACTTTGTTTTATTTGTGTGGATCCTACTATAAGCTTGTTTCACTTCCTTGGAAGAGTCATATGGGATCCTTATATTTGCATGAAGGTCACAAAAGTATTTGATTATATTTATATTCTTCTTGAAAGTTTTGAAACACTCTTAAACACTCATTTTTATCTCACTATCAACCTACCTTACTGTAGGTTGGCATTTTGACATTGTACGGATAGAGGGTGATCAAAGTGAGCTACGTTTGATGAGTTACCCTCCTTTCACCCTGCTCTAAGGTTGATAAAACCCCCTTAACCATTGGGAACCTTTTAACATATGATGATAAAGATAAAATTTAACTTGAGTTGAATACATATTCATCCCCCTTTTGAGGCTTGTAGATGTTATTGACTAATGATAGTGGTTTTTAGCCACTTTTATGCCTTACAAAATCCATCTTCCACTCATTCTCTACTCCTAAAAATTGGCATGGGAATTATATGTGGATATGAATACCATATTAAGACATAAGGATATTTCAAAACCACCATGATATCATTGTATGAAAACCTCAAAAACATGTAGGAACTTTATTTTGTCCATTTAAGGACTGTGAGCCCTGAACTCAGTCTGATCATTCTTTGAAAGGAAAACCTTACCTTGCCATAGAATCTAACCTTCATGACATGAATACTATGATATTTTGGGTATGATATACCCTAAAAATTCATTCCATCATTTTTTCCCCATTGACACCTCTATACCAACCTCTTGATGCTCCTGTGTAAGGTGACTGTAAGGCACTCTTCTAACAAGGCAGTGAATAAGGATAATTGAACAATTTTCTTTGAAGGGGTAGATAATATAATATCTCACAATGGAATTAAATTAAATAAAATTTAAAAAATTATTCCAATCATATTATACATATTTAGGAGATCCTTCCATGTTGAAAAACTTAGGTTACCCATCTATGGTCGTAATCTTGAGAAACAAGAATAATTGGGGAATATCCTTCAAGGAAATTGAGAGAGAAGGAAGTAGATGGTGAGAAAACTATGGAGAAGGACTATTAAAAATTTAAAAAACTTCATCAAACTCACACAACTCCATGGATTCTTAAAAATAAGAAACAAATGGACAACCATACCCCTCTTGAATGCAATTTCAGAAAACGTTGCATAGAGTCAAAATGATTATTCATAGAGGAGGAACCAAATTGAAACTTCTTGATATGAAAGTGAAGTGTATTTAGATTAATATCCACACCCATAAGCACTCTTCCTAATTCCACTTGTACATCCTATAAAAAGTGATTGAATTTCCCTTCTTTGGCTTGCCAAGTGAAAATGGAGAAAAGCAAGTTGTAGATGAACTTTATTGAATTATACTTACAATACAAATATGTAAATGACCTTTGGCAAGGTGAAGAGTCACTACAACATGTTTTTAATTGATGGTGGACTTGATAAAACCATACAAGTGCCCAAAAACTCTTATTTTTGAGGATAAACTACCATTTCATGATCATAAAATATGTATGTCACTTGATTGATTATGACATGATTTGAACTTATCTACATTGATATCCACCTTGATGACATATTTTGTAACCTCCACCATTTGTACAAATCAAATAATTAGCTAGAAAAATGGCCAAATGACCCTTTTACCACATGAAACCTAGCAAATGGCCAATTTGTGACTTCAAGACACCTTGAAATAATTCAAAGACCATTTTAGTACATTTTAAATAGAATTTGTCACTTTGACTAAGTTTGACTAGGTTTGACCAATGTTGACTTTAGTTGATTGAGCCAGTATAAGGAGGATGGGTTTCAACAAGGACTAGGGAAAGGGTAAGTGATACATGTAGGATAATAGATGACCCTATAGGAAATATTAAACTTTCTATAAAATTTAAAAATAGTGGGGGTTGGCCCAAATTTTACTTAGGGTCAAATTTGGTCATCATTTTTGGTGATTCTTAAGGGTAGGATGCCTGCTATGCCTAAGACCAGTTACCTAATCCTTCCATTGGGCATGGATTCACACATATGAAAACTCTAATTAACTTAAATAGACCTTTAGCTCAAGGGAAACAATTTTGTTGACACACGTAAAAAAATAAAGAAACACACCAAACAAATGAAAGGAAACACACTTATGCAATGAATCACTTAGAAAACATAAAATAAACACACTCTAAAGTATAAAAAATAGATAGATAGAAATGATCATCTTGGATCAAAAAAAAAAAAATTCATATCACCTCCTTGAAATGGACTAGAAAGATATGCAAGCTTGCACTTAGGATTTGCCCTTGTTTTCCCAAGGGCTTGTTTACCTTTCATGGTGCTTACATTAGTTTCATCTAGTTCCACAACCAATAATATATGTTCAATGAAAACATACTCTTCTTGATTGGTTGAATGGAAACCATATCCCTTGATTAAAGTGATTTTACATTGATTATAGACTCACTTGATCTTCACATTCAACCTCAACCTCAAGTGGATTTTCATCATAAAGGTTGTATTCATTTTGAAAAGGAGGTTTTTCATCAAACTTTGGTATGTCTAGTAGCTGAATGCATGGGAGAGGTTATTCAAAAATTACTACCTCTCTTGGTACCTTGTACTCTTCATATATCTTATGCATTTGATCTTCTTGAGATGAGTCATGCTTACCTTGCTCTTCTTGTGGAGGTGCTTCATGATATCTAATAGGTTTAGCTACAACATCTCCTTTAAAACTCTTCTCATCTCTTCACGAAGTGGAGATGCATCATCCAAGCTCAAGCAAAAATTTTCAATATCATCCTAAAATAACAACTCTTCATTATCAATAGAAAAAAATTGAAGTTTATCAGAGTTCTTTCCAATCTCTTGTGGAACATCATGTTGGCTAGTGAGCACCTCTTCTTCACCTTGTGTTATAGGTTGATCATCATCATCTTCCATGAAGCATATCAATTCATCAATACTCTCAAGGTCTACTTGTTCTTGTCTTACCATTTAAGTGTCTTCTTTTCTCAAAACCTTTATTGGTTGCTCTATATCATCATCTCCTTCTTCAGTGTGTTCAAGTAACTCATCTATGATAGCATCTTCCCCCAACTCTCTTGTGGAGTCTTTAGAAAAATTAGCTAATCTTTAGCTTATGAAGGAAATAGAGAAGAGGTACTAAATGGAAATTCTTTAGATTCTTTGTTAACCTTATCCACATTGTTATCCTTCTTTTAAAAGTTCACAAGAATAGTACCTTGGATACTACTCTCTCTATGAGTATCCCTTTGCATGAGGTTTTGTTTTTCTGATGTGAGGAAAGGAATATATATTTCTTGTACTAATAAGGCTTGAAAACCTCCTCTGCCATCATTCACAAACTAATCTTGAGATTTTCCCCAATGATCCAAATGTTCCTCTCCTTGAACCATGTTGGTATGGATTGGAACAACCTTTGTGGATGGAATAGAATTAGGTTATAGCTATTAAGATACCTATTGAAAACTTGATGACCTTGGTTATTTTATTGGGGATTGGGTGGAGTAATTACTTGTAATTGAGCTTAGTTGAGTTGAGTTTGTAATGATCTAATCATTTCATCTTTGTCTATAACATTATCCACCTTCTTGGGAGTGATTATAGACTTGACATTGGCATTGGGAGAATTATCTACACTTGGGATTTAAAATGAACTATGAGATAACAAAGGCATAACAAATCTTAGGGATAATTTCCCAACTAGTATCAAACTATTCTCAGCTTCAATAGCTATCTCATATGCATCAGGTAGAGTAAATATTCCCATTTATTGCAACATTACTATGACATTAGTTTTAATGGCCTTGAAATAAGTGGGGAACACAAATCTTGGAGGGGGTATCATGATAGGTGGAAAATTATGCCATGTTCTTTGAAATATTTCATTGAAATCTCCCATGGATTCATTAGAACCTCTCGTTATCACATTCAACTGATGGATTAGTGAAATGTGATCACTTTTTTTCATAAACCTATTCACCAACATCTCTTCAAATCTATACCAATTAGTGATTCCACCAACTCCCAATTTCCTATACGAATCAAGTGTTTTACCCTTTAGAGACATGGCAAGTAGCCTAATAGCTATGTTGACTTGAGTGATATTGTGGAAATTGCAAAAAAATTGAGATGTCCCTAATGTGTTCAGATGGGGTAATAGAACCTTCTCCATTGAAGCTAGGGGAATTTTTGGTAGTGTAGACATCGAATTCCTAACACCATTTGTGTTGAAATTTTCAATCTTACTTAAATTGTACTTAAATGCACATTTTAGGTAAAAATCCATGAAACACACTAAATGGTTCAAACATATCATTTACAAGTGCCAATTTATGTTAAAGTATCCCTAAATGGGGCAATCTAATTTATGGGCCAACTAACTTTGACCAATTCATTTTGAGTCAAAATGATGATTTTGCCTTTTTGTGCTCTAGATCACTCTTTTCTTCTAATTCATTGGTACACATCACATACATTTGTTAGTTTGTGTTGGAAACATCCTAAATGGGAATATGGTTCTAATGTATCTAATGTCACCTTAAAATTATTACCAAGTCAAATTATAGCTCAATAATATGACTTTATGACTATTTTGATTAATTGAGGGCCAATTTCTAAAAAATTGCACAAATGTTGATTAACTTTGTTTAAGGCTAATTAATTCAAATCAAGATCTTAAGTGGATTTTACATGATATTTGTTGAATATTTATTTTTGAAAATTGATTTCTATTAACTACATCATCAGGTGCATCATTTATTGGGAAGACATCCCTAGGTCATAAATGCCACAAATATTATGATTATGGGTCTCACATGCCTCATAATGACCCTCCATTCCTCTTCAATTCTCCTTTTTCCAAATTTAAGATGAGGATAATTATGGATTAAATTCAAAATATTGAATTAATCCTCAACCACACATCTTCATCTCAAGATGGATAGTTCAAGTTGATTCTGGTCATTCTTGAAAATCTATAAATAGAGAGGCTATTGACATAATTTTTAAGCATGCATATTGAAAATTTATAATGTTAAATTATTTCTACAATCATTTGAATTTGATTATTTATTTTGTTTTCAAGCTTCATTGATAGGCTAGTTTAGTGATTTCAAATCATGAGCCTAAGTTTTGTGGAGTGTTCTTGAGACATTAGCAGAGTTTTCCACCATTATTGATAAAGACAAGGATGCTTGATCAAGGGAGAACATGCTTTTGAGCCACTTTTGGAAAATGGATTCAATTGGGAAGGTATAGATTTATTACTTTCTTTCATTTGTCATTAATTGTCATTAATAATTCTCATATGAATAGATAGGCTTAATTTGATTTGTTATTATGCATTCTTCCTTTGGTTTATTGGACTAATATTTGACTAATCATGTTATGTAATCATCTCTACATTTTGGCATGCCTAGTGGGACTATAACCCACAAATTTAGTCATAAAGCCTTTACAAACAACCTACTTACTATTTTCATGTAGGCTCTTAGAGTATGGAAGCAAAGAAAGAAAAAAATTGAGCAAAAAATCCCACTTTTATAAACCATGATTTTATTCTTGAGATATCCCAACTCGGCTTTGATTCATCCTAACTCAGCTCTAGTTCATCCTAACTCAGCTCTGGTTCATCCCAACTCAGCTTTAGATCATCATGACTCAGCTCTGGATCATCCTAACTTAGCTCTGGTTTGGCCCAACTCAGCTCTGGTTCACCCCAACTCAACTCTAGTTTGACTCTAATCAGCTCTGGATCATCTCAACTTGACTCTATTTGGACTTAACTCAGCTCTAGTTCGTCCTAACTCAGCTCTGGTTCTCCTTAACTCACCTATATCCAACCCAACTCCCCTATCCAACCCAACTCACTTATCAACCCAACTCGACTATCCAACCTAGCTTGCCTATCAACCTAACTCACCTATCAACCCAACTCACCTATCTAACCCAACTCACCTATCCAAATTGACTTGCTTATCAACCCAACTCACCTATCAATCTGACTCACCTATCAACTTGACTCACTTGTCTAACCCAACTCGACTATCCAACCTGACTCACCTATCAACCTGACTTGCTCATCAACCTGACTCACCCATAAACCTGACTTGTCTATCCCAACTTAACTCACTTGTACAACACAACTCACCTGTTGAGCCTAACTTGCATATCAACCCAACTCAGTTGTCAAACCAACATAACTATTAACTCGAGAGCTAAATTCTTAATGTCATTTGCTCAAAATCTTAAGTGCTTCAAATTAGGCCCTTATAATTGTGTTTTTGTAGGCTGAGGGGGTACTTTATAATTTGGGTTTAATGATTTTGACTAACCAAACACACTTTAATTTGGGTTTAAAGTGAACATGCTTGATTTCACACATTTGAATTAGTGCTTAAAATAAACCTAAGATTTAAGTCTTAGATACATTTTATCTAGTGCTTAAAACACATCATAACTCTTTCAACATTTTAAAATTTGGTGTTTTAATCATGAAATTAGGCTAAGTCTTGAATCTTAAATTTGGGCTTAAAATGAACTTAGGTCTTTATTACTTCATGTGTCCTTTTTTGTGCAATCTTTTACCATTTTAATAATTAAGGCCAAGGGCCAAAAAGAACATCACCTAATCACTTATTTGGTGCTTAAAATTGAACTCATTTATCAAGTTTGTATGCAATAGGTGATTAATTAACTGATTGGAAAAAATAAGGACGTTACATGTATGCTCTTCCATCCACCCCCTTTAGAGAACTTTTAGAATCAAAAGTGTCATCTTTATTTCAAGCAAGCCTAGTCTAAAACTTAGAAATATTGTTGTCTAAAGCTCTCCCTAAAAAATCATCATAGTTTGGGGTGATCTTGAAAATGACCCTAAAGTATTTCTTTTTATGTCTTTCATATCATTGCATCTTGGCTTGCAAGGGGGACTTCATTACCTCCTATGAGTTCTTTAGGGAAGCTTTGACCTAGGGTTTCATCTCCTGGCACTGACTTCAAATTACTCCCACTAGGATTAGATGTTTGAGCAGTTAAACCACTTTTTAGTGTTAGAGTGCACATGGGACATAATGTGAATAATTAGACATCACACTACACTAAGTGAAAAATAGTATGTAGTGGCTGGAAAAAGTACTAGACCTATTTACAATAAGCCAAGTGCTACAGACCCAAAATCCATGCTTTTATTTTGCATCATTTGATGTGAAATTCATTGTGTAATTGATTCCCCTAGAAACGTTTGAAAACTTGTTAGTTTAGTCGACCCTACTTTGCCATACCTTATCAGTTTAGACTTATGACATTTGTTTTTTTGTCATTAGCTTGATCTTGATTTGTGTCTAAAACTACTTGTTAACTTAAATAACTTATCCAAAACACATTGTCCTCAATTTTCTTGAGCAAGGGAGGTGTTATGCTGTCTAATTAGAAAATTTATCTTTTCCTTGTTCAAATTGTTATAAAAAACATTGTGTCATATCACCCACTTTAGTGCAGTCATGATGCCCAATTGAGTCTAGATCTTTTACCCAATTTATTTAAGTCCCTCATTTATAATCCACATTTAAAATTAAACCTTTTTGAGTTTTAAGGGTAGGTGTGTCAAAGTGGGTTTTCAATTTATACACTAAACTTGTTCTAACTTGAATTTAATTTTCCATTTGGATTGAGTGCTATTTATTAGACTCAAAATCACATTATCATCTTAGTGGACTCAAATCATCTTGCATATGGCTTACACTTTGAGTCCTAGAACATATTTTATTCTATTAGAGTCATGTGGTGATATGGTGCCACCCATTTGATTCTAACCTTGTACTTAGTGATTCAATCATGTTTTTACATCTTGAGTTATTTAGTTGATTTTATCTTCTTTGAAATGTGGAGAGCTTTCCTCTAATTTTCTAAGGTCAACTCCTCAAAGTTAAAACTAACTTTTATGGTATAAACGTATCACAAATATCTAGGATTTGGTGTACTATTTTTCACTTTAGATCTTTGAGTTACCTTACCCTCTTCTAATCTATATGATTTCAGCTTTACCAAAGGTTGAGTAAATTTGTTAACCAATTATTATAATTGTGTGTGGTTCCAAGCCACCCTCTGTTTATAGTCTCTTTGGTGCCTTAGTCATTTTTTTGAATAAAACCAAGCATACCATGTTTGAATGTTTGTGAAGCATTGTCCAAATCTTGACAAAATGCTAAGAAGACTCTTTTTAAACAATGACACTAAAGTACACTTGCAATAGGGTTTCTTATGGCCCTAGTTGCAAGGTAGAGAATCTTTATGATGGACATAAACACCTAATATTATTTGAGGATGTTTCCCTCTTTGGGCCCATCTGTTAAAAACCAATTGCATCCATTCCAATTTTCATATGTCATCCTCATCCTTCCCCTTCAATTTTTGCTCCATGCTCAAAGGTAACTATTTTGGGGTACCCTTCTCCTTCGGCTTGTATGAGCAAGCAAACTCCACAATGCACAAAGGTTACCATTTTAGGACTTCTTCCTTTGGTTTTCACAAGCAACCAAATTAAGAAGTGTCCAGTCATTACCATTTTAGGACCTCCTCCTTTGGTTTACATAAACAACTAAATTAAAAAGCAACTAGTCACTACCATTTTAGGACCTCCTCCTTTGGTTTGCACAAGCAACCAAATTAAGAAGCATCTAGTCATTACCATTTTAGGAACTCCTCCTTTGGTTTGAATGAATAAACAAACTAAGAAGCATCTAGTAATTACCATTTTAGGACCTCCTCCTTTAGTTGTCACAAATAACCAAATTAAGAAGCGTCTAGTTTGTACCATTCATGGTCCGTAACTAGTTTTTGATGAACCTATTATTGAATAACCTCCATTTGATGAACCAATTGTGTTTGATCCCTTCTTCAATAGTCTAATTTTTGGAGAGTCCATTATTGAATTGCAAACCATTGATCCCATTAAACCAAATGTTCCCCACTTTATAAATTTTGTGTTGATCTTTGAGCCAAAACAAGAACCATTACCTCTTCAAGATCCATATTATGAGGATCAAAATGTGTTCAAAATTGTTTTTTTGCAACCAATTATTAACCAAAACCAAAATTTTATTATTGAAACATCCATTTATGACAAGTCAACTTATGATACATTGTCTATTCATATTTTATCTATTTTTAAAGAGCCTCATCTCCTTGATAATCCAATCTCTACAGAGTTGTCTCTTGATATTTCCCACTCATTAAGGAGTCTCACTTTGATAGACATGATTCTTTTGAGATGTCCCTTAAGTGGTTCCCTCTCTTTGAGGGGCTTCACTTAGATGAGTCAGTTTATATTGAACCCTTCCAAGATGAATTAATTTTTATTGAGCCCATTATGCCATCATAGACCATTACTTGTCAAACATTTAGCATTCAACAAAACATTATCAAAACAACCACATCAGATGAAGAATTAGAATTAAATTCAAGTTCTATTTCTAAACTAAAATCAGATTTAACATCAAAAATAGAATCAACATCAGTTACAACATTGGATTTAGAGTCTCTTATTTGGGAATCAGATTCAAAAATAGATTATAGTCATGGTTTTTAAAACATTGGTTATAATTGACTTATAGATCAATTTAAATATATTTATTATCCTTCAATGGCTTTGGAGGATGATTACATTAGCATCAATATAAGTTCTAGTATATTCTATGAGGATTGTGCTTCCTTTTACCATTCCATTATTACCTCCCAACATAGACATTATATTGGCATTCCACCTCCCACAAGTGTCGATTGGGACTAAAAAAATCACACTTTATTGAACTGCATCCATGGTGACATATCATTTATAGAATATCGATGGGGTTATGACCAAATTCATTCAGAATAAGAACAATCTCCTCATGAATTTTTTTTGGAGGCACTAGGGGATAAGGAAAGATCAAATTCAACATATTTTAGTGAAACCTTTTTGAAGGTGTTAGAAGACAAACAAATTCAAAAGTTAACATCTCTTTGTGAAACCTTCTCAATGGTGCTATGGGATGATCAGAACAAATTCATTGGTGAAAACCTCATTGAGGCACTAATAACTGAGCACAAAAGTTCTTCACTATTTACTTGATGTTATTCAAGATCAAATTAAAATACCTTCTAATCTACAACATAATCAAATGGTAGTTACTCTCAAGATCAAGCAATATAACAATTTGGTGGTCCTATCGAGAGCATCTTTAGAGGTCTTCAACCTTGCCACAACTAAAATTATGTCAAATTTGGTATCAAAAATATTACGTGTGACTAAAAATCCTAATCATCATTTTTTCCCATCCATTATAAATTCCATTATCACCCACCCATTTATTACCCACTTATATCATTTATCATTGGTAGCACTTTCCTTTACAGAGGCTATGAAGTTATCTTGTCTTGACGTTTGAAGGAAGCAGAATTGATTGCCAATAGGGATCATAATAGCATTGTTTAGGTCCAGATCATTAATAAGTTTTTAATAGATCAACTTTTTTGAAAGGGACTTAAGTAACATTTTTTTATAAATTGATCATTTCTATTATCTCATATATTGACTAGGATATGAATCTCCCTATCAACAAGAACAATAGAATAATTTTTCACTTTTCCAATTAACATTTGCCATTACCATGCCTCATCTCTTGGGGGCAACCCTATAGACCCTTTTTATGCATTATTATACCATTATAATTGATGAACCATGCCATTTGAACTACATTGACTTGAGGTCCTTTGGGACTATGTAGTCAACATCCACTTGTCTTGTACATCTGGAGTCAGCTCAACCAACCCCTTCCTTTTCTTCTCTTCCCCCATTTATTCTATCATTATTCCTCTTTAATTAGGGAATAATTATTGTGTCATTTTTATTTATTATGTTGTGGTGGACAGTAATGCCTCTACCACACATGCATAAACATTTGTATTTAAACCACACTAACTTGATTTTTTTGTGTGTGTTTATTTGAGTTTTCTTGGTGTTTTGTTGTGTTTTTTTGGTGTTCCGTTTTGATTTCATACCTCTCATTTTATTTCTTCTCCTTTTCTCTTTTTATTACTTCTTATCTCATTTTTTTCTTGTGTTTCCTTATATGTTTTTGCTTATCTCTTTTGTGTTTCAGAACATCTTGATGATTCACATGGATCTTGGTTTTTTGTATCTTTATCCTATGTTACTAAATTATTTTTGGACCATTTTAATTATTTGATTATTGTTTGTGTCTTATTTTTCTATTTGATTTTATTTTTCTCTTTTATGACTAAGAATACCTCGATGGTCCACATGGATCTTGATTATTCATATCTTGGTCTCATGTTGCTTAGATGTTCTTATTATTTGTTTTTAAACATTTTTTTCCTACTTAAGTCTTGATTGATCATAAATTGATTTCAAGTTAGGTTTATTTTTTTCTTTATCTTTACTTTTTTCGTTTAAATGTATATAGCTGTAACTCTGGTTTTGGTCATTATTTTACCATTATCCTTAGTTATATGTATTTACATTTGAACCATCTTAGTGAAATTGGAATATTATGTCATTATAAGTTATTCACATGTATGATGCCTAATCTATTTTTCTATAGTAAGAACTTTGTGCTCAGGTTTCAAAGTCTTAATGTCAACATCACTTCAATGAACATTTCTCAAGAACACTTTGCATAGTCTAGGCTCATGATATGGAATTATGCATCTAGGTATTATACATTTTAGCACTCAAATCTATGCTTATATGTGAATATATTTTCATACATTATGTGTCTAATCAATTCTTGGTTAGTTTTCATCATTTATCATTCCATTTTCTCCCAAACATGGGTGAACTACATTGGCCTAAAGTTCATGTTGGAACATAAGTCCATGGAACTATGTAGGAAGTGCTTAATTTATATTGAGGTTATCTCAGCTATATTTCATTCTTCTTTTCATCTCTCTTGTCACTTTTTTAATTCTCATATGATGGGTTTTATATGGATTTCTAAGCCATTACAGCATCACATGTATGTTTTCACCCACTCACTTTAACCTATATTTTGGGTTATATCCTTGAGCTATTTTGCTTACCAATTACCCATATTGGGGCATAACATCTAAACCATATCCAAATCAAATCATCTCTATAGGGGAAAATCATTATTTATTCTTTATCAATGATCAAAATTATCCTAATAGGGAAATACTATTTTATCATTATCACATATACTCTACTAGGGCACTTATTATTATCTTCTCTTTAGAGACCTTGTTCTAGTGGTGTTTCACTTCTTGAAGTAGATCATTATCCCTTTTCCTCTAATTCCAAGCTCTCCACACTAATTCCCAGAATGGTAGTATTCTAGTGTGTAACTTATCTTGGGATTGATCAATGTCATAAGCATCCATCTTGTACTCTCAAATTAGATTTAAAGTGTGTCCCTTACATTTATGGATTGTATCTTTCCCATTCCCCTATCTACTAGGGCCTATTATACCCATAATTATATTTTTATCATTGATTTTAATCACATGTGCAAGCATTGGCTCATCTGGATGTGATCTATTCCATAGGTTAATCTCTCACTTTCTTTCTCTTTTTGAGAGTCCATATTTTTCTTCCATCCTAGTATGTCCTCTCAATGGGGCATAATGGTTCTATTCCAATTTATTCTTGACAATTTTTTTTGAAAAGATGTTTATTTTCTTGAATGTATCGCTACACTTTCTCAAATAGGGGGAAAATGTAGACATCCAATTCCTAACATTATTTGCGTTGAAATTGTCAATCTTATTCGAATTGTACTCAAATGCACATTTTAGGTCGAAATACATAAAATGTGCTAAATGGTTAGAAATTGTCATTTAAAAGTGCCAATTTAGGTCAAATTATCCATAAATGGGGAAATGTAATTTATGGGCCAACTAACTTTGATCAATTCATTTTGAGTCAAAATGATGATTTTGCCTTTTTGTGCTCTAGATCACTCTTTTATTCTAATTAATTATACATGTCAATTATCTTTGATATTTTGTGTTGGAAACATCCTAAATGGGAATATGGTTTCAATGCATTTAAATTCACCTTCCAATTCTTCCTGAGTCAAATTATGACTCAATAATATGACTTTTTGACCATTTTGATTAATTAAGGGCCAATTTACAAATAATTACACAAATGTTGATTAACCTTGTTTAAGGCTAATTAATCCAAATTGAGATATTAAGTGGATTTTCCATGAAATTTATTAAATATTTATTTTTGAAAATTGATTTCTATTAACTGCATCATTTCTTGGAAAGACATCCCTAGGTCATAAATGCCACAACTATCAAGATTATGGGTCTCTCATGCCTCATAATGACCCTCCATGCCTCTTCAATGCTCCTTTTTCTAAAGTCAAGATGAGGATAATTATGGATTTAATTTTTAATATTGAATTAATCCTCAATCACACATCTTCATCTCAAGATGGAGGGTTTAGGTTGATTCTGGTCATTCTTGAAAATATATAAATAGAGAGGCCATGGACATCATTTTTAAGTTTCAATATTGGAAAGTTATAGTGTTAAATTATTTCCACAATCGTTTGCATTTAATCATTGATTTTTTTTTCAAGATTCATTGATAAGCTAGTTTGATGATTCCAAATCATGAGCCTAAGTTTTGTGTAGTGTCCCTAAGACATTGGAGGAGTTTTCCACCATTGTTGATGAAGACAAGGATGCTTGATCAAGGTAAAATATTCTTTTGAGCTTCTTTTGGAGAATGGATTCACTTGGGAAGGTATAGATTTCTTACTTTTTTTCATTTGTCTTTCATTGTCATTAGTAATTCTCACATGAATAGATAGGCTTAACTGGTTTGTTCTTATGCATTGTTTCTTTGGTTTATTGGAATAACATTTGACTAATCATGTTATGTAATCCTCTCTATAGGTAGCATTAGGATGAATAGGGTCATATGCAGGAAGATTGATTGGATTTTAAATGTTGAAGGCTAAGAAAGGATGTTTCTTAGCCATCTCTTCTTCTTCCTCTTGACAATGAAATATAATGTGGAAAACTTGATCTACAACTAGAGATTCTCACCTTTTAGAGTCGCAAAATTTTGTATTAAAAAACTTCTACAACCTTGTGCTTGTCAAGACCAGCATTCCTCTTGACATTGAAGTAATTAGGATCAACTGTCCCATTGGGTGTGCTAGAACTATTGCCATCAAATTGTGCACCCTAGGATACTCTACGAGGTTCCTAAAATTTTATGAAACATGGAATCATCTCTCAAGTTATGGGTGAACTTGTAAGAGAGATGAATCTATAGGTTATGAAGGATATCTCCCTATAGTCATATTTAAGTGATTATCACCTAATCTGATGCTTTGTTTATGGGAAAAGGTTTAGGAGTTTTCATGAAAAGGAAAATACACTAAAGAGGTGATATAACAAGACATATCTCAAAAACTATCACACTCCTACTAAGAAACAAAGATTTCCAAGAATAATTCTAGGCATTGAAGGATCCTAACATAGAATTTCAATGTGAAGGTAGGCATACATAGGATGATCAACAAGATAACTGATCTAGGGGCAGATTGTACACCATAGAGATAATTGCATACTTGAAGAAGAGCCTAGTACATTCGTACACTTCACATGGCCTTTTAAAATCAAAAATATTGTTTAAAAATTAAGGATAAAGAGGATTAAGGATGACACCATCACTTATCTCCACTATAAATCACTCACACACTTCGACAAAATGTTCTTAACTCAAAATCAGACTTGTATTCAATGTTGAAAGACAAGATGCAATATCATACCAGCAGGGTCTTTCCATACTAGTGGTGGTATCCCCAGGGTCTATTTGATACTCATCTCAAGTGCTTCACCCCATATTTAGAACACACTAATTAACAGTTAAAAATTGCCTTTAGATCATTATATATTGACTGAGATAACATAGTCAACTATGTTTTGTTTGTGTGGATCGTGCTATAATCTTGTTTCACTTCATTAGAAGATTCATATGGGATCCTTATATTCCTATGAAGGTCACAAAATTACTTGATTATTTTTAGATTCTTATTGAAAGTGTTGAAACACTCTCAAACACTCATTTTTAGCTCACTGTCAGGCTACCCTGCTATAGGTTAACATTTTGATATTGTACCAATAGAGGGTGATCAAAGTGATCTACATTTGATGAGTTACCCTCATTTCACCCTGATCTTAGGTTGAAAAAACCCCATTAACCATTGGAAACCTTTGAAAACATGATGAGAAAGATCAAAATGTAACTTGAGTGGAATAAAAATTCATCCCCTTTCTCATGCTTATAGATGTTATTAACTGTTGATAGTGGTTTTTAGCCACTTTTAGGCCTTGCAAAATCCATCTTCCACTCACCCTCTACCCTTCAAAATTGGCATGGGAACTATATGTAGATGGTAATACCATATGAATACATAAGGATCATTAAAATAAACCATGATATTTTTGTATTAAAACCTCAAAAACACTTAGGAACTCTATTTTGTCCATTTAAGGACTGTGAGCCCTAAACTCAAGCTGATCATTCTTTGAATGGAAAAAATTACCTTGGCATAGCATCCAACCTTGATGGCATGAATACTATGATATTTTGGGTATTATATAATCTCAAAATGAATTTCATAATTATTTCACCATTGACACCTTTTTACCAACCTCTTGAAGCTCATGTGTAAGGTGACTTTAAGTGCACTCTACTAACAAGGTAGTGAACAAGGACAATTGAACAATTTTCTTTGAAGGGGTGGTTAATATAATATCTCAAAATGGAATTAAATTAAATAAAATTTCAAAAATGATTGTAAGCATATTATGCATCTTGAATAGCTCCTTCCATGTTGCAAAACTCAAGGTACCGATCTATGGCTACAATCTTGAGAAACAAGTACAATTGGGGAATATCCTTCAGGGACACTGAGAGAGAAGGAATTGGATGATGAGAACACCATGAATATGCCCTATTCCAAATTTTAAAAACATAATAAATATCACACAACTCCATTTATTCTTGAAAATAAGAAATAGATGCACAACCATACCCCTCTTGAATGCAATTTCATAAAAAGATGCCTGGAGTCAAATTGATTGTTCATAAAGGAAGAGGCACCAAATTAAAACTTATTGATATGAAATTGAGTTGAATTTAGATTAATATCCACCCCTAGAGGCACTCTTCCCAACTCCACCTATATGGCCTATAGAAAGTGATTGAAATTGCCCTTCTTTGGCTTTCCAAGTGAAAATGGAGGGAAAAAAGTTGCAGATGAACTTTCTTGCATCATCCTTTCAATCCAAATGTGTAAATGACCTATAGGGAGGTGAAGAGTCATTCCACCACATTTTCAATTGATGGTAGACATGAGAAATCTATAAAAGTGCCCAAAAACTCCTATTTTGAGGAGAAACTACCATTTCATGATCATAATAGACTTATAACTATCACCTATCTAATTATGACATTATCCACATTGATATCCACCTTGATGACATATTTTGTAACCTCTACCATCTGTACAAGTCAATTAATTAGCTAGAAAAATGTCCAAATGAACCTTTTACCACATGAATTCTAGAAAATGGCTAATTGTGACTTGAAGACACCTTGAAATAATTTTAAAAAATTTTATGAAATTTTCAATACAATTTGGCAATTTGACTAATTTTGCCTAGGTTTGACCAATGTTGACTTTAATTGACTGAGCCAATATAAGGAGGATGCATTCAACAAGGACTAAGGAAAAGGTAAGTGAGACATGTACGACAATAAATGACCCCATATGACATATGCAACTTTATCTAAAAGTTCAAAATATTAGGGGTTGACCCAAATTTGACTTGGGGTCAAATTTGGTCAATATTCTTGGTGATTCCTAGGGGTGGCATGCTTGCTATGCCTAAGGCTAGTTGTCTAATCTTTCCATTGGGCATGGAGTCACACATATGAGTACTCTAATTGACTTGAATATACATTTGGATCAAGGGAAACATGTTGGTTGACATACACACACAAAAATAAATACACACATCAAACAAAGGAAAGAAAACACACTTGTGCAATGAAGAACTTAGGAAACACTAAACAAACTGAAACAAATACACTCTAAAGTATAAAAACTATATAGACAAAAATGATCCTCCTAGATAAAAAGGAAAAAATTTCATACCACATCCTTGAAATGGACTACAAAGATGTACAAGCTACCACTTATGATTTGTCCTTATTTTCCCAAGGCCTTGTTCACCTTCCATGGTGCTTGCATTGGTTTCATATAGTTCTACAACTAAGAACATGTGTTCAATGAAAACATAATCTTCTTGATTGGTTTGAATGGAAACCATAGCCCTTGATTCAAGTGGTTTATCCATTTACTATAGACTCATTTTGATCTTCACATTCAACCTCGACCTCATGTGGCTTTTCATCATCAAGGTTATATTCATTTTGAAAAGGAAGTTCTCCATCAAACTTTGGTGTTTCTATCAGTTGAATGCATGGGAGATGTTCTTCAAAAATTACTACCTCTCTTGGCACATTGTACTATTCATATAACTTATGCATTTTATCTTCTTGAGATGAGTCATACTTACCTTTCTCTTCTTGTGGAGGTGCTTCATGATCTTCAATATGTTTAGCTGCAACATCTCCTTAAAAATTATTCTCAATCTCTTCATGAAGTGGAGATGCATCATCCAAGCTCACATAAATTTTTATAAGATCATCCCAAAATTCCAACTATTCATGATCAATAGAAAAAAATTGAAGTTTATCAACATTCTTACCAATCTCTTATGGAGCATCATGTTGGCTAGTGGGAACCTCTTCTTCACCTTGTGTTGTAGATTGATCATCATCATCTTCCATGAAGCATGGTTATTCATCAGTCCACTCAAGGTATACTTCTTCTTGTCTTGCCATTTATGTGTTTTCTTCTCCAGAAAACATTGTTGGCTACTCCATATTATCAGCTCCTTCTTTAGTGTGTTCAAGGAACTCATCTATGATATCATCTTGCCCCAACTCTTGTGGAGTCTTAGGAATAATTATCTAATCTTCATTTTTTGAAGGTAATAGAGAAGAGGTACTAAATGGCAATTATTTAGATTCTTTTTCAACCTTATCCACATTTCTATATTCCTTTTGAAAGTTCACAAGAATGGTACCTTGGCTGCTACTCTCTCTATGAGTATCCCTTTACATGAGTTTTTTTTTCTAATGTGAGGCAAGGAATAACTCTTTCTTGTGCTACTAAGGCTTGATAACCTCCTCCACCATCATTCACAAACTGATCTTGAGATTGTCCCTAATGATCTAAATGTTCCTCTCCTTGAACCAGGTTGGTATTGACTAGAAGCACAACCTTTGTGGATGGAATGGAATTAGAATTATAGCTATTAGGCTTCCTATTGAAAACCTGATGACCTTGTTGATTGTATTGGGGATTGGGTGGAGTAATTACCTTCAATTGAGCTTGTTTGCACTGATCTTGTAATGACCTAATCATTTCATCTTTGTCTATAGCATTATCTAGCTTCTTGGGAGTGATTATAGACTTGACATCAGCATTGGGAACTTTATCTACACTTGGGATTTCAAATTAAATATGAGATAAAAAAGGCATATGAATTCTTAGGGATAATTTCCCAACTAGTATCAAACTATTCTTAGCTTCAATAGATATCTAATATGCATTAGGTATAGTAAATCCTCCGATTGATTGTAACATTACTACCACATCAGTTCTAATGGCCTTGAGATAAGTGGGGATCACAAATATTGGAGGGGGTCTCATGATAGGTGGAAACCTATTCCATGTTATTTGAAATATTTCATTGAAATATCCCATGGATTCATTAGGACCTCTCCTTATCACATTCAAATGATGGATTAGTAAAATGTGATCACTTTTATTCTAAAACCTATTCACCAACATCTCTCCAAATCCATCCCAATTATTGATGCAACCACCTCCCAATGTCCTATACCAATCAAGTCCTTTACCCTTTAGAGACATGGCAAGTTGCCTAATAGCTGTGTCGACTTGAGTGATATTGTGGAAATTATAAAAAATATGAGATGTCCCTAATGTGTCCAAATGGGGTAATAGGACCTTCTCCATTGAAGCTAGGGAGAAATTTGGTAGAATTAGGAGGAATAGGGTAATATGCAGGAAGATTGATTGGATTTTGAGTGTTGAAGGATGGGAAATGATGTGGCCTAGCCATCTCTTCTTCTTCCTTCTGACCATGAAATATAGTGTGTAAAACTTGATCTACAACCAGAGATTCTCACCTTTTGGAGTTACCAAATGTTGGATTAGAAACACTTCTACAACCTTGAACTTGTCCAGACCAACATTCCTCTTGACATGGAAGCAATTATGACCAGATGTTCCACTGGGCATGCTAGAACTATTGTCATCAAATTGTGTACCCTAAGATGCTCTATGAGGTTCCTACAATTTGATGCAACATGGAATCATATCTCAAGTTGTGGATGAATGTGTAAGAGAGATGAATCTATAGATTATGAGGTATATATATACCTAGATTCATCTTTAAGTGATTATCACCTAATCTAATGTTTTGTTTATGGGAAAAGGGTTATGAGTTTTCATGAAAAAAAAACTACACTAAAGAGGTGATACACCAAGACATATCCCATAGAATATCACACTCCTACTAAGTCAAAAATATTTCCAAGACCAATTATAGGCATTGAAGGATCCTAACATAGTGTTTCAATGTGAAGGTAGACATACATAGGATGATCAAAAAGATAACTAATGTAGGGGTAGATTGCACACCATAGAGACAATTTCATACTTGAAGAAGAACCTAGTACATTCATACACTTCACATGACCTATTTTTATCAAAAATATTAATTAAAAATGAAGGATAAAGAGGAATAAGGATGAAACCATCAATTAGCTCCACTATGCATCACTCACACACTTAGACAAAATGTTATTAACTCAAAATCAGACTTGTATTCAATGATGAAAGGCAAAATACAATGTCATACTAGTAGTGTCTCACCATACTAGCTGTAGTCTCACCAGGGTCTATTTGATACTTGTCTCAAGTGCTTCACCCCATATTTAGAACACACTAATCACTACTTAAAAATTTCTACTATGTATTGACTTAGATAACACAATCAACTATGTTTTGTTTATGTGGATCTTGCTACAAGCTTGTGTTAGTTCCTTGGAAGAGTCATATAGGATCCTTATCTTCCCATGAAGGTCATAAAATTAATTTATTATGTTTAGATTCTTATTTAAAGTGTTGAAACACTATCAAACACTCATTTTTAGATCACTATCAACCTACCCTACTATACATTGATATTTTGACATTATATGGATAGAGGGTGAATAAAGTGAGCTATATTTGATGAGTCACCCTTCTTTCACCCTACTCCTAGGTTAAGAAAACCCACTTAAAAATTGGAAACCTTTGAATACATGATGATAAATATCAAAATTTAACTTAAGTGGAACAAATATTCATCCCCCTTCTCAGGCTTGTAGATGTTACCGACTGTTGATAGTGGTTTTTAGCCACTTTTAAACCTCATAAATTGTAGCTTTCACTCACCCTCTGCCCCTAAAATTTAAAATGGGTATTTTATGTGGATAGGAATAAAATATTATTAAATAATGATCCTTAAAAACCACCATGATCCTATTTTATGAAAACCTCATAAACACTTAGGAACTTTGTTTTGTCTATTTAAGGACTGTGAGCCTTAAACTCAGTCTGATCATTCTTTGAATGGAAAACCATACCTTGGCATATCATATAACCTTAATGACATGAATAATATGATATTTTGGCTATTATATAACATATAAATTAATTACATCATGTTTTCACCATTGACACCTCCATACCAACCTCTTGAAGCACCTGTGTAAGGTGACTATAAGTGCACTCTACTAACAAGGGAATGAACAGAGATAATTGAAAATTTTGATTTAAAGGGGTGGTTAATATAATATATAATAATGTAATTAAATTAAATAAACATGAAAACATTATTCCAAGAATAATATACATCTTCAGGATCTCCTTCCATGTTGTAAAACTTAGGTTACCCATTTATGGTTGTAATCTTGAGAAACAAGCACGATTGGGGAATATCCTTCACAGATATTAAGAGATAAGGAATTTGATGATGATAAAATCATGGATAGGTCACATTTAAACTTTAAAACACTTCATAAAACTCACACAACACCATGGATTCCTAAAAATAAGAAACAAATGGACAATCATGCCCCTCTTGAATGCAATTTCATAAAAAGCTGCCTGGAGTCAAATTGATTGTTCATAAAGCAAGAGGCAAAAAATTTTAAATTATTGATATGAAATTGAAATTAATTTATATTAATATCACCCCTAAAATAAATATTCCCAATTCCACCTGTACGACTTATAGAAAGTGCTTGAATTTGCCCTTCTTTCGATTGTCAAGTGAAATAGAGGAAAGCAAGTTATAGATGAATTGTCTTCCATTATCCTTGAAATAAAAATGTGGAAATGACCTGTGGGGAGGTGAAGAGTCACTCTAACATGTTTTCAACTAATGGTAGACTTGAGAAATCCATAGAAGTTCCCCAAAACTCCTATTTTTTAGGATAAACTACCATTTCCTAATCATAACAAACTTCTAACTATCATCTAATAGATTATGAAGTGATTTGACCTTATCCACATTTATATCCAACTTGATTATATATTTTTTAACCTCCACCATCCATACAAGTCAATTAATTAGCTAAAAAAATGGCCAAATGACCCTTTTACCACATAAGACCCAGTAAATCGCCAATTTGTGACTTGAAGATGCCTCAAAACAATTAAAAGACCATTTTAGGACAATTTAAATACAATTTGTAAATTTTAATAAGTTTGAATAGGTTTGACCAATGTTGACTTTGGTTTATTGAGCCAATACAAGGAGGATGGGTTTCAACAAGGACTAGGGAAAGGGTAAGTGAGACATGTAGGACAATAGATGACCCCATAAGAAATATAAAACTTTATCTAAAAGTTTAAAATATTATGGGTTGACCCAAATTTGACTTCATGTCAATTTGGTCAATAATTCTTTGAGCATAGGTAGACCTAAAACAATACTCACAATAATGTGAGAACCTTTGAAAGGCAAGTCATTGATTTTTGTCTGTTGGACTAATCGCCAGCATCCCCCTTAGGGATTCGTGACATGGACTAACAGCCTCCCATGGGTACTTATCTGGGGTTTGTATCGGGCGTTAACAGGTCGACCTTTTGGCGCAACGGCAAGCATTCCTACAATTGGTATCAGAGCCGTGGTCACGGGTTCGAATCCCCTCGGGTGATGCTGAGGGGGGGATTGTTGGACTAATCGCCAGCATCCCCCTTAGGGATTCGTGACATGGACTAACAGCCTCTCGTGGGTACTTATCTGGGGTTTGTATCGGGCGTTAACAGGTCGACCTTTTGGCGCAATGGCAAGCATTCCTACATTGTCTTGGTTAGTTTCAGTCTAGTTCAACCCTATACTAGGGTTTTGAAAAGAAAATGATCATAAGAGGTGATTCCACCATGGAAAAAGTCTAATTCTTTGACATTGGATGTGACATGGAGTAAGGTAGAAGATTTTGTGGATTTTAGAATACATCTGTATGTGTTCATACTTAGAATACAAAGTCCTAATAGGTGATGCATAGCATATAATAAATTAACTCAATTAGTCTTCTTTCTTAATCATTTCCCTTTCATAACGACTTCTCATTTTAATTTCCAATGTAATGACATCAAAGTTATAAGTTTATTTTCTTTGTTAGGTGGACTCCCTAATATGTTTAGCAGGTTCTTTTTGGTTACCTTGATCCTAATAATCATTCAAGGGATTAATTAATACACACTAGAATGTTCTACCACCTTTCAAATTTAAATATTTGATCTCTCCTTTTAAAACTCCTATGCACAGTTCTTCACACCAATGGATTCAATAGTAAACAGGGGGTCTCTTGCTTATATCTTCTTACACACCATAAGGATCATGATATCTATAGTTATGTGAGACTTCTAACCATGTTAAATAATATCCATATTGGACAATGTTTCACTAAACCATTCACATGCAATTATTAAAACTCACAGTCTATGTATAAAAGATTCAACACCCATAACAAGGGTCTATGTATTCATTACATGAGCACCAATGGATTTATTAACATTCCTTGAAACTAAAACATAAAATACATTTTAATTTACTTCAAAAACATTTATAACTACCATCCAATATTATTTGATCAACCTTTAAGAAAAATGCAATCTATATCACACATAATAGGGTCTACTTTTGTGACTGTTACAAAAGGGTTTTCTTTGCCCTTTCAAATAAATAAGCATTATTAATTAAATAACATTTATAAATCATAAAATTACATTTAAAACATATTTGGAAACCATTTCCATATCATTCTTTCATCAACAAACTCATGTAATTAACTGTAATAATAAATGACCTCATCAAGGTCTGCACATATTCATTTCAACAAATAGGGGTTACGAAAACCAATTCTTCCCCTTCATAAAAGATTGTTATGCATCCTTATTTCACATTATTCTAATGAAATTCCATTATACAATCTAAAACCAACTCCTATCTCCTACAAATGTGCATAATTGAATCTTGATGGAGGTCTATTTTATGCATAATATAGTTCTTGATTTTACATAATATGGCATGTCTCCAAGACTAAGACATTAAACTTATAACATGTATGAAACTTATATAGGTTCTAATCCCATAGACATGTTTATTAAATCTTTTTTCATTTTCACACATTGCCCACAAGTTCTTAGAAAGGTTTCCCAAGATTCAAATTTTTAAATAGAGTTTTTGGGTGGAAAAGCACCACTCAAAATATATGAACCCATGGACTACCAAGAATCCAAAAACGGAATTAGTAAAACATATGGAACCTATAAGACACTAATTAGACTAACCTAAGACAAAATTGAATAAATTTTAGGGTCCTTATAGGATGCTCTTATATCATACTACCAAGCAGAGAAAGCTTTACCCCAGGTGTTTGAATGTTGCACTTGGTATATGTTGCTTCCTCAATATAATGCACCTCCTCATGGAATGTATCACCTTCCACTTGCCTCTAATAAATCTGAACATGATCTTGAGACCCACATTTAGGCCTTATCTCCTTCATATTCATACCTTCAAATGAAATAAAAAAAGGTTAAGCAAATCATAGTTGCTACCATGTTTTTCTTGCTTGGTAGTTATATTCCACTCTTTCTCCTCTTCAAATTACTTCTTCTCCTTAGATTCATCCTCGAAAATTTCTATAAGTATGTAATACACTATCTTCACCAATGCTCTTTGTGCTACCCATTCCACTTTATGCACCACTTCTTCTTGTTCTTTGCATATCTCATACTTATGTACACTTTTGATTTGCTGATGTTCATCAACATTAGGATTACTCTCCATGTCCTATATATGCAATGGCTGCTTGTTCTCTATACATATATATCATGTCTTTGATTAGTCATTCCTTCATGATTACATTGTGTATTGACTTGATATATATTTCCCATCTCATCAACATCTTCCTCTTTTTCAAGACTCTCTTTTAAACATTTATGTTCATATATCATTCCTCTAGATACCTATTCCTTACCTACATTTCCATCACAAAACAACTTATTAGACATAAAACTTGGAGCCTTCACCTTATACATTTCAATCTCCATCTTCTTCACTAATTTTGTGTTAATCCCAAGCCATTACTCATCCATCTTAGCTATTATGTCTATCATTATCCTATTGTCATATATCTCATATTCTCAGCTTCCATGCTTTCCTTGGCTTTATTCTCTCTTAAGCACTCTCTTTGGTGCTATGCTTTCTTCCTTCTCTTGAAAATTATTTACTTCCACGCTAAATTATTCACTCATATCATTTAACTCCAAAAAACTTACCTTATTTTCTACTTTCTTGGGTACTTTGACCAAACCCAATCTTTCCACTACTTGACTCCAATACTACCTTGTCATCATCATTATCATTCTCTCATCTCTCCTATCTTCTTCAGCCTTTAATGGAACTAGTGTATATATCTCACCATGTTCCTTAATGGTGTATGTTTGTTCTTTACCATCATGTATGGCATGCTTTTAAAACTTCCATGGTCTCCCTAGTAACAAATGACACACATCTATCAGTAAAACATCACATAATACTTGTTCTTTATACCTTCCTATATGAAACTCAACCAAAATCTATTCACTTACCAGTATTTGGTATCCTTTATAAACCTATGAAACTTTGTATGGTTTTGTATGTTTCATCATCTTCAATCCTAATTTTTGAACCATATCTAATGAAATAATGTTATTAGTACTACCTCCATCAATGACTAGATTACACAATTTACATCTTGAATTGCACCTGCTTTTGAACAAGCTTCTCCTTTGGGATGGTTATTTGAATTTATTTTATTGATATAAAAATATCTTCATGAGTAATGACTCATTCTTGTCATGTATTCTCTCCTCATTCTCTTCTCTCTACTGTTGCATACTTCTATTCATATTCCATGGACACTCTGCTGCCCTGTGTCCTTCTCTATGACAATTCGAACATTGCCCTTGAAATCTCTGTCTTGGTCCTTGTCTCATTGGACCTTCATCTATTCTCATCTACCATATTTAAATGGTCTATTCTACCCTGCATGGTGTTCCCCCATACCATTTTATTGAACTATTATTGCATGTACCTATGGTCTCTCTTGAACCACCTCTTCATTTCCTCTCTCTTCCATCCTTGTTTATAAAGGTACTAACCAACCTTGGTGCCTATCATCAACTTATATTTATACTCCTTATTATCTCCCTTTTATAACATATTCAATGTCCTCCATTTTCATAACCAAAGGAGTAGTTAGCTAGGTCATTATCCTGACCAAATCATCATCTTCCCTGCTAGCTCTCTTCATGGAGAACAGTCCTTGATCACCTATCCTACATTTCATTTCAAAACACATATTTTCAAATATTTCAACAATCCATAAAATATTAGCCTTGATCTAATACCAAAATGATGAAGATAATATACTAATTTGGCTCCATTAGTCTTGTTTCTTAATCCTTTCCCTTTCATATTGACTTCATAGTTCAATTTCAAATGTAATGACATCAAAGTTCTAAGTTTATTTTATATATTAGGTGGACTCACTAATATTTTTAATAGTTTATTTTAGGTTAAATTAATACTCATAATAATTCAAGGTATTAATTAATACACACAAAAATGTTCTACCACCTTTGAAATTCAAATCTTTGATCTTTCCTTTCAAAACTCCTATGTACAGTTGTTCACACCAATGGATTTAACAGAAAAAGGGGGTATCTTGATTATATCTATTTACACACCATAAGTATCATGATATATCTATTTATATGATAATTCTAACCATGCTAAACAATTTCCATATTGGAAAAGGTTTCACTAAACCATTCACATGCAATTATTGAAACTCACAGTTTGTGTATAAAAGATTCAACACCCATAATAGGGGTCTGTATTATTTGAATAAACACCAATGGATTTATTAAAATTACTTAAAATTAAAACATCAAATAAATTTCAATTTCCTTCAACAAAATTTATAAATATTTTCCAATATTATTTGATCAACCTTCAAGAAAAATATAATTTATATCACACATAATAGGGTCTACTTTTGTGACTGTTACAAAAGGGTTTTCTTTTTGTCCCTTTCAAAAAAAAAGGAATTAGTAATTAAATCACATTTATAAATCATAAAATTATCTTTCAAACATATTTGGAAACCATTTTCATATCATTCTTTCATCAACAAACTCATCTAATTAACTGTAATAATAAATGACCTCATCAAGGTTTGCACACATTCATTTCAACAAATAGGAGTTACAAAAACCAATTTTCCTACTTCATAAAACCTTTTTATCCATATCATATTATTTTAATGGAATGTCATTATATAATCTAAAACTGACTCTTATTTCCTACAAACATGCATAACTAAATCTTGATGACTTAGACTACATGGAGGTCTATTTTATACATAATATAGTTCTTGATTTTACATAATATGACATGTCTCTAAGATAATTACATTGAAATTATAACATATATGAACATTATATAGGTTATAATCCCATATACATATTTATTAAATCTTTTTTCACCTTCACACATTGCCTACAAGTTCTTAAAAAGGTTTCCCGAGATTCAGATTTTCAAATAGAATTTTTGGTGAGAAAAACACAAATCAAAATCTATGAACTCATGGACTAAAAAGACTCCATAAATTCACTTAATAAAAAATATAAAACTTATAAGACACTAATTATACCAACCTAAGACAAAATTGAATAACTTTTGGGGTCCTTATAGGATGCCCCTTCATCAATAGGCCTGAAGAACAAGTTAAAGGGAATGAGAAAAGGGTCATACAAAATGATTTGAAAGCTAAGACTTAATGGAAAGAAGCATATTGATAGAGGGTATTCAATTTATTTTATGGTTTCCAGAAATACATCTGTACAATTCCATATATATAAGATTTCTAAGAAAAAGGTTACAAGAGTGGGACAAAAGGTAGGGCATAGTTGCATAAAGTTGTCTAAATACATTGTAGAAGGTATAGAATGAGAAGATACATCTAAATATATTGTGAGAAGCATATATAAAGTATAAATAATCATGAATAATTGTAACCATTGTTTCATGTTGCCCCAAAATGACTATGGGGAATGAGAGAATGAAGAAAAATGAGTCTTGAGTCAAGGACAAAGGTAGAGTTTTGGAGAAAAGTGGTTTTAGCTCTATATCATTTATTATCAGAGCCATATTGATGCTCTGGGAATAGAAATATACATTTAAATACTTGATTATTACATGGTTTATAGTGAATGTTTCATGGAATTTTAGGTAAGAAGGCAAGAAGGTAGATTGCAAGAAGTCTTTTATAAGACAAAATTGAGAAGGTAGATTAAATAAGGTATGAGTTATTTGTGGTTGATTTATTGAATGCATTGATGATGATATGTGATAGGTGAAGGAAATAAAATAGGATAATAGTGTGGTGGTATCCTTGAATTAAGAGAGCTATTAACAAGCTCAAAGAAGAGAAGCTCATAAAGAGAAGGTAGCCCAAGTGTGAAGGATAAGTAGTGGAAAGGACCTAGTAAGGTTTGGAATAGAGAGATATAAGGGTTCCAAGTGTGACCCATAGAATTTGGTCTAAGTGAGGCCAAAAATATAAGAATTTACCCAAGTGAGGTACTTAAGATGAAGATGAAAGAAGAGGTACAAACGAAAATGAGAGACATGTTTAAATATGAAAGCCAAAAAGAGAGAATGATGGAGATAGTAATAAAGGAAATGAAAGATGAATTGGCAAGGATGAATAATGAGTTACTACATATGTGGAGTGTATATAGGATAATATGTGGAATCAAACTTATAAAAAGAGTCATGTGAAACTTTATAGAAAGAATGTAAGAGAGAGAAAACTAAAAAGTAATGAAACATTTGGAAAGATAACTAAAGAAGATGGCAACAAAACTTTCCATAGAAGAAGAGAGAGAGGAAAAGGAGCCTCAAAATTTTTAATCTAACTTTGATTTTTCATGGTTAAATGAAGTTAAAGAATAGGAAGGTGAAGAGCATGATTGGAATGAATAAGATGAATAGACAATAGTCCATAAAGAAGAAGAAATTAATGAATGGAAAGGTGTAGGTACAATTGAAGATGAGGTGTTTTGCTACCCTCAAGATGGTGAACTATTTGATAAATAAAAGTAGAGAGAAGAGAAGTAAACAATAGGTGTTAAATAAGATAAAGGGACAATAGGTAATGCAATTTTTTATGAATATTTTGAAGATGAAGATGCCATTTTATAAAAAGACATAATAGGTTTGTTTGAAGAGTACATTGGATCAAAATAAATAAATAAGCACATTAAGTTCTTGAGGAAATTGATGAACATGTGAAAGATGAGTTTATTGATTTTACAGTCAAGAAAAGAGTAGTAGTAGTGGAGAAGATGAATTGGATAGACTATATGGTCAATGATATGGAAGACAATAGGGAAAGTATAGAGCTGAAGAAGGATGAAAATAGGGATGAAGATAAAATATAGAAAAAGGAAGATAGTAGGATGAAATATTTTTCAAAAAAATATATGGGTAAGCATGAGACCTTGGGATGGTCACCAAGGAAGGAAGATAGTATGATATAGGCATGGTATGTTGATGAAGAGGTGTAAATAACACCACTTGAAGAAGAAATAGAAAGAGAAAGGTAGTTCATTTTAAATTCCATGAATATTAAAGAGAAACATGAAACAAAACAAAACAAGAAGACTATTTTTAGGTGTAAACAATAGTCTGAGGCAATAGGAGAAAAAATAGAGGTTAACATGGAAGATGATGCAAAGGCATAGGTGTGGCAATAAAGAGCACACACATTTGTATGAAAGTTTGAATGAAGAAGAATTTGGGGGTCATGTTATTCTCTCCCCTTAGGATCATGATGTAATTAAATCTTAATATTGCCCAAAAGTTGGTATAAAAGTGTCTTAAGAGTCATGAATGTGAGAGAAATTTGAATTTGAATTCAAATAAGTTTTTTTCCCACCAAAAGGGATATTCAAATTTGCAAGGTTTTTAGGTGGGATAAGTATATGTTAATGTTTTTTCATGTTTAAAAATGTTTTAATAGACCTATAAGGTCTCTTGAGAGGTATTAAGAGTGGTTATGTGTTAATAAGTCAATATGTTGCGTTAAGTTGTGAGGTGGCAGTGCACCACCCTACATGGGTTTAGGAATTGATAGAGGTTTATTGATTTAATTAATACTTATTTTGCCTTATAATTAGAGTTTAGATCATATATAGAAAGCGGATTGAGTGTGTGGTTTGAGAATAGAGGCTAGGGATGAGTAAATAGGGCAGACATTATTGAATGAAGGAGGAAAGTCTACCAAGATAAGGTATATAACTGTAGGTCATCTTGTAATGAACAAATGTTTCATATGAATATAATGATATTGGACATGTTGAGTCTAGTGAAGATTGATAATATTTACATGATAAGTATTTTATTTCAGACCTGAGATTAAGAATTTCATTAATGAATCTGCTTACCCTACATTTTTGTATGTTTTGTGTTTATGAATTGTGAAAAGGTATAAGTTAATGATAAAGGATTTATTTGAGAATGTTTATAAAGAATATTGTGTTTGGTCAGTAATTTTTTGTTTGTTCTCAATATATAATTAGTATTGTATAAATATACCTTCCTCACATATATGAATGAGTGAATGGTTGCACAAACAGTCAAACCCTATTTCCTATATGGATAGATTGGCATGAACCCTATGTTTGTGAATAAGAAAGATTAAAATAACATGTTGCAAATGAATTCAAGGATGTAACCAAAGTTTTAAATAGATTCATGAGTATTGGGTAAAGCTTAAGGTATGTCCTAGATACTATGAAACTCCAAGTGTTCTGAGAAATTACTAAACAAACCCTCTCAAAGTCTGTAAGTTGTGATTGCATATAGTATAGACAAAGAATGGATATTAGGTTAAGATAAAAAGATGTAAGGGAAAAACATACTATTTTTGAAATGTGTTTAGGAGTGTGAAAACCTAAAACAAGGGTCCTAGTAGTTACTAAGTTTTCAAAAGGAGGCCAAAACCTAAGAAATTGCTTTAGAAACCCTATATACCCTTAATATGTAGATAGTGAGGCAATAGATTACTAAGAAAATGTTGGAAAAAGAAGGTAAAAAGTAAAAAGAGTGATTGGATAAGGTTAAAGTATAGGCAAAATTGGGACAATACTCACAGTAACTTGAGAACCTTTGAAAGGAAAGTTAAGTCATTAATTTTTGTCTTGGCTAGTTTCAGTCTAATTCAACCTTGTATTAGGGTTTTCACAAAAAATGATCATATGAGGTGAATACACCATGGAAAAAGTCTAATTATTTGACATTATATGTAACATGGAGTGAGGTAAAATATTTTGTGGATTTTAGAATACATTTGTATGTATTCATACTTATTGAGGGCTCTGACAGTTAAAAAGGGTTCTAAATGCCTAATAGGCCTAAACAACAAGTTAAAGGGAATGAAAAAAGGGTTGTGATAAAGTATTTGAAAGCTAAGACTTCATGGAAAGAAGAATATTTATATAGGGTATTAAATATATTTGATGGTTTCCCCAAATACCTCCATACAATTCCATACATATAAGATTTCTAAGAAAAAAGGCTACAAGAGTGGGTCAAAATGCAGGGCAAAGTTGCATAAAGTTGTATAAATGCATTATAGAAGGTATAAAATGAGAAGATAGGTCTAAATAGATTATGAGAAGCATATGTAAAGTAGAAATAATCATGAAGCATTATAAGCATTATTGCATGTTGCCGCAAAAGGACTATGGGGAATGAGAGAATGAAGAAAAGTGAGTCTTGAGTCAAGGACAAAGGTAGAGTTTTGAAGAAAAGTAGTTTTATCTTTGCATCAAAAAGTAGTAGTTGCTTAGATTAGACTTAGTATATAAGTGTTGAGGCCATAAAGGCATCTATGAATTTATTGAATTGATCTTGCTCAAAGGAGGTTACCCAGTCAAAGTGGCTTGCAATCAATATAATTCCTTTAGTGTTTCTGCTATCATATAAATTTCTTATTTCATACATTTTCAATAAATTAATCTACTATTTCATGTATTTTCATTATTTTTTTGTAGGAGGATCCTCTCATTTGGTATCAGAGCACTTTCTAAGACCAAATGTTTTTTTATTTAGAAAGTCTTAGCTCTATTCTACTACATATTTAATTTAAGTAATTTTATGTATCACAATAATCTATTTCAGACCAGGGTAAATCCTTGACCACATAACTATGGGAAGTGCTTATGTGAAATACCTAAAACTCATTGTGAGGAGTACCACAAGAACCTCAAAGTCACTGGCCTATTGAGAGGACCTACTAGAAAAATGGGCAATGACCCCTTCTCGATTGAGTAGTTCCCATCCATGAGGAAAACTTAGAGCTGTTGCTTAGAGGTAAATTTATGGTCAAAAAATTTTAGAGAGCGGTACTTGCTTAGATGACACGGTGGCCAGAGTGATATCTTTAAGCCCTTAGGCAATAATTGAAATATGGGGCCCATTTATATTAGTTACATAATATTACCCATGGAATATCAAAAAAACTACCATACCAAACCTTTGCATATTATCAATAGATTATCAACAGATTTACCATACCTATTTTAGTAAATTACCAGTAGAGTATCATAAAATTTCCATATTAGATCTTCAATATAGTATCAAAATAATTGTCAAAATAGTTTTAACATATTACTAGTAGAGTATTAGAAAAATTCCATATTAGAATTGGAGACTTATCATATCAGTTTCACCATATTCCTAGTAGACTCGTTAAATAGAAAATAATAACCAAAAATCAAGATTTTTTTTACCATATCTCTCTATGTGTAGCCACAATGATCCTCAAACTTTATCTATACACCTATAATTCCATTCCCCACATTTTATTTCTTGAGGTCTCATATCTCGATCCCACTCTTAATTCCCACAAATCTCAATTTTCCCTTTTTTTGGGTTTTACCATAACTTCTATTTTTGTCCATTTGACTTGAAAGTTTTCCATAGTGTTCATCTTCCTTTTCTACTCCTTTGACCCTCTTTGATAATTTTTTTTGTTTTTCCATTTTCACTCATGAAATTATCCTCGCCTTCATCAATCATACTCTTACTATGCAAAAAAAATTTAAAGGTACCTTTACCTATTCCTATTTCACCCAAATTAAAAATTTCCTTTACTAAATGTATCTTAACTCTAGTTTTCCTACCCATTATTAAAAAAATATTATTCTAGTCATGGTAGTAACCCATATAGGAACAAAACTCATGGAGGATGAAATTTCTACCCTCAAGACCCACATCAAAAATCTTGATGAAAAAATTATTGGTCTCAATCTTCTACATACCACCATGAACAACAAATGACACCTAGAGCCCTCTTCAGACACTGGGTTTTATTCTTCTCATAATTTTTATCAACTAAAGCTTAATTTTCTTCGATTCAATGGTGCAGATCTGACTAGATGGATCTATCAAGCAAAAAAATATTTTAGTTTACATAATAATTTTGATGTCAACAAGGTCTTGCTTGTATCTTTTCACTTGAAACATGAAGCCCTTCAATGGTATCATTGGTATACCAAGGCTCATGATGAGTCCATATGGACTAATTTTTGCACCCTCATTTTGGAATAGTTTGGCGCTAGTGCTTTTGATGAATTCACTGGAGCATTCACTAAACTTCACCAAAAAAGAACTATGAAAGAATATCAAATAGAATTTAAAAATCTATCCAATCACACAGAGGAATTATTTGATGAATTCTTCAAGAGTTTCTTTGTTAGTGGATTGAAGGATGCAATTTGATTAGAAGTCAAAATGTTTTGACCCAACATAATGATGGAAGACTTAAGATTGGCTACGTTGGCAGAGGACAATATCATAGCTTAGTAATGATTCAAATCTAATTTTACTCCATTTATAAATATAACTCGATAATGATCTCAAATAATGTCGACCCCTAGAATCACTCCTATCAAGTTTTTGATTGAATCAAAGATGTGAGCCCATAGAGAATAAGAACTATGTTATAATTGTGATAACAAATTCACTCAGTGACATCAATGTGTAGAGAAAAACCTCTACCTATTGGATTTTGATTCTCTACCAAAAACTAAAGTTTTCAAAGATGCTCAGGGTATAGCAAATGATCTATAAGAAGCTCCACTGATTGTGTAACCTACTTTTCAAAAAGACTAACTAGAGATCTCTTTCCATGCCTTAGCAGGAATCACCATCCCACAAACCATACAAGTTAGGGGTTACTTTAAGAAGCTTACTCTCATAATATTTACTGATTTTGGTAGCACTCATAACTTCATTCACCCTCGGATCACCAAATAGGTTGATTGTTTTATCCATCCTTGATCGAAGTTTGAAGTCATGATTGCCAATGGGGGCACATTACCCTACAAAGGGAGGTGTTGTAATATGTTTATCTCTATTAGAGATTATAACTTTCATTCCTATGTGTTTGCCTTTCCATTAGGTGAATGTGATTTTGTTTTAGGAGCCCAATGGTTACACTCACTTGGACCCATCTTATGGGATTTTGTTGAACTGTGGATGCAATTTTTAGATAATGGGCAAAAACACACATTGAAAGGCTTAAAAATAGGGGCTCTCAACATCATAAGTTCACATCACATTGATAATATTCTTAAGAAGAATTCACATGGCATCATTTCCCAACTCCATTCCATTCAAATGCAAACATTAATGGTCTTCACTATTCTTTTTGATCTACAAACCATTCTGCAGAGGAATGCATATGTTTTCCCTAGACTAGTGCGATTGCCACCTTCAAAAACAAAGGAACACTATATTTAGATCCTTCTTAGAAGTGTTCATCCCAACATCAGGGCTTACTAATACCCATTTCATTAAAAGTTCAAGATCAAGATGTTCATTCAAGACTTACTGAAGCAAGACATTAATCACCCCAGTACCAAACCATATTCTTCCTCGGTTATCCTTATCCAAAAAAAATGATGGGTCATGGTGCCTCTACATTGAATTCCATACACTTATTCACATGAAATTAAAGATAAGTTCCTAATCCCTGTTATTGATGAGCTTATTGATGAGCTTCATGGTGCTTATTTTTTTCCAAGTTGGATTTTTGCTCTGGATATCACTAGATCTGGCTTCATGAGGATGATATCCCTAAGATATATTTTCACATGCATGATGGTCACTATGAGTTTCTAGTCATGCCCTTTGGTCTCACTAATGTTCCTTCAACATTCTAGGCATTGATGAATAAAATATTTTGGCCCTACCTATGAAAATTCATTCTTGTCTTCTTTAATGATATCCTCATCTCTAGTAAAACATGGTCTAAGAATCTCCAACATTTATAGTTTGCACTGTAACTTATCTCTAAACATCATCTCTATGAAAAATAGTCCAAATGCACTTTTGGCTAGGACAAAGTGGAGTATCTTGGGTATATTGTTTTAGTCCAAGGGGTTTGGGTGGATCCCAAAAAAATAGATGCCATGACAAATTGGCCTCATCCTTAAATACCTAAGAGCCTTCATGATTTTTTGGGGCTGATTGGATACTATTATAAATTTATCAAGGATTACGAGAATATTGTAGCTCTATTGATAACTATTTGAAAAAGGATGCTTTTACATGTACACAAGCTACTGAGTGTGCATTTGAAGAATTAAAACAATCTATGTGTACTACACCTATTCTAGCTATGTTAGATTTTGCCAAGACCTTCACTATCGAGAGCGATGATTATGGTAATAGATTTGGTGCTACTATTCTCTAAGAAAGATGCCCCATTATGTTCACCAATAAACCCTTTCTGGCAAGAATTTAGTACTCTCTACTTATGAGAAGGAAATGATGTCCATTTTACATGCAGTACAGAAGTGGTGGCCATACCTACTAGGAAATCATTTTTGTATAAAAAATGATTACCAAAGTCTGAAATATTTCCTAGAATAATGGGTCTCTCTCCCATCACAACATAAATGGGTCAACGAATTCATGGGTTATGACTATCAGATAACTTACAATAAGGGTAAGGACAATATTGTGGTTGATGCTCTGTCTCACACATTTGTAGACCAAGATTTCCTTTCAGCTATTTTCATGCCTTTTTCAAATTGGTTGGATGATGTACAATAAGGGTATGCCAATGCCTCCTCATTATCTCAAATCATTCAAAATCTGGCCACTAACCCCTCTACAATATCACATTATTCCTAGGATGGTGCTTATCTATGATACAAGGGTCATCTAGTGCTTCCATAGAGCACAAATCTTAAAAAAGATGTATTTTATGAATTCTATGCTTATCGATCTATAGAAAACTTAGGGTTTATTAAAACTTATGAGAAAACATACCACAACTTTTTTTGTAAGGGAATGAAAAAGGTAATTCAATAGGTGGTAGCTAAATGTGATACCTTCCAATACAACAAGGGTGAAATAACACGCATTCCTAGGTTTTTCAAACCCTTACCCAACCCTACTAGGATTTGGACATATATTTTTATGGATTTCATTGAGTGGATCCTTAAATCTAGAGGGAAAATAATGATCTTAGTTGTGGTTGATCACCTCTCTAAATATAGTCATTTTTGTGCCCTCAGCCATCTTTATACCACATCCATACTTAAACAAATTTTTTTGGACTAGATTTTCCATCTTCATGGTATTCTTTCTTTTATTATCTCAGATTATGATGTAACCTTCACTAGCCATTTTTAGACAAGACTATTTTGATGCACCAACACCTAAATGAAGCTAAGTTTTAGGTATCATCCACAAATAGATGGCTAGATTGAAATTATCAACAAATGCTTGGAAACTTTTCTTTTTTACTTCACCTCAGAACAACATCAATTTTCAAAGTGGCTCTATCTCACCAAATGGTGATACAATATCTCCTACCATACTTTAATTAAAATGACTCCATATGAAGTAGTCTATGGTCAAGAACCACTAGTGCTCCTTCCATACACCCCTAATAGTTCACCAGTTCAAGTGGTCGACATGATTTTTTGAAGCCATGATCAAATCCTAAGCACCCTATGAGAAAATCTTCATATGGTATAAAATGGAATGAAACAACATGCTGATCAACACCATTCTAAGTGCACCTTTCAAGTAGGTGATATGTTTTTTATTTACCTACAACCATACAAACAATCCCCCCTAAAAATTAAAGGGCTTCATAAGCTAGTTCCTAAGTTATATGAGCCATATAAGGTTCTCTCGAAGATTGGGTCAGTTACTTATAAGTTGGAGCTTCCACCTTCTTCCTGAGTTCATCTAATATTTCATGTCTCTTATTAGAAGAAAAATCTCAATACAAACATTAGAGTGTAGACTATTTTACTAGAACTTGATAGTAAAGGATCCATCTTTCTTGAGCTAGAGGCAATCTTGGACAGGTGCATATACCACCTTCACTCCCATTCCATCATAAAGGTATTAATTTAGTGACATGAAATATAACTAGATTATGTAAAATGGGAACCACTCATTCAGATTCAACACTAATTCTCACATCAGAAGCATTAAGGACAAAGATTTTTCAAAAAGGAGGGGATGTTAGGAACCCCTGCCACCCCTTCTCTTTACTTTGCTAGTATATTAGTTGCTATAGATGCATATGCTTTTTAAGTCATCCCGTGAGCATTTTATTTTATCCCACATTCATGGGAAGTAGTAGTTGCTCATATTAGACTTAGTATATAATCAAGTGTTGAGGCTAATAAAGTCATCTACAAATTTATTGTATTGAGATTGCTTAAAGGAGGGTGCCCCCTCGAAGTGGCCTACGATCAATATAATTTCTTCAATGTTTCTACTAATCATATAAATCTATTATTTCATATATTTTTTATAAATTAATTTGTTATTTCATATATTTTCATTAGTTTATTACAGAAGGATCCTCACATGAAGTTGGTTGATTCAACACATATAACAACAATAAAATATCTCTATGTTTCTTGATTATCATGAGCTTATTACATTTTCTATGAAAGAGTTTGCAATACTATTCAACCAATATCTCTCTACTAAGCCATTACCGTAGTGATGAAACTAATGTATTGTACATAAAATAAGTTATCTATTATCCATAAATATATTATATAATGTTGAGATTATCTATTACAATAGCCTGATGGAGAGGAATATATAGGAGTAGTGGGATTTAAGTCATAGAAGAACTCACAGTGGAATTGAGTGTAACTTATTGTGAAACTTACAGTAGCACTTAATTGAACTCTAGGTGGAGCTCATCCTCTCACCCACTTACACCTAAGTAAGCTAAAGTTATATGTGTAGGGATAAATCATTCAATAAATAAATAGAATAATAAATATCCTACACCAACATCCCCCTTAAGCATATCTTAAGTAGATAGAAAATAAAAAATGGGTTCCAATAAGAAGGTCTGATGAGGTACCCAAGTACAATGCAAAAGATCTCTCATAACTGGAGAAAGGAGGAAAATCTCATGGGAAAAACTCCTCTCAAAAAGAGATAAATACTAGTGAAGTTCTAAGAAGCATCCAAAACAAAATGTCTTAAAAGAGTAGGAACAAAAGATGAACATGAAGAACACCACTTAAGCATGAAAAAACTACAAATAACTATCAAAGGATGATTACTATAATGCTGAAAGAAGAACCTTCTCTAAAATCAGATTGAAGATAAAGATGAAGAAGTCAAAAAATTGCATGAGTGGCCCCAATGATATTACTCAAAAAATGATCAGATGGAAAACCAAGGCACAATCTGAAAGTTGAAGATATAGATGGCACATCAATTTGCATCACTGACCCCAAAAACACTATTAAACCAATGCATGGAAAACTACAAGTCGAAAATACATGTGCCAATAGTCTAAAGAAACTGATCAATTAAAGATGGAATTTCACCTACACAAAATAGGAATGTAAGAGTGTTTATATGGTAATGTCCCATTTCACCAAAATGCATGGGTAACTAGTCGCTACATCCACCTAGTACATATAAATAAAAACTAGATACATAGCTCACTCCAAATAGAAACCAAGGAAGCATTAATACCAGTATTATGATACCTCCCATAATGCTGAGAAGGGAGAGATATGATAGGTCCACTAAAACTATATGTTATAAAGTAGTGCATGAAGAAGTGCCAATAACTGAAAAATGGTGTGCAAACACAAGGCACACTTGCATGAAAGCAGACAAGGTTTTGATTGCAAATAAGAAATATCACACAACAAACCTCGCATGGTACTTTATAAAGTAGTGAAAGTACAATAATGTCTCAATAAACACTAAATAAAAATAAAGAAGACACTTGGTTTTACTAAAAACTCCAAACAAGGAGATTGTTGACCTATCAAAGAAGCTATCAAGTGTCATGAAAAATGCTCTAAAATACAAGAGAGTGGAAAAGTGTCTCCATAGTATAAGGAAAATGACCAAGAAAGGGGCCTTGATGGAGACATGACTCAAATAATAAGTGTCAAGGTGTCAATGCACAAACTAGAATAGAGCATGTCGTGGGCTAATGGTGAAAAAAGCCATCATGTATGTAAAAATACATCTGAAATGATCAACTACAAAAAATGACAACCTATAAGTGTACGCTCAAAATAGAGATATCAGGCACAACCAAAAATGCATCCACATGTGAGTAATTGGTGCATGAAATACAATGCGAAAAATAGTAGGGCCCATAGCACATGCAACTCCCATGAATATGGCACTTTATAACTGTAGTGCATTTCTAAAATAGGATCAATAGGTGGTAAATTAAAAATAAGACACTTTTGTAAAAAATGATACTCAATTTTAAGTTATAGATAAAAACTTATTACATAATTAATTTCTCATCATTAATAGCCTATTTTAATTAAATTTGCATATAAAATTTAAATGCTCCAAAGTATACAAGACAAACATAGCTTTATAACCACTCATTGAAATCAACACGAAATACCAAATCTCACCCACTTACACCAAAACAAGTTAAAGCTATATATGTAGGGATGATCCATTCAATAAATAAATAGAATAATAAATATCCTACACCAACATTCTCAAAATGAAGAACAAACACATTCATTCCTACTCAAAAGAACATAAAAATAATTGAATAAGAAAGAAAAACAGATCTTGTTGCCAACATAACATTACAAATATGCCATGGAATGGAATCATCTCATTTGAAATCGGTAATGCCGTGATACACACGTATGCAATTTGTAAAATGAGGAAGCATACATCATAAATATCAATTGATTGACTATATGTAATAGAATGCAATGGTGATAAGTAATGCACGACTACACCACATACATGCAAAAATTAATGATCATGAAAGGGTGAGCTTATCCAACACAAAGGAGGCTTTTCTTCGTCTGGGGCCAAGCTTAACTAGTACAGAGCTGTGTTGTCCTTCATATGAGGGTTTACTTCTGACTGTAACAAGCCCAGCCACAAAAAATAGGGGAACTGCAGGGATATCACACTTTTTACAATCCTATTCTATTCAAACATTGATGTTTAATTAGTTGCCAGCGTGGATGTTGTGCATTTGGCGGTGACATGGCACTTTCGGAAGGTGGTAGTGGGCCCTGCTCCGTCAAGCGAAGCGATGCTAATACTTGTTCTGTCAAGAGAGAATGTATTTGTTGACAAAAACGGCCCACTGACTCCAGCACACACTAAATTTTTGCGTGCTGATTAAGCTCCCCTCTAATGAAAACAGTGTACACCATTTTTCCACGTGATGCTCGTCCCTCGAAAGTATTGACAACATCTTTCTCTTGGTATGTAGAACAACGGCCTCCTCTTCTTGAACATGCACTCTCCCCTATTCTACACTGATTCTGCCAACACTTTCCCAGGTTTGAGCGACCTCGTGATTCTGTCAGATACCAGCAGGAGTTATAAGAGCTACCAACATTTCGAATACCCAAAAAAAAATGACTCAAAATTTAGCTTGAAAACAAAGCAATGGTGGTGGAACGGAAAGGTAAGGGAGGTGAGAAGTGGTGGCCGAAGCATTTGACAAGACGTCGAGGGAATGTTTTATGGATGCGGGGTTATTTTTTTGTTTTACATCACCATCAGTTTGGTCATATATCGCGTTAAACAATATTCCTTTTCAAAAACAAAACGCGTACGTGAGGTTTATGCACAGCGATTCTCGTGACTCTCTCCCATCCCATCATCTCTTTAAAACCAATCCATTGCTTCACAAGACGAAGACCCATATATCATCAAAATGAAAACCCTAAAATTTTCGCTGTACCGAAAAATCATCAACCGGCTTATTTTCAAGCGAAGAAGGCAGAGGAATTTGAACTTTCTGTATGCAAGACTCAGAGCGTTAGTGCCTAAATCTATCAAGGTAATTTACAAGATCGATTTTGATACATAGCTTTAGTTCTATGTTTTTTCTAATCTTTCAACCATGTTTGATGCAGCCGACAGAGCATGCTCTAAACCCTAAAGGATATTCGCATAATGAAAGCTGCAGCTCGTCGTTGATGGTGGATAATGAAACAACTCTGCAGGTATTTTTCAAATGAAATGACAGCCTATATTACATTATTTAGTAGCTCTGATCATGTCTTGCTACTAAGACTATCAGATTAAAGCAGCGGGTTGTGGTGGTTTATTTCTATGTAGGTTTTGAAACCTTCGGAGCTGGAAGCGGAGTGACAGAAAAAACCAAATTAATTAAACCATCTGTAGATGAAATTTGTAGAGGTTTACATTGTTGAATCCATAGAAGAAAACTCTAGTATTTCTGTGTTGTGGGATTTTCACTCTGGGATTAAACTTTTCATGAGGTCTTTTGTAATTTGATTTGGTTTAAAAAGAACATTGGGATTCGTACTATGAAACGTCTCTCTTAATGAGTAATGACGTAACTATAAATTTAGATTTGACATTTTAGATACTAAATGGTTTCTTCAACAAGATTTATTCGATGTATATAGACTTTTTTTTTTTTCACATTTAATTCGATCGCTTGGAATTGAATTTGTTGGATGGAATTCCTTCATAAATTAATCCATGAAGCATTCCAGTTCGTTGTTTCACAAGATTTATTCAATGTACATAGACTCTTATTTTTAGGTTCACATTTTACATATCCAACGTCTCTTGTTTCGTCTTTAACCTTACTAAATCTAAAATTTTAAAAAATAGATTACTACTTAAATCTATGTCTACTACTCGTTCTGCACAAGCATCCACATTCATTTAATTGGTTGTTAATCGCGGTTATTGGTATTATATGATTCATTTTTATTTATAATATTTAATTTATATGTTATATTATTATACTGTCATGACTTTATTAAAATGTTAGAAATTACAAAATCATAAACATAGGCGAAGTTAATGAGCATGCAATTTTTTAATTTAAAAACTAGTTTCCGAGGAGGAGGAAAAAAGAATAAAAGGATAACATTTATAAAGAAGATAGTATAAAGGAATATTGATGAAAATGTATATTTTAGATTTAATTGTTTATTAAATGAAATTTTTATACAAGAAAATAAGGTTGTATTAATCAAGCTTTTTGGATTTTTTCTTTTTTTAATAATTATGTTGATTCGTGTTATAATATTTGTTCGGGCTATGGAAGAAGTAATTATTTGTGGATAAATAATTAATGAAAATTATAAATCTTACATGCATTTGATCATCACGTGGTAGTTTCATCTTTAAATTTAACATTAATTTGATTATCAATTAGATCATTTTAATTTTATTTAAGAATTCAATCCAAAAATCATAATATCATAGCCATTTGTCATTAAATAATGATTTTTTTTAAGAAAGTACTATAATTATTAATCAATCTAGTATACGTAAAATCAAAGATAAAAACTTTGAAATTATTATCTATCAACGTTCTGTAATTATTATTCAATCTAGTATATGTAAAATCCAAGATAAGAGCTTTAAGATTGATATCTATCAACATTTTTTGAATATATTTATTTAAAGTATTCACACTAGTTTTAATTTATTATCTAAAGAGGGGCTCACTTACTAGATTGAGTCTCGTATTCTACAGCTCATTGATGGTCCACAACAGAGGTTGGAGGATGTATATGATTGCTGTTAGAAAAATGTAATATTACATTGTTAGCAGTTAGTGTTTAGTTACATCGATCTGTTATTGTCGGTTACATTTGCCTAGATGTCATAGTGGTGGCATAATAGTTAGGGGTTTGTTTGGTAGAAATTTACTAAACTTCAGTTCAGTTAACTGAATTTTCCCTTTGTATATATTCATCTTTCAAATGATCAATAACAATGATTGAAGCATTGAACGATTCAGTCCTTATTTTTCCACATTTTGGTATCTGGAGCGGTATGATGGAGGATTAAAGCAAATAAAGGAGCCATTATTTTTATACATCGCTCCTATAGATGGAAGAATATACATTTGTTTCAGAAACATTGTGTTAAGCACGAAATATGCTAAGAGGTGGGGGGGCGGGGGGGGTGGGGCGGTGAATTAGTACATTATATATATTTTTACTTAGTTTGATTTCTTTTCTTTAACCACTTAATCACACATTTTGGATATGCAATAAAACTAAAAAAATAATTTGGTCTATGAGAGAGAGAGAGAGAGAGAGAGAGAGAGAGAGAGAGAGAGAGAGAGTATTTTTAAATGGAAACCCAAAGTGGGAAAACCCACATAGAACAATCTCAAGTATATGAATGAGCACAAACTCAAAATACAAAGTTTGCAAGCACCAACTTGCAGGAGCACCAACACAGATAATATTTGTAAGCACCGACCGCTTGCAAACATTTATGAGCACCAACCCATAGGAGCACCAACCCCTCTTTTGTATAAAACACAACTATCTTTCAATGTTGTTTACTCAACAAATGATATAACTCTACAATATATCTTGCTTTTCTCTCTTTAAAAAAAATACAAATCATGCATTCTCTTACATATAACAAATGAATTTATAGATTTCCAAACGACCTTTGGCATTCACCCTTTGTGGATTTTCAATCCTCATGGAAAATAGTGAAATAATTGCATGACCCTTTGTATCCTTGCATTTGAAAAATCATATGGTGACCCTTCATTAGCAAAATTATCCTTTACTCATTTGTCTTTATCTTGGTGACTTTTTATATTTATTAAAGTGTCCATTCATGGAAAAATGTGCCATACCTCTTTAGTCTTCACATGGTGACTCTTGGAATTCCTTAAGATGAATCTTCATGAGAAAATGCATCCCATTCCTCTTTCATTTTTTACCCCGTGACTCTTTGAATTCTCCATGGGCCCTCTTTTGAATTATATGGGATCAAAATATATTCATTAATATTAAATAAATATTAGCACACATTAGCCAAGATATGAATATTAGAAACACCATTAAATGCAATGGGGCCTTTATCACTAATAATGCTAGACCTTTGACATCAATTATAATATTTTGAACAATTTCCCCCTTTGTCATTGATGAGAACTACAAATTGAGACTACCACATCCTGAAATGTGCACATACTATCATATGAAAAACATACAACAACCCCCCGATTACCATAACAACCTGCACCTATTCCTTGTACATATTTTTGTACTTGTACATGTACCTAGACCTAACACTTAGCTCCCCCTCAACTTATGATGAACCTCAAGGGTAGAAAATTAAAAAAATTACTCCCGACTTTTCTTGTAGATACTCAAATGTGTCTTTTGGTAGTGCCTTTGTGAAAATATCTTTAATCTACTCTGTAGTACTAATATATTCCATCTAACCTATTGATCTATAACTTGATCTCTCAAGAAGTGATATCTAATGTGAATATGTTTTTTTCTTGAATTTATTACTAGATTCTTCAAAATATTAATAGCACTTTTGTTGTCACAAAAAATAGAAATAAGTTTGTGATATTTTACCTTGATATCTTCCAAAGTTTGCTTCATCCAAAGCACTTGAGTACAACACAAAATTGCTACAATATATTCTGTTTTAGCTATAGAAAGTGATACTGAATTTTGCTTAGCCATGATACTAAGCTATCACCAAGAAAGAAATCTCCTCCACTTGTACTCTTTCTATCATCGAAAGACCCTTCCCAATCTGAATCTATATAAGTAACCAAAGTGAAATCTCTACCTATGGGATACCGTAATTCATAATCCAATGTCCCCTTGATACATCTAAATATTCTCTTTACCAAATGAATGTGACTATCCTTTAGAGATGACTGATATCTTGAAGCCATACCTACCACATGCATGATGTCTAGCCTTTATTGGGAGAGGGTGTACACCGGAAGCACACAGTTTGATTACCAATACCAAGCAACTTAATATGCGGAAATTAACCAGATTCACCAAGTAACTAGAATTCAGAATAACACATGATATGAGAGACAATACCAAATTGTATTAACACTTTATACAGAAAAGAATACAATAAAGAAGATGCCACTTCTTCTCCACCACCTTACAGAGGTTTCCCACACCTCAAGTGAACAGTAATTCTTCTCCCCAAAGCTCTCCCTCTCACAGGTCCCAACACCCAACTCAAATACAGAGTTGATGTTCACCTCCCGTGCTCCACGCACACCACAAGTGCTCCACGCACTCCACAAGCACTCCACGTGCTCCACAAGTACTCAAGGTACTTCAAGTAGATCTCCCATGAATCTGCAACAACCTGCAATTCAACAGACCATACTTATGGAAGGAACTCCCTTGCCTTCCTCTTGCTCTATCCGAGTACACACCTGTACTCCAAGTAGATCCTGCCTGATACTACTCCCTGTTGTGTTGCTGTATATATGACCTTGCACACCTGCAAATCAAACAATGGTTCTATTCACCTGTGAACCTCGACCTTGCACACACATACACCTGCAGATCAACGATCTTACTTATTGAAGAACCCAGCTGGCTCTCCAATCCAGCACCAACACACCTGGTACTGTGGCACTAGGAGGAACGCACCATAGCTCTACCTCACACACAGAAGGAGCTTATAATTATGCTCTCTTACTCCCTAGCACACTTTTACAATACAACCATGAGTCTATTATATAGATCTCATCCAAACAATGATTAGACATCTAATTACAATAATTAGATCCGCAGCTCTCAGTCTAAAAATAGATCTCTTCATGCAAACACTTGGTTCGTTAGCTAACTGCCCGTAAATAGCTCGCAGTCGAACCACACAGGCGATCGATGCCGGTCCCTGTCCGCCTGGAGGTGACCGACGTCGGCCGATATATGACCGACGTCGGTTGCTTCACTGTGCTATCCCGCCGACGTCGGCTGATCAGACCGACCCCAACTTCTTCTGCAACTCAGCAACCTTCAGCAACCTCCTCTCCTGTTTGCATCAGTGAAGCTTTTAGCTCCACAATCCTAACAATCTCCCACTTGGAGATAAACAGCTGCACTGTACCTGTACCTGTACCCCGTCTAATCTGTTTCCTGGTTTGTATCCCTCTTCAAGCTCACACCTGAAGACAACCCACCACACATCCCGTGATGTACCACCTGTCATCCGAGTACCCTGCCACATCCGAACCTACAAATACATGTAGTGAGGTCCTGACCCTGCATAGCAACACCTACTGCCGGTCCCTCTCAGAAAACTTGAGAACCCACTTCCCCGAATTGGCTCCTAACTCTCTGACAGCTCCCACTGCATGGGAATACTCAGGTCTATACTAGACCTCATGTGATTTCGGACACTGTACCTGTCCAGCCCTTAGTGTGCTCCGGCTCTGCATCCCGAACCTCGCCAACACCTGATTCACATCAGCTCCCACTCGAGACAAAATCAACCTGTGATCTCCATGCCTCCCATGTCAAAGAATTCCGCTGCTCCAAACTCCTCATGACATGCCACTGAACTAATCTTACCCTTAGCTCAGCAAAACCCTGTATGTACACCCCTGCTAGCTAGCATACTATCCACATACAGCAATAGAATGATGTTGCAATCACCATCCCCTTGGTAAGTCAAATCACAGTAGATACCTGACACTGACTGAAGCCATGCTCCGTCCTCCACCTGTCAAAACCTGTACCACTGTCCTGCAGCTCCACAAGACCATATACCTGGTCTTCCGTCTCATGTGTCCGTTCTCTCCATTCTTCTACTAAGGAATCCATTCGTCTCTGTGCTTTTATACCTGCTGGCATCTCGACCAAGACACACCTGTCTGGTTCTCCTCCAAGGAATCACATCCTCATCCATGCCAAGCTCACACCTGTTTCCTGGATCCTTCCTGCTCTACAATTAGCAACAAGTATAAAGAAGAGGAACAACGAATTTGAGGGCCTACTTACGCCTTCAGTCCTTCGTATGGGTGTTTGAGACTCCTTGACAGCTTGCTGTCCACCTGAAATCCGTTACAGTGACCGACCTCGGTCACTCCACAGTCTGCATCCGACCGACGTCGGTTCCATGCGTCTGTACCTGACTACCAACCTGCCTGCACTGGTGTCCCTGCTGCCGACGTCGGTTCTCCTAACCGACATCGGTCTTACCTGCTGCCGACGTCGGTCCCATGACCGACATCGGTCTTACCCTGCCCGACATCGCCGGCTTCGGTCTGCACATGACCGACATTGGCACCTGTCTGTTTGACGCCGGTTCCTCCTGACCGACATCGGTGTCTGTGTTCGCCTGTGAGTGATGACTTTTTACCCGCGAGCTCCTTTGAATCAAAATCCATGTCCAAACTGCCCTGCTCAGAAGTATCCAGCCACATCCACTGGGTTCTGTCTGCCATCTCCTCCATAAACACTAAGGCTTTCCAGTTCTTAAGCCTATCAAATATATCTGTCTTCCGCTTAAGAACATGCATCTCCTTCCTGCTTGTGTGACCAAGCCTACGAAGCCACGTCTCCGCAACAAAAGAAGAATCAGTAATATAAACAAGTAGATAAAGGATACCTGTTTTCTTACCACCAGCTAATTCAAGTGCATCCGCTGTGAGAGTTCTTGTGCATCTCTCATCACCCAATCTTTCTGAAGAAATTAGCCATATCTCCAAACCTGGGACCTGCATGACCTTCATCAACACCTGTGTGTTGGCCGCCTGCAATTTCAGCTTCACTTCCCCTTTACCAATCTTTTGGCAAGGCTCACCAGCTCCTCTACCTGGAACTGCATGGAAAGAGGCAACCGAATCTTTTATCCAAGATTCAACTTTATCCAAGAAACCTGCAAACACATCCTGTGCAACAACACCTGCTACATCTGTATCTTCAGTTTCTTCATGCTGATCTGTTACCAACCAACAATAATCTTTTACCTGCTCTTTCTTTCCATAGGACCGTGAGTGACCATCTGTGCTTTTCAACTCCTCCATTCTTAGCTTACTTTGATCTGCAGTTGCTCTACTCCCACTCGATCAGAAACCCCTGAGAGTGCCCTGTAACCAAACACAAAACCTGCTTCCTCCAACCTCAGCTCAGATACCACCTGTTGGTATCAAGCTCAAGAACCTACAACCAAGGCTCTGATACCACTTGTTGGGAGAGGGTGTACACCGGAAGCACACAGTTTGATTACCAATACCAAGCAACTTAATATGCGGAAATTAACCAGATTCACCAAGTAACTAGAATTCAGAATAACACATGATATGAGAGACAATACCAAATTGTATTAACACTTTATACAGAAAAGAATACAATAAAGAAGATGCCACTTCTTCTCCACCACCTTACAGAGGTTTCCCACACCTCAAGTGAACAGTAATTCTTCTCCCCAAAGCTCTCCCTCTCACAGGTCCCAACACCCAACTCAAATACAGAGTTGATGTTCACCTCCCATGCTCCACGCACACCACAAGTGCTCCACGCACTCCACAAGCACTCCACGTGCTCCACAAGTACTCAAGGTACTTCAAGTAGATCTCCCATGAATCTGCAACAACCTGCAATTCAACAGACCATACTTATGGAAGGAACTCCCTTGCCTTCCTCTTGCTCTATCCGAGTACACACCTGTACTCCAAGTAGATCCTGCCTGATACTGCTCCCTATTGTGTTGCTGTCTATATGACCTTGCACACCTGCAAATCAAACAATGGTTCTATTCACCTGTGAACCTCGACCTTGCACACACATACACCTGCAGATCAACGATCTTACTTATTGAAGAACCCAGCTGGCTCTCTAATCCAGCACCAACACACCTGGTACTGTGGCACTAGGAGGAACGCACCATAGCTCTACCTCACACACAGAAGGAGCTTATAATTATGCTCTCTTACTCCCTAGCACACTTTTACAATACAACCATGAGTCTATTATATAGATCTCATCCAAACAATGATTAGACATCTAATTACAATAATTAGATCCGCAGCTCTCAGTCTAAAAATAGATCTCTTCATGCAAACACTTGGTTCGTTAGCTAACTGCCCGTAAATAGCTCGTAGTCGAACCACACAGGCGACCGACGCCGGTCCCTGTCCGCCTGGAGGTGACCGACGTCGGCCGATATATGACCGACGTCGGTTGCTTCACTGTGCTATCCCGCCGACGTCGGCTGATCAGACCGACCCCAACTTCTTCTGCAACTCAGCAACCTCCTCTCCTGTTTGCATCAGTGAAGCTTTTAGCTCCACAATCCTAACAGCCTTGATGCTGTCAAACATAAAATACTACCAATCATAGATCTATACAAAGATTGATCTATAATAGCTGAATCTTCATCCTTGCTCACCTTCTTTCTTGTACACATTGGTGTGCCAACTGGTGCACAATCCTCAAAACCAAATTTATTCAACATTTCATTGGCATATTTACTTTGAGATATAAAAAATCTTTTATTTGACTGAAATATTTACAGTCTTAAGAAAAATGACAATTTTCCAAGGATAGACATCTCAATTTTTTTTTCATATTATCAAAAAATTCTTTTGTTATCTTTTCAATATTTCCTCCAAAAATGATGTCATCAACATATACCACAATAATCAATTTATGCTCACCTTCTATATTAATGTAGAGATTACTATCAGTAAATCCTTTCTTAAAACTTTGATCCTGCAAGTACTTATCAAGTCTTGCATACCAAGCTCTAGGAGGTTATTTCAATCCATATAATGATTTCTTCAATCTACATACATGGCTACTAATATTTTAGAGAATAAATCCCTTAAGATGCTCAATGTGGACCTCTTCTTCTAGATTCCTATTTAAGAAGGCAGATTTGACATCCATCTGAAACACTTTAAATTTTTTAAACACTACATATGCAAGAAATATTATAATAGCCTCTAACCTTGCCATTGGTGTAAAATTTTCTTCAAAACCTATTCCCTCAATTTGAACATATCCTTTACATAATAATCTTACTTTATTTCTGGTCATTTCTCCATTTTCATTCAGCTTATTTCTATAAACCCTTTTTATTCCTATCACATTGTGATCTTTTAGTCTAGACACTAATTCCCAAATATCATTATTTTCTATCTAATTTAATTCTTCATCCATAGACTTAACCCAATACTTATCATGTCTAGCTTCTGAAAAAGTTGTAGGTTGAATGTTAGATAACAAAGATAAAATAACTTGCTTAGATTCACTTACCATCATTTTTCTAGTGTGAACTCCTTCATTTATGACCTTGATGATGTCACTTTCATTATGATTTATCTAAACATATTTGGATGGAGTTTTGGTGTCATTTTTATCCTTCTTCTCCTCTTCATCTTATTCTTCAAAAACTTCATCTTCAATGATTTCAATAATGTCTACTACATCACGGATTCTTTGTGTTCCATCTTCTTCTATCCTGACACTTGCATTTTCAATAATTTTATTGGTTATTTTGTTATAACATTTATAATATTTAATTTTGAAAGAATAACCAAGAAATATACCTTTATCTGCTCTAGATTTTGTTGGGTGAATATTTTGTCAATCAACGTAATGATAAACAAAATAGGTCTGATCAACCACAATAGGAAAATTGGTCAGCCAAATGTGTAGGTTTACCACATCAAAAGGGGACTAATCTCTCCTCTCATCAAGGGGAGGTTACCTGTAGATATGCAGGAACTATATGTGTGTGTGTGTGTGTGTGTGTGTGTGTGTGTGTGTGTGTGTGTGTGTGTGTGTGTGTGTGTGTGTGTGTGTGTGTGTGTAAAAATAGAAAATAACACTCAAGGGTAGGATACACCATCCATCTCTTTTTTTTTAGAGATGATATGCATGAATCAAAGGAGAAATCTTGATAAAATGATAGAAGACACTCCTCTTCTTTCAATATTGTTGTTTAGAAGACAAAAGGAATCTTTTTGGTGATGAAAAGTAACTGTAATAGGGTATAGTAACACATCAGGATGAAATGAGGCACAAAGTCTCCAGCTTAACTGCCAAAGAGTGAAATACGAAGATTAATGAGGGCACAAATTCATCCCAAGGTTCTTTACACAAAAATAGAAAATAAACACACACTGAAGACAATTATGATAGCACAAAGTCTGAAAGTATCTGGCTTCAAGACACCTTCTTTGTCACCTACACTAGCTCTGCTTGTTAAATTGCATAAACAAGAATACATTTAGGAAATAGACATAAGAATAATTTCCTAAAATGATACAAGCTATAACAGCACAGAGTCTGAAAGTAACTTGCTTTCTGATTCTAACAAAGAAATATGATGAACAATCTGAGCTCAAAGTCTTAGTAATGCCTTTCAATTTGGTCAAAGTTTTATTTCTTGTAACAAAAAGAGATCTCCCTAAAATAATAGGAGAGAGTCCAATATATAGCCCTCTAAGAAATACTTGGAAGTAGTAACACATCATGTTGCATTAAATTCTGTCAAGAAGATATGCTGGAATTGGGCATATTTGCCCATTTGCTTTTTTCAATGCAGAGAAATGGGTCATGCCATTGAATTTTTGTATCCTCCAATGTCCACCTGGTAGTTTGCTTCTAGAAACATATCTTATGCATGAATATTTTTGGTTCTTCTTCATCATTCCTCCTTTCCTGGCTATTGAATCGGGTCTTTGGTTCAATTCGATCCTCTATTCTTTGGTCATTTTCTACTGGTCTTAACAATTGACATGTGGCAACATCCATTGTAAAATAGGCAAGGACACTTGGCAGCATCCGTGGGATTTTAAAAGATGCTTATTTGAAAGAATATTTGAAACTTTTAAGAAACTCAAGATACGGATACAGACACTTGTCACGTTTCGCAGTGTTATAACAAAGTACATGGCATATTCCAGGTGTTTTTTGAGAATTATATAGAGGATGACATGTGGTGGCTTGTGATGAGTTTAGCCACTCATCTGAGATCCACCATAGTCCTTACTAAACAAAGAGACCAAAGGAAGAAACTGCAGATGTCAACACGTGGTGGCTTTCACCAAGCTTTAGCTTCTCTTTGGAAAGTCTTCAGGATTTATATTAGTTTCCTACAAAAGATGACATGCGGTTATCTCCATTGAGTTTTGAAGATGACACGCAACATGTTCCACTGCATTTTGATAATAGATAAGTGGCACGTTCTGTTGTAACTTTCTAAGGGACACGTGGCAGCTCGGTGGGTTTTCTGTTTTGGGGGACTTTTCCTTTGGACAAAAAGTCTGAAGGAATTATTTCAAACAATTTGTCTGAAGGAATTATTCATTTACAACTTTGCCACAGGAAATTTTCTGAAGGAATTCCCTTGCTTGTTCAGCATTTGAATCAATCCTTTTGCTCCCCACTTGCCCTCTACATGGGCTGTTTGAGCTCTATAGTGACCTTTCAAATTTTTACAATGGTCCACATTGGTTTCCAAGTGCCCTCCAAAAGGGTTGTTTATCCTTTAGCTTTGCCTTAGTCAATTTTTTGTTGATCTCAACAATTGACACATGGCAGCATCTGCTATGAAACAGGTGAGGACACGTGGCAACATCTGCTTAACTTATAGAGGTTTTGGATAGCTTTTGAGTGTCCTATAGAAGATGACACATGGTGGATTTCACTATGCTTTAGAAACATTGTAGATACACTTAGGACTCATTTTAGATTCATGAAGATGTAGACATGCAGATGCAGACACTTATCGCACTCTGCTTCTCTTACTAGGGACACGTGGCAACTTCCACAGCTCTTAGAAGTAAAGTAAAATGGGGCTCGATAGATGACACTTGGCAGCATCCACTGGGCTCTGATGGGCTTTTGTTTCGGGCTTTCCTATGGGATTTTCTTGCCTTAGTCACTTTTTCCATAGAAATTCCCTCCACAAGGGCACTTGTCTCTTTGACTTTTGGGGCACTCCTTTGAACTTGCCACTTGAACTGACCGATTAAACCAACTTTAGTTCAATAGTTCAATGGTTCATTCCTTCATTTCTATTGACCACTTGAACCAAGCTCTTTGAAACAAACCATGTTGAACCTGCTGTCATTGAACCTTTTGAACCTTTGAACCCATTGAACCTTTGAACTTGAGCACTTAATTATTGAAACCTATTGACGTCATTGAACCTTTGAACCCATTGAACCTTTGAACTAAAAATGGTTCAATGGTTCAAACATTTCATAGAAGCTTGTCGATAGATTATTTTGGTTGAACCAAGGTGTTGAACTAGTGCTAAAAATGACTAAGTGTTGGAAACTTGTTATTTTGATTGAACTCACCTATAGAAGCCTTTGAACCTATTAGTCTTTTGACTAAAAAAGCATTGAATAATTCCCAATTTTGAAATTTTAGAACAATTTTTTGAAATGGGAAGAGATAATTTTGTCTTGCAGGGTCAAAATAGCTTAAATTTTGTCCAAAAAATGAGTGACATTTTTCAGGTACAATAGATTTAAACTTAACAAGTTTTTTTTATCGATTCTCTTTATGAAGAATCTACTACCAAAAACTCTAAAATAATCAACTATTGCTGGTTTGTCCTTCCATAGCTCATAAGGAGTCTTGTCACTATTGACTCTTAATAATAATTTATTCTGAATATGCACTATTGTAGCAACTATCTCTTTCCAATATTTATCTAGTATCTTAGATTCATTTAGCATTGTCCTTTCCATCTCTTGAATTGTTCTTTTTTTTCATTTAACTACTCTATTCTACTGTGAAGTTTTAGATACTGAATAATGTCTCTTTATTCCATAGTCTTCATAGAAATCAATACATTGATCTAACATGAGTTCTCCTCCTTGATTTGATCTTAGACATTTAATATCAAACTGCTTTCATTCTCAACTAATGCTTTTATTGCTTTAAGATATCTTAAAACTTTTTATTTTCTCTTTAAAAATATTACCCAAGTTATACACAAAAAATCATCAATAAGGAACATGTAATATTTCTCACCTTGAGTACTTTGAGTTCTCATAGGTTCACATATATCAATGTAAAAAAGCTCTAGCATCTGAGTGGTCGAGTACTCTTTTATTTTGAACTGCCTTCTACCCTGCTTCCCATGCTGACAAGGTTCACACAATGTGTCAGATAGCTTTGTAATCTTTGGAATATTTTTGACTACTTGTTTCTTGCTGATGTTGAGAAGATTGACTACTTACTTCTTGCTTCAACATAGCTCTTTCCTTTTTCCTTGTCTATGAAATTAGTGACCTCATCTTTCTCTTTTTCAAATCCAATACCTATCTTATCTAACATTAATATTTGATTTTCTAATATATTATTGAACATATTAGTGTTATTCTCAGATTTTGAATCATTAGTTGTTATATCATTGATTGCTTTATTGGTTTTCTCAAGATTTACTTTTAAATAAGCAATTTCAATAACATACCTTTCACATTCTTTACTTACTATTTTTAACTGTACCATTATATCTTCTTCATTCTTCTTAGCTTGATCAAAGTGTTCTTGTAGATCTTCAATTATTTCTTTTGACTCCTTTTTATTTTTATCGATCTGAAGCTTTAATCATTAATTTTTTTTTCAAAAGATTTTAACTCTTCTAAGGCACAAATTAGGTATCCTTCTAGATTCACTTTAGCTTCATCTTGTTCTTCCTCTTGATCATCTGTACTTTTAGTTTTGGAGGCATCTTCATGTATACCATGAATATAATCTCTTCTTCTTCTAAATCACTGACTCCACTAGCTTTAGCTAAGATAAGATCTTTAGAATACAAAATCTTCTTCTTGAATCCCTTCTTGAATTTACCTTTGAAATTCTTCTTGTATGTAGACTTTCCTTATTCATTATCATCATTACCCTTATTTGGGTATTTAGCTACAAAATGTTCAATCTTTCCACAATTAAAACATTTAAAAGGTATTTTTCCTTGATATTTACCTATGCTCTTTTTTAGCTTGCAAATGAAAAGACCTACGTTGTCATCTTCATCATCGATAGAACTATTACTTGATTTTTGAATCTTAGCCTTCTCTTTTTTTGATGTCTTGAAATCAGCTTCTCTTTTTGAGGGTTTATCTTATTTAGTCTACATCTCATATGTCGTAAGAATACCATGAAGCTCATCCATCTTTAGCTTGGCTAAATTCTTCATCTCTTCAATTGCCAAAATGTTTGCATCATATCTCAATGGTAGATATCTCAAAAAAATTTGAACCATAGTTGATACTTCTAAATTTTATCTAAGACCTTGAATTTGATTAACTATTTGATCAACTTGCAACAGATAACTTACTATATTTTTTTCTTCTTTCATCTTCAAACTTTCAAATTATCTTCTGAAAGTTTGAAGCTTAGCTTGTTGAACCTTTCTATCACCTTTGTAAATATTCTCATGTTTTACCCAAGTTTCATAAGTAAATTTATATTGAATAACTTAAATTTTTTTGATTGACATAAACCACATAAAATAGCATTTAAAGCTTTAGCATTATTTTCACTTCCCTTTTTTTCTACTAGAGTAATTACAAGTGTTTATGGATGTTCATATTCCTCTACCACTACTTGTCATATGCCAAATCCAAGGGCCATAAAATAAGTCTTCATTTTTATGCTCTAAAAAACATAATTCATCCCATCAAACAAAGGTGACTTATTTTTATAAAATCCTTCATGTGATCTAGCCATCGTGCTTTCTCGATTTACCTTGAAGTTGTAAATTTTTTTCAAAAATAACTTGCTCTAATACCAATTTTTAAGCATGGAATATACTAAGAGGGATGAGTGAATTGGTATATTATATATCTTTTTACTTAATCTTATTTCTTTTCTTTAACCACTTAATCACACATTCATGATATGCAATAAAACTAACATAATAATTTGCACCACATGAGAGAGAGAGAGAGAGAGAGAGAGAGGGATTTTACATGGAAATCCAAAGTGAGAAAAACTATGTAGAACAATCTCAAGTATACGAATGAGTACCAACTCAAAATACAAAGTTTGCAAGCACCAACTTGTAGGAGAACAAACCTCTTTGCTAAGTACCAACACAAAAACTATTTGTGAGCACCAAACCCTTACAAATATTTGTGAGCACTAGCCCACAAGAGCACCAACCTCTCTTGTTTATAAAACACAACTATCTCTCAATGTTGCTTACTGAATAAATGATAGAACTCTACAATATCTCTTTTTTTTCTCTCTTCGAAAACAAATACAAATCATGCACTCTCTTTCATATAATAAATGGATTCTAAAAAAATTATTTCTATCTTTTTAAAAGACCTTTCGCATTCACCCTTTGTGACTCTTCAATTCTCATGGAAAATGGTGCCAAACTTACATGACCCTTTATATCCTTGCATTTTAAAGGTCATATGGTGACCCTTCATAAGTAAAAGCATCCTTTCCTCTTTTGTCTTTATCTTGGTGAATTTTCATATTCCTTAAAGTGTCCTTTCATGGAAAAATGTGCCATACATCTTTTATACTCACATGGTGACTCTTGGAATTCTTTAAGATGACTCTTCATGAGAAAATACATCCCATTCCTCTTTCATTTTTTACTCCATGGCTCTTTAACTTATCCATGGGCCCTCTTTTGACTTATATGAAATAAAAAATATATTCGTTAATTTTAAACAAATATTAATGCACATTAGCCATGATATGAATTTTAAAAACACCATTAAATGCAATGGGGCCTTTATCACCAATAATGCTAGACCTTTGACATGAATGACAATATTTCCAACACACAATAACATAGGCTATAGGCATGAGGATCTAGTTGAATATATGGAGGAGAGTAATATATAGAGCCTCATTATGTGTTGATTTAGACATTGATTTAGGTTGATCAGTTACAGGTGAGCACCACATAGCCAAGACTATACTAAATTTCATATCCTCAATTGCCAATAGCGCTCCATGATTTGCATATATTTTTTTAAATCTATGTAGTCTATTTTAACATCATTACATTTGGATGTGAATGAATCTATGTAGTCCATTTCAACATCATCCTATTTGTTGAAGACTCGTAGCTCTCAAATCAAATTTATATGTTTTTTTATGACTAAAAAATCAAATTCTTTCACCGTCATCAATGCCAATATGAAGACCTATTGGATTATTTGTTGTGCTTGATGGGTTGCTCGATCCAATGTGCCACCGATTGTTGATGATAAGATATGTTAACGAATATTTCATAGTTCATCGCATATTGGATCAAGGCTCATAAAAGGACTCTACCATATTCAAGGTATCTATACTCTTATTGTTGGTGTTATCATATTTGTTTGGGTCATGGAAGTTATAATTATTTTTGGACAAATAATTAATGAAAATTATAAATCTTACATATATTTGATCATCACATGGTAGTTTCATCTTTATATTTAACATTAAATTGATTATCACTCATATCATTTTAATTTAATTTTAATAATTCAATCAAAAAATCATAATATCATAGCCATTTGTCATTAAATAATGATTTTTTTTAAGAAGGTACTATAATTATTAATCAATCTAATATACGTAAAATCAAATATAAAACTTTGAAATTATTATCTATCAACATTATGTAATTATTAATCAATCTAGTATATGTAAAATCCAAGATAAGAACTTTGAGATTGATATCTATCAACATTTTTTGAATATATTTATTTAAGGTATTCACACTAGTTTTACTTTATTATCTAAAGAGGGGCTCACTTACTAGATTGAGCCTTGCATTCTATAGCTCATTGATGGTCCACAACATATTTTGGAGGATGTATATGATTTATACTAGAAAAATGTAATATTACATTGTTAGCGGTTAGTGTTTAGTTACATCGATCTATTATTGTCTACTACATTTGCTTAGATGTCATAGTGGTGGCATAACAATTAGTGGTTCGTTTGGTAGATACTTACTAAACTTCAGTTTAGTTAACCAAAATTTCCCTTTGTATATATTGATATTAAAAATTGTCAATAACAATGATTGAAACATAAAATCATTTAGTCCTTGTTTTTCCACATTTTGGTATCAGAGCGATATGATGGATGATCAAAGCAAATAAAGGAGCCGTTATTTTTATACATTGCTCCTATAGATGGAAGAATATACGTTTTTTTCATAAACCTTGTGTTAAATATGAAATATACTGAGAGGGATGGGTGAATTAGTATATTATATATGTTTTTAATTAATTTGATTTATTTTCTTTAACCACTTAATCACACATTCAATAAATGTAATAAAACTAAAACAATAATTTGCACCACGAGAGAGAGAGAGAGAGAGAGAGAGAGAGAGAGAGAGAGAGAGAGAGAGAGAGAGAGAGAGAGAGAGAGAGAGAGACCAAATTTTTATGTGAAAATTGAAAGTGGGAAAAACCATGGAAAATAATCTTAAGTGAGAGAGACCTTTCCTCTTTTGTCTTTATCTTGGTGAATTTTCATATTCCTTAAAGTGTCCTTTTATGAAAAAATGTGCCATACATCTTTTGTATTCACATGGTGACTCTTGGAATTTTTCAAGATGACTCTTCATGAGAAAATACATCCCATTCCTCTTTCATCTTATACCCCATGACTCTTTGACTTATCCATGGGCCCTCTTTTGACTTATATGAAATGATTTAGGTTTATCAGTTACAGGTGAGAACCACATAGCCAAGACTATACTAAATTTCCTATCCTCAATTGCCACTAGCGCTCCATGATTTCCATATATTTTTGCAAATATGTGTATTATTATTCAACATCATTACATTTGGTTGTGAATGAATCTATGTATTCTATTTCAACATCTTCCTATTTGATGAAGACTGGTAGCCCTTAGATCAACATTTCTATGTTTTTTTGTGAGTAAGAAATCAAATTCTTTCAAAGTCATCAATGCCAATGTGAAGATCTATTGGATTATTTGTTACTTTAGATGGGTCACTCGATCCAATATGCCACCTATTCTTGATGTTAAGATATGTTAATGAATATTTCAGACTTCCTCACATATTAGATCAAGGCTCATAAAGGGGCTATGCCATATTCAAGGTATCTATACTCTTGTTGTTGTTCCATCAAATTGTAAATCTGTCACCATTCTCCACATGATTTGGATTTTTAATTCTATCAAAATTTGTCCATTCAACTCAAATTGGCTTTGCTCATGTTTCATTAGGATAGTTTAATTAGAGTCTCCTATATTGATAATTTGGTTAGTTGTCAAGTTTTGATTTTTCGTTAGTTTTTGTAATAGATGTTTTTCCTTATAAAATGAAAGTCATATTTTATTTTATAAGGCTCATAATGTATTTTGTAGTTTAAAATTTTTTACTATATTTAAAAGTCATTTTGTCATATTAAAAAAAAATCAATATTTTTAATGTTGGAGTTGTCAATCCTAAATGTTGTAAATAGAGTTAAATCATAAAAATGTATTAATATTTTGTTTTGGGTCTATTTTCAATGTTTTTAAAGTCAAAGATTTATTTTATAGACACATTATCAGGTGAACCTAATGTCTTGTGTCATATGTGTCAGTAGGAGAATTTTTTCCTCAAAAATGACATTCAACTGAGCTTCAAATCTTCATTGACTGAGTAAGCAACTTAATTTATTGGAGGATAGAGGATACATGGAGGATGGAGGACATTTGATGTATTTTTATGTGTGACATATGATTGGGTTGCACCATTGGTATGGTAACAAATTTTGGTGTGTTTATTTTATGTTTTTGCAATTTATTTTTCAATAAAGCACTGAACATTATTTTCCAATTTGGTACCTCATAAAAAAGAATATTATGGGTAGTAAAAGCATTAAAGTAAAACTTGGTTCTTTGAAAAGAGTTTGTGGTAATTTGAGAAACCATCAAAGTGTAGTAGACACCTATTGTAACCCTCTAGGTTTATGGTCAACTTGCAACAAAAAACCGTATGGGTTTGATTTGAGAAACCACCGAAGGTGTTGGTAGAGAGAAGTGTTCCTAATACTTCCAAGTTTTTTGTAATCTTGCAAGGAAAAAAAAGGTGTTACCAAGACCCTGAAGCCACAAAGATGGCAGCCACCTCAGAAAGTGAGTAGGTTATGCAGAGAGTGTAAATATTTTTATAGGGTTTTTAAGAAGGGGGGGCACTATTATGAAATATGATATTTATAGAACAATGTAATAGAGGGGGGAATGTTGGAAAAATTTAATATTACATTGTTATTGGTTACTGTTAGTTACAATGATCTATTATTTCCAGTTGCATTTGCCTAGATGTCATAGTGGTGGCATAATAGTTAGGGGTTTGTTGGGTAGATGGTTACAAGACTTTAGTTAAATTAACCAAATTTTCCCTTTCTATATATTCATCTTTAAAATGATCAATAACAATGATCAAAATAGTGAACCATTCAATACTTATTTTTCCAAAATCACATTACCTTAATTTTGATGTATGGCACACATTGGTATGGCCACATCCCAAGGAAAAAGACTGGTTGATGGTGAGTTTTTGGTTATTGGCAATATGCTAGAAAATACATAATTGTTTGAGGTTAATAAATGTGGTCAATTGAATTTGTTTTTTCTTTTCTTTAAATACTAAATCTATTGTGCAAACATTTTTTTTTTAATTTGGCATAATGAAACATTTGATTTTATTATTTTGTGGGACAACAAAGACATGTAAACTTTATAGGTTGACATGCATATTATAAAGATTAGGCATGGAAACATTTCTAGGTGGGTTAACATTGAATCACTTTCTTTACGTAAATGTGAGAATATTTTATTTATCTCATTTATTTATCTTTTATATATTTTTTCTGAAAATGATTTTGATTTTATTATAATAAGATTAACATCGGAGATATAAGTGGTTAGTTGTCTCTATCCTCTTTCTATAAAGCTTCAGTTTGTAATATTGAGAACCATAAGCCTCAAAATAGTTTACAATTTTCTTTCTCAACCATTGGTAACATAGTATTTTAGTTATTTATTTGATAGTTTTCCATGATTTTTTGGAGATTAGGGTTTATGAATTAGTGCTTCTACATGAATATGTGAGAATTTTTCTTTTGCCTTAGTTTATTTTGCTGAAATGATTTTATTTTCCTCATAATAATGTTTGTGATAGAAATCATCTATATGGATAGTTTTCTTTATCATCATGGCAGAAAGCTTCATTTTACAATGGTGTGATCGATCGATCTTGAAACATTTTTTTGGTGTTAATTGGTAACGTACTATTTTGATAATTTGTTTGAAGTGTAAATTCTTCTAGATTATAGTGGAAATTAAAATGTGGGTTTAGATACTTTTCCATGACTTTTTCACGAAAGAGAGAATTTATGGCTCTTCTTAAGGTTTATGTAAAAATGGGTTTTAGTTTGAAGTGTTCTTTAGTTTTATTAGATCAATGCACATATACCAGAGACTGGGTATGAAAATATTTCAAAGTGAGTGGATAATAATACATGTCTCTATGTGAGCATAGTGAGAATATTTTATTTGTCTTAGTTTTGTTGGTTACAATGATATCATTTTTTAAGGTTCGTGGTGTAAGATATTTGTGGATAACTATCATTTTTATTTATATTCAAAATATTCAATTTGTAATGGTGAGATCCATAAACCTTGAAATGATTTTTGGTTATGAGTTAGTTTTTTTGTCATCAATAATGCTTTGAGTTTATAGTGGAGATTGAAAAGGGTTTTTAGATAAAATTTCATAGCATTTTAGAGAAATGGAGCATTTATGGATCTTTTTTGGATTTTCATGCTATAATGGGTTCTGGGTTCAAAACAATTTGTGATTCTATATTGGTAAATGTAGGATTATGAGTGTTCCAAGATTTGACAAGATAAATCATTCCATTGTTTGATGGCATGAAATTGTTGGCTTCTTATAAATAGAATTATGTTAATGCCTTTTTGTGTTTCCTCAAATTTTAGGTCTTTACATTCATATGTGACATATAAGGATTAATTAATTTACAATTATCTGCATTATTAATTTTAAAAGAAAGGTCATGAGATCATTTATTTAAAAGCTTTGTCTTTTCATTGGTCAAACCATTTTTTAGGCATTTTTGGTAATCTATTAATCCAAAATTCATTGATTACATGTTATTTAAATGGATAAATACATTGGCATCCTTTTGGTTTCATTGACAAAGTGTTCTTAAAAAACATAAGGAGATGTTAATGGTCATTATTGTTTTTAAATCATAGGTGGATTTATTAAAATTTTCTAGTGGTAAAATGAAAGAAAACAATTTCTAGAATGATCTTTGCATTTTGTATATGATTGGACATGTGTCCATTTTCATGCAGGTTAAGTTCAAATTAATGTCTCAACATGAATGTAGTGAGTTATGTTTTCCTTAGGTTTTTTTATATATATATTATTTTTTAAATGACGTTTATGGTAGAAAATTGATGAATCCACAAACTATCAAAGCATAAAAATATCAATAAGCACAATTCTAATAATTTGGGTAAACCACAGTCTTCATTGATTCACCTTTAATGAATAAAGTAATTATGTGAAAGTATTGAAATAAATCTCAACTCAAAATTGGATTTGGTATGCAAAATTAAAAAGTTAAAAAAAAACAATAAACTACCTAGATTTAGCTACCCCTACTACAAATAAAAACTTGATTTTCATAATAAATTTAGCATGTAAGTTCAAATGGGAATACACTTTTAAACATATCCTCTAAATAATAATGTAATGATTTTGTATTAATTTCACCCCAAATTCATGTTCAATTACAAATTTATTTGATTTTTTCTATTTTTAAAATGGCTAAAAAAACTAGAATGTACTTTTAGACCCTTAGATGATCTCGTATGGTTCAAAAAACATCATGTAATTTGACCTAACCAAAGAATCATGAATATAGATGCATTATTATTTTAATTTTATTTATTTTTCCATGATGGAGAGCTCAAACAAGTTAATGAGTCAAAAGTTATGGCCTTTAGATGATAAGTCACTAAATCATTCTTCTTTGGTTGAAAACAACTCAACTCTTATGAGTTACGTTGATTGTAGTACTACCATTTATTCTTTTGGATTTGTTTAGCTCCCATTTTTAAATCTAAGTTTTCTATTCATTTTGTATTCCTTCCCATTATACCAAATACCTATTATAACTTCTTTGTCTTGTGTTCACTATATTTGAAGGTATGGGATATTTATTACTCCATTTAGCTAATGGATTGTCCCTACACATATAAATATAGCTTGCTTAGGTATAATAATGATGCCAACTATAATTCAGTGATATATTGAGTTCCACATAGAACTCAACTGGGTGCCACTATGAGTTATCCTATGAGTTCCATAGTGAGTTACACTCAGTCCCATGGTGTCAAAGATTTTTTGTGAGTTCACTACCCGTACTCCTTCTATATATTCCTTTTCACTAGGATATTGTAATAGTACTAGAAATTGGTAGGTAATGCATTTTAGTAAAATCCAAGAAATTATTGCAAATATTATTGCATATTTCTATATACAAGTAGGGTAATTATTGTTGTAGAAATATCATGTGCTCACTCTACCAAAAGATCACCTATTGGGTAAATTTGTCATGGTATCATAACTCTAGATTTTTCTAATGAGCATCAATTTATGTCATTGATTTCTATTTTGTATTATTTTAAATTAATTAAGATGAATTTGTATATTTTTCATATTGACATTTACATGATTGTGTATTGTGTATTGATCCAGTTGGAAGAACCATTGGTTTATCTCAGTGACTATATTCATTATGAATAGATCATATATTAAAAATCAAATCATTATCACTCAAATCATAAGTGTCTTTTCTAATGATAACACCCCTACACTTACTCCTTGCTTACTATCAGACTTGTTTGTGCATGTGAATGATGCCAAGTGCAGTTGAGGAGACTATGTGTTTAGGTAACAAAAACAATTAAGTTTTTTTACATATTAGGCAACTTATTCATTTCCCAGACCCACCTCCTAAGCCAATGAACTAAAAATTTAATTAAATGTTTGCTTGCAATCCCATGGCCTATCCATATTAATAACTATTAATTTTAGTGACACAATTAATATGTTATTTTTATATCCCTCTAGTGAAGACTCTACCTATATGGAACCTTCTAACCATTATTCAAGTTGATCTTTTCATATTGGTAAAATTAACATTGGTTCATCCATTTGTGTGGAAGGAAGGGATCGAGTTCACTATCTAACAACCTTACTTAACTTGGTTCTTATCTTTCAATTACATTGGAAGACACTCAGATCTACACAAAAATTATTGGGTCTCCATCCTTGGCCAATTTCAAACAAAAGCTCCCTAGCCTCCTTAGGGTCCACAACAATTTAAAGCCTTAACCTGGTATAATCTATGCTTGGATAATGTCACCCTAAGTAGGTTATTTATTTATGTAGAGCCTTAAATTCTCAAATGGTAGAACTAGAGTTTTTATCTTACTTCTCTTTACATAAGTCAAAACCTAATATTCTATTATGCGCTAATTTTTTTTATGAATCATGTTATTTTTAATTATTTTCTATTTATCCCATAAGAGGAATGTTTTTTATTGAAGGGAACATAGAGGTGCATATGAGAATTTAATAAGATTTTAACATGTTCAATGAGGTTTGTTGTTCCATTATAGTTCCAATGAGTGGTTACAAGGCATGGTTTGTGTTTAAACCATTTGAGCATTTAAAATTTTAGTGTAAAATTCATTAAATAGGCCATTGATGATGGGAAATGTAATTTACTATAACTTTTAATCTGTAACTCAGAATTGAGTGCCACTTTCTTCAAAAGTGACTTATTTTTCATTCATGATCTATTGGTTCTTATTTTATTGTAAAATGTACTAAATTTATAAAGTATCATATTTTAAGGGTTTCCTATGCTATGGCCCTATTTATTGTATCTCATGCTATAATTTTTCACATGCAAGTGCATTTTTAGTTGTGCCCAACATACCTATTTTGAATGTGAACTATTTATATCAATTCCTACACTATTTGCTATTGGAAAAAATTGATATTACATTATTTAGCTTAGTTAGCTTTAGTTCAGAGATTTGTTTTAGCCAATTAGGTGATTGGATGGTATTCATGTTATAGCTAATCATAGCAGTTATAGGAGCATTATTAGCAAAGTGTTTAAACTTGTATTTAGCATTAGTTAAGTGAGTCAATTAATTATTTTATAGTTACCACAAGTATAAATACTTTCCATTATATTTATATGAACCTTATATTGATTAATAAGATCATCAAAAACATTTTACATTATTTTAATTCATTGGTATCAAAGCAGATAAAAGTCTACCTTGAGAGTCTAGCACATTTTAAGCATGTCTAGTTCATAAAGTTTGAAGTTTCTAGTGAAAGCACATGACACCCACAGTTGGTTATCAAAAATCATATGTTGTGAATTTAAGATCATTCATCTTTTGGTCTGTAATATTCTTGGATTGTCAAAGATCTCTCTTCGACATCATTAAAAATACTTGCTACATATTTTTTGTTGTATATGCATTGATCTACTTCCCATGCATCTTCCATTAGACTTGGTCATCACTCAAATTGGCTAAGAAATCCATTGCTAAGTTCACACATTTGAATCTCACATTGGAAAATTTTAAATTCAAAAAGCACATGTTCAAAGTGGTCTCCTTTGGTAGACACATGCTCACATGCCTCCATTCACCATCACATCATTCTATCAAGTTTTGCCTAAGAATGGTAATTTGTGAGTCATACTAACCTTAATGATCATTTTATTATTCTTGTTGAACATCTTGAAGCATAAAACTTAGCCACATTTCATTCAATGTCCATGCCAATGTTACAAGTTCTTTAATATTATTGTTTTATTGTCAACTGGTTATTTTTCTAAAGTGTTAAAATAATAATAACAATAATAAAGTAGTCTTCGTTATGTTTGAGATAAGTTAATAGGTAATGATATGTCAATTAGTTTTTTAGTTGAATCATTTTTTTTTGTTCTAATAGTTGTTAAAATAATTTCTAAGCTATTTTTTCAAGTCTAAGTCATCATTATAATAGTCTATTATTTTAAGAAATGTTTATTAATGATTTTAGTTTTATCTAGTTTTCAAATTCAAAAAATTGAAGTGTCAAAATAATGTCATTTCTTGTAAAAATTTGTTTTTCTTTTTAGTGAGTTTTTTATTGTCATCAAAAATTGTAAAAGTGTCAAAATCAAGAGATAGAATCATAATTAAAAGTATGTGTCAATATTTATTTTTTGGTCCATTGTTGATATTGTTAAAAAATGTCAAAAATATCTTGTACAAATGCATTATTGGGTGAACATGATGTCCTAAGTCATATGTGTCATTGGGAGAGTTTTGTCCTAAAAAATGACATGGAAGAGTTGAAGTTCAAAGCCATATTTGTTGATTGAAGCAACTTCATTGATTGGAGGTTGGAGGATACACAAACGCTGGAGGAAAATGACATCCTCTCATGAATCACCTATGATGAGGTCACACCATTGCTATGGTGACAATTTTTGGTGTGTTTATTTTATGTTTTTTAGTATATTTTCAATAAGCTACTTAGCACTATTTTTTAGTTTGGTACCTCTTGAAAAAGAATGTTGTGGGGAGAAAAAGCACTAAAGTAGCAATTGGTTATTGGAAAAGGGTTTGTAGTAACACAAGGAACCACTGAAGTGTAGTCTAAACCTCTTACAACCCTCCAGGTTTGTGATCAACCTATAATAAAAAACCATATGGGTTTTTGGTATCCTCGTAATCCAAGAAACCACTAAAGGTGTTAGTAGAGAGAAGTGTTCCTGTCACTTCCAAGTTTTGAAAATCCTAAAATGAAAACCAAGGTGACACCAAAACCTTGAATCAACAAGGATGGCATGCCACTTTAGAAAGTGAGGAGGCTACATGGAGAGTGTAAATATTTTTATAGTGTTTGTAACAAAGGGAGGACCACTATTAAGAAATATGATGTTTATAGAACTAACGTAATAAAGGGGGGAATGTTGGAAAAATTTGATATTAAATTGTTTAGTTTAGTTAGATTTAGTTTAGGGATCTGTTGTATCTGGTTAGGTGATTAGATGGTAGTCATTTTATAGCTAATCATAGAGGTTACAGGAGAATTGTTATCAGAGTGTTTACATGTGTATTTATCATTGATTAAGTGAGTCAGTTAATTGGTTGATATTTACCATAGGTATAACTACTTTGCATTATATTTATATGAAATCTATATTTATTAATAAGATCATCAAAAGCATTCTGCATTATTTTACTTTAGTTGCTTACTTGAGCATATTTTAAACTATGCCCAACATCCCATTTATGAGCTAGTAGTATTATAACATCATTGTAGATTATCTTTTGTAGTCTTGCACTTCCTTGGTGTCTTCTCTCAATCCTAACAAATCCATTTGAGAGACTCCAAAGGAGGAAGGTTCATTCTATAGTAGTGTTCCTTCTTGGGAATATCAATTATGCTTCATAACATGTGTACATAAAATGTTCACTCTCAGATTAGGAACTTATTTCATTTTTATATGGACAAATTATTATTCCCATTGACCTATTATGATTAGTCCAACTCTTGTGACATGGCCTATGGTCACTTATTATTTCACATTTTATGGCATCTACACCACCATGTAGAGCACTGAAAGTGTCACTTCATTATTTATAACACTATTTAAAGTCTTTTCAAGGATCTTACTCTGATTTATGTCACTCCTCCTCCTCTTCCTATTGTATCCTAATTTTTTTAATTTAATCCTATTGACTCTATTTATTATGATGACACATTTATGGTGGACAATGATCTTCATTCTATCGAGGCTCCACTACAAGATGAGATTCAACCAGACTTTAGTTATCTTATTGTAGACTCTACATCCATTCTTGTGTAGATTGTTGTTCTTTTAGAGATATCATAGACTTAAATATTATAGGAATGTATTGATTACAATAAGAGTATACACATTGAGAGCATAAATGACTCATATGTTGCTATGGACATTCATCTTGCAGATCTAAGTGCTTCTTTTGCAAACTAGTCTTTAGTTTTAACATATGTCGACCCTTTATCTACTCTTTTCACATACATTATGTTACAAAATATTCCATTCCAATATTCTTATCTAGATGTAATGAGGGAATATATAAACCCTAATGTTATACCCCCTTCATTCTATGTTTCTTTATTGCCATCTTCTATAGTTAGGTATGTGATTCATGATCATTCTTTGGCACATTTCAGCACTAACAGGAATAATTTTGAGCATTGTACTAAGAATTACATCATGATTCCTACTTACATTCCATTTGAGTGGGAATTAAATAGTTTGATAGCTCAGGCCTTTATTTATTACAAAATGAAGAGACAACATTTGTAATAGAGGGATCTATTACAATATTTACCATCAAAATTCTATGTTTACTTTCTCTCTTCTTTATGGATGAATGCATCCTTGATATTTTTTAGGATACTAGGATCATCTCTATGTACATAGATACCTCATCAAGCATTATTTTTTGGGAATAAATATCCATCCCATATAATATACTTTTAATGTGGTATTGGTGTAGAATTTTTTCCTATTGGAGATTAATCAAATACTTGTTAGATTCATTCACCTTTTCACGATGATCCATAGTAACTCCAAGAGGATGATTTTTAGGATATAAGGTGTATACACATAATTTTTTTAATTAAATTTAGAACTTACTAACACTTTTCTCTTACAATAAACTATCAAGTTTCAATATCTCTGAGTGCACACCTTAAAGGGTACACTGGGAAAGGGGTGGGTAGACTATTGGTGCTTCATAAGATTATTATGGATTTGTATCATTTCTACCATTTTCAAAATTATTCATAGTATCTATACATTTATCTCCTATGATGCCTCCTTGAAATCCTAAAATCTTGAAAAATGGCTACATCTAAAATCCAATAGGACCCTCCAAAATCTAAAATTTGCATTATAGCTCCTAGAGGCCTAAAACTAGTCTCAAACATCCTAAAATTATAATATTAAAATATAAATTAAAGTTTAATAAGCTACATGTACATGTCTAAATGTTAACTTATATTTATACTACTTGTTTTTAGTCCTTGCCTAAGCCAAAACCTTCTTTACCATGTACACTCTAAGTCCTGAAGGTTGACTCTGTTATGAGAGTTGACCATATTACAAGATTATGTCAAACTTGGTTGAATTTATTCATAGTTTTGACTATGTTATTGGACTAAGTTTTCTTAGGCTGACTTAGTCTAGACCTAACTAATTTTATTTGTAATATGGTCAATTGGGATAACTTTGTCATATAAAATTTTGAAAGGGTTTAGGGTTAGATCTATCTATATATAAATAACCTTTTCACCATTTCTTAGAGTGAAGAATATAACATAATATATTATGTGTCTACTTATCCACCATTTTAATTGAGGATCATTACTTATGGTTTCAATACTACACTTGGAGATACGATTCTTGACTTGTGGAGAAGTCTTTTAGATTCATATAGAAGTTGTGTAGCCTAGAGGTGACTTATCCCTTTTATACTCAGATAACACAATAACCTCTTGAAAATCACCTTTCTTGAGGGAGAGATTAATAAGTTATGGGTTCATATTTAAAAGTAAGTATTCCAAACTTTATTTCTCATTTGTTAAAGTAGATAGATTTGAATTAGTAGCTTATACATTGATCTCCCCTGCATTAGGCTTTACTATACATTTTCTCAAGTATAAATATTTTATCCATATTTACTTTTTATTTTTATTACCCCCACTTTTCTCCACAAGCTCTGGTGAGCACTAGATTATATTTTAATTTACTTTGCATTTTCTTTGTGAATAATAAAAAACATAAGACCTGTTTAGGGGTATTGCATGGTGTTACTTGAATATAGGATTTATAACCCTTTCTCTTAATGTCATTTTGATAAGAGACCTATTCGTTAGGTCTAGCAGATCCATATTGGTCATGACCCCAATTGTGTAAATGTACCTACAAGAAAAAATGTAAGTGTGGTTTATCTTCTCTAAGCTAGGAATGATTTATAGATCAAATACATTTTTTTTTTATACATTCTAGTGAATTTGATGTTAATGAACCCTTGTGGGTTTTATTTCACACCTTTATCTATTATCATTTATCATTTATTTCATTTTTACATCATTAGATTGAATATATTGATTCAGTCTAACATTTCATGTGCATGTTTTAACACACAATCGATCAGATCGACTCAATTTTTTTTTATGTAGGTTTTATTCAAATTCATGTAATTAGATTATCTCAATCAACTTATTTTTATTCATACTTCTAAGTTTTCAAACATAGTAGACACAACTAACTCTGTTAGCAAGTTTTACATAGTCCATATAATTAACTTTGTCAGTAGGTTTTACAAACATAGTTGGCATAATCAAATATGTTATTAGGTTTACAAACATAGTTTACACAACCAAATTTATTAGTATGTTTTACAAATATAGTTGACACGATCAACTTTATTAGCAGGTTTTCAAATATAGCCAGCACAACCATTTCTATAAGCAGATTTTTAGTATAAAAAAATAATTTTAGCATCTTCAAAAATTATTAGATTCATTTTTACATTCTTAATCATTTATATTATTTATATATAGTCTTAATTTTTAGAATTTTTAGTCTATAAAATTATAAACCCTACAACAAATTAGGTCAACTAGATCAATATAGTTATGTAACTTCCTTTATTGTCGACAAGACTTAATCGACTTATCTATCTTTTTCTACCTCTTTCTTCAATAGATAACATAGACCTACATTGACCATATCAATTTTGTTATATATGATTTTCATATAGGGTTACTCTTAAAATAAATGAAATAACCTATCTTATTAGTAATTAATTCACTTTTCATTTTTGTTTCTTGCTTATTTAGAGGAACACACATAAATTAAATAGGAGGTTTTTAACTAATAGATTTAGTCACACGTTTTTAAAATTTTACACACTTTCAAATCACATAACATAAAAAATCATTAATAATTTCTAACAAATGTCTACTTACTTGGATTTCATCACTAATGAGGAATCCAACTCAAGTTTCTACTTGAAAATAAATACTTGGTTCATAGTATATATTGGTAAAGCACCCAACAATCTTATCACTGTAGGATTATGAAATAAGGGGGTAGGCCATAATACCAATCCAATACCATAAACAATACAAATCCATTTCAACCTCAACTAGATGAAACTATCTATAGATTGCTTTTTTTAGTCTCTTCTTATATCCAACTCTATAGCACTTTTTTTCAAAAGTCATTATAACTTAAAAATTTTAGGAATATCTTCTTATTATATTAGTATTTACATTCTAGTTTTTTTACTTTCTCTTTATAAATTGTGTTTTGTATTTAAAAACTTGTACTAACAAGTGTTTGTATAAGGTTTGTGTTATGTTCTAAAACTAGATCAAACACATTAATCAAGTTATTTGTGTGCTTAATTTAATTTATTTAGTCATATATAATTTATCACATTTACAAAAAAAAAAATTGTCCTCAACACATTGTTGACCCACTTGACTCTATATTTTATAGGCTACCTTCCCTCAGAACACAATCGACTAGTTTAACTTAGTTTATTATAGGTTGTTCAGCTTAGCTTTCTAATAAAACTAAGTCAACATGTTCAATTTAGTAACATTTCTCTTAATATTTTTAGATATCTACTCTTATTTCATAATGATTTCATATTTTCATTCTCCACTTATTCAATAACATTGAATAATTAAGGATATAGATCATAACCTCACTTATATTATTACTTCAAATATAACAATTAAATTTATTCCTTCATGTCTTCCTAATCCAAAACCAATTACTACATAATGTAATATAGTTGAAGTTATTCATCCTAGTCCTGTTGATGCTAAAAATACTGGAAATAGTCCACCCAATAGTCCATCCCCCAATACCAATATAAGGAATGATCCTCCTACCAACACTAACATCCCACCTCCTACCACTAGTAATCAAAATCCTCCCATTGATAAAACTCAAATTATTTCTCAAATAATTTAATAAATAAGTGTTATGAATACAATTAACCATTATAAAATGATGGAAATGTAATCTTGTATATTATAAATGGAGAGTCAACCACATCAAGTGATCATGAATCAACCAAATAAAAATTTTGTCCCTCCTCCTCCTAGAGATGCCAATGAGAATCTAATCCCTCAACTAACCATGCATAAAAAAATTCTTCAACATATTAAAATGAACATTTATCTCCATTAATTTCATCCATAGACATTGAAAATGTCTCTCCAACTATCACATATGATGGAACTAAAGATCCCACTAATTTTCTAAATGAATATGGTAATATCAATAAAGAATGGGTCCAAAATAAAACCCTTTCTACCATAAAGATCTTATCCAAAACCCTTGGTGGTGATGCAATTTAATGATACAATAAAAATATTAGACATTCAATCTCACAACTATAGGATTAATTGAATGTTCTAGTGAAGGAATTCTAACATGATGACCTTCCTAAAATTTACCTCAGCCCTTTTGTAAATTCCAAGCCACTTCCTAACAAATCCATTAACACTTCCATCAATTGATAGAAGTCTCTAGCTCATAAAGAGGACCATAACATGAATGATGATTCTCTTTTAAACTTATTTTTTACAAATTTTAAATCTCCTCTTGAATACAAATTTAAGATCTTTTCTCATCAAAATTTAGAGTAATATTTAGACCAAGAAAAAGGTAAGAGTTTACTATGAGTCAATTTTAATCACCTAAATAAATTACTAATGAACCTTTCCAATCATTTTATAATAACATTTATTCGTATAAGCCTTCCCAAACTCAAAAGGGAGAATCTAATTTAACCAATGTTAACACCACCCACCATCCATTAAGTGTAGAATAACCTAAGAATAAGTTGCCTCTAAACTGATGAGCTTCAATCCTTTTAAACCTCCTCCGAAATGGTAAAATCCTAATAAGTTTTATTGGTGGCATGCTGCTATAGGTTATTCTCATGAGTCTTGTCATGATCTTCACTGATTTCTTCTTGCTTCCTTTATTATCCCACATTTCAATCTTGATACTCTAACAAAAAAATGTTATCAAGACTATCTTCAATATTTTCAAATCCAATCTAAAGAACCATAATCACATCAACATTAATTACCTAATGATAAAAAAATAGTTATCCCATGCCTCCACCTCATATACTAATGTTGTCCAAACCACAATTGATCCATATTCCTATACCAATAAGGAAAGGATCGAGAACATGGAAAAATTCAAACGAGTGGTTATATTAGTCCAACCTCAACCTCTTAGGTCACATGAACCAAAGGAGTACCTAGTTCAAATTCCTACTCCAAAATACTTCATATATGATCCTCCTTTACCTTATAGATCTCTTCATACCTTTCTTACATATCCTATTTCAGTTTAAACATCCTTAAAATATAAAAAAACCACACATTTACCTATCTCCAAATATACCTCTTAACCAAATTTAAATCATTCTAATGGTTCAATTTCACCTCACTCCATATCAAATGTTGGGGCATCTTATGATGCCCATCCATATATCACTTCAAACTTTGGGGCATCTTATGATTCCCATCCCTACATCTAATTAATATTGAGCCATATTATGATGCCCACTCTTATTATACATTTCATATTAAAAAAATAAACTTCAAGAATACTTTTGAGACATATAGGATTATATTTAACATGCTCTTATTTGATATAAGAATTAGCATAAATTTGCTTGTTATGTTTGTCTCATGTTTTTTTATTTTTTTGAACTTTAGTTCATTTAGTTTCATTATACGAGCACCATTATTTCCTTTGGTTTCTTTGGTTTTATTTCACTTTATAGTTTGTGAGTTGCATTGTCATAACTTGGATAGGACTAGGTATTCCCCACAAAAACATTTTACTAGGGCTAGTTTTTCCTTTGGGTTATTTGGTTTGATTACACATTACATTTATAATTTATTCTTATTTTATTTCTTTTTTATCTCTTTAATTATTATATTTTATGTCATTCTTTGCCTTAGTAGCTTTAAGATTATTTACCCTCCTATTTAACACTCACCTCATTGGTGTTCACTTTGTGAGTTACAATGTAAGACCATGGATATGACTAGGCTCTCCTCACAAATTACCATATTAAAACATCTTTAAATTCCTTTCTACGTCTTTTGAGATGATTACTAATTTTATTGGTCCTTGTGGGGTAGATACCTTGTAGGTTAGTATGGCTCCTTAGTGACAAGACTTTAATAGCATATACCCATCCCTTTTATAGATCTATTTAACCTTCTTATGATTAGCTACGAAAATATTCATCATTGTATCACTTATTACATGGATGGAAATCTCATGATCCCAATATTTCCTATCATTGGGGCATATACAGGTCAACATGATATTACACACCTACTTTTGGGAAAGTCTAGGAGTCTTTATAAACTTTGGTCTTTAGGTCCTTTTCTTTAGTGACCAAGTGAAATCTCTCTTGTGTTTATCACCTATTTCACTAATGTTTGGTTCTATAAACCCATATGGAAGAGGAATAGAAAAAGAGAAAATAACTAAAAGGCAAATCATAAAATAAACAAAAGGAAATGATAAAATGGAAAAAATAATATTAAAATCTAGATCACAGCCAAATATGTGATCTATATTTGGCACATATCATAACTTAGTCAAATCTCAAACTTCAAAGTTGGCCTCATGATAGAACCAATGTCTATTGGGGTGTAGTAGGCCAATAGACTAGGATATGAGGTCTCATAATAGCATATACTATCTAGTTCCACAAACTTTCTCACATAAGTACCTAATATTTGTAGTAGATTGATGAATCTATAACGGGTCCTAAAGAACATGGAACATGTTATGAGAAGGTAGGTCTATTTTAATTTTCATGCATATATCCTTCATGAGTTGATCTATGCACTTTAATTATTATCCCAAGATTTGTGTTCAGTATCCAGAGTCTCCTAAGTCCTTATTGTCGATAGTTTCTAGTCTTTCTCACTTACCTAGTATGTTTCATTATTACTAAGGATGTTCACATCACCCATTTGGTGCCTCATGCTATATTTTTTACATCATATTTTACTTATATTCCCTATGATAGATATTGAATTTAGCTGATCACATCCTTGATCACATTTTTATTATTATGCATCTTGGTTAATAGTTTATGAATTGCATTGTAATACCTTGGATATGACCAGAAACTCCTCACAAACACCCCTACACCATTTACATACCATACCATCTCATTACCATAATATTCATGTCATTGGGTGGTGGTGTTTCTTCCATTGTATCTTAAAACAAATGCTATGTTTGAGTCTTTATCCTATAGAGATTTTTATTCTCATCTATTCATCATGCTCTTATTTGATTTTTGTGGACTTAACTTATCTTACATATGACATTTTACATACTTACATGTTTTTCTTTATGTATTACTTGACATATTTATTTTAAATCATGAGTTACATTTCATTTTTCAGCATTCATGTTTTTATTTATGTTTGATTAGACATGCTTATCTTACATGGGGTTAATTTTTAGTTGCTTACATATATTTTTTAGAGTTTTCTTTTATTGATGGTTCATATATAATTTCATGTTTTACATGCTTCCCAATGTGATTTAGTATGTTATACATTCCTATTTTTCATTTAATTATTTACATGCTTCCCAACATGATTTAGTATGCTTTACATTCCTTTCTCCATTTATGTTTTACATGTTTCCCAACAAGATTTAGTATGTTCTAAATTTTTGTCATCATTTTATCAATTACATGTATTATCTTTTGATTCAAACATTGCATTAACAATCCTAGCTTGTCAAAATTTATAAGTAATTAAATTAGTTTTGAGAGTTATCCATTTATACTTTAATTATTCTACATACACATGCATTTCTTCTATTATTAGCATTGTATTCCTAAGGTTTCTCAAATACAGGTATTATACCCTCCATGATCAAGACTATGATATTTGGATACATTCATTCAATGTAAAGGTAAGTTAAGGTATGTCTATGATATTTTCAATTAATTTCATTTCATTTCAACATTAATTTCATTATTTTATTTTTGATTAGCTCATTTTCATGTGTTGCCATGTTATTTATCGAATCACCATCCCATGTTACACTCATGTGACATGTGATGAAATTTGAGTGGGGCATATGTATACACACAATATTTTTATTAACTTTACCACTTACTAACACTTACTCTCTTGTAGGAACTTGTTGAGTTTTAATCTCTTTTAGTGTACTAGGAAAGGGGTGGGAAGACCATTAGTGCTTCATAAGTTTTTTGTTGATTTGTATCATTTTTACCATTTATTCAAATTATTTACAATGTCTACAAATTTACCTGTTATGATACCTCCTTGAAGTCCTGGAATCCTAAAATTTGGCTAAGTCTAGAAACCAATAGACCCTCCAAAATCTAGAATTTACATTATAACTCCTAGAGGTATAAAACCACTCTCAAATCGTGTGTGTGTGTGTGTGTGTGTGTGTGTGTGTGTGTGTGTGTGTGATATATGACCAAAATAATTAGAAATTATAGTATTTATCCTAGACTTGGTCTGCCATTTGATTATAACATAATAAATTACATAGCTTTAAAAAACTTACCATTTCCATAAGTTTAGTCTATATGGGAAAGATCATTCCCATTTTCATCATTAGATTCAACATGACAAAGTCAGACAATAAGAAAAGTAACTCCTAGACTATTGGACATTCTGTCCAATAAATAAAACCTAGTAATCATAATACCACCCTAAGCTATTGATTACTCATAAAATCATGAACCACAATAGAAGCATCCTCAAGGATAGTTGTCAATTTCAAAGTACTTTGTCATTGGTATATGTAACCCTAGACATGACGAGGCAAGGAAAATTATAGATAATCAATATAATATCTTTTGGCTGTTCATGGGATGAGATAATTAAAAATATCAAGAACATTATGCATAATTATATCATTCCCTCCTTTATTCTCTAAAAAAAAATTCTAAGAATGGATAAAAAATAATATTTTACCTCAATCATTAATATTTTATTCTTCAATACTAAATTAAATAAGAAACATGAAGCACATAAAAAATAAGATGTAAATTATTTGCTTCAATAATTTATATAAATAATAAAATAAATAATAAACATATAACATATAAATCATTTTCAATAATCATCATAGTTTACTTCATAAATAGGGGATGATAAAGTCTGAACTAGTTTGGTATTTTGTTGTGGATTTACATCAACAAATAATTACACTCCAAAGACTTCAAAAATATTTTCTATCCATTGAAAAACTAGTTTCCAATAACTAAAACATGTTTTGTTATTTTGAATTCAAGAATAATAACAGTTTAAAGACTCCAAATATATTTTATAGACATTTAAAAGCTAGTTTCCAAGAATTGAAACATGTGTTTTTATTTTAAATTGAAGAATAATATAACATGAGAATGAATTGATATATAAAAGAATGTAATATGTTTATGAGAAGTGCCTTGTAATTTATGTTTATGAGTGATATAGTATGGCATTTATGCCTAACTTCTATGGAAAAAACCTATGTCAAATTTAGAGATTTTTGAATTTAGAATTTTATACATATATGAGTATGATAGTGAGAAATTGAATGATGTATCAATTGGAATAATCCTTAAAAAAATGAATCACCTATCTACATAAATGAAATATTTTTAATTCTTAGGTATAATTTCTAATATCTTTTAATCAGATCATAAGCAATATATACAACCTTACATTGACTTCTCACATTAATCAAAATAGGGAAACTTTTAAGTTGCATTATTTCCATAACTTTTTTCTCTACCCCCCAGTGTTTCCCTATGTAGATCCTCATTCCAAAGTTTTTATTTTTCATTATTTGGAGAGTGGTTTGGAAAGAAGGATATTTATTATGTCATGCTATGATGTCTTCTTGTATTCATCATTTATATGAATTCTATTTTTATATGAAGGATATTGTCATGTCCATAATACACTTGTTATAATGAATGAATTGAAAGGTGTTTTTTACTTTATATTACCTTTCTCTTCATGTTATTGTAAACATATGCTATACAATTTTTTTAAAAAAAAATCTAATTTTCTTCCTACTTTGAAACATTTATAATAAATATCCCATGTTTAAGTTCTCAAGGCTTTGAGTTCATCAATATTTCCACTAATAGGGATATATTTATCCAAGAAAAAATATGATGTTAAAAATGGTAATAAATAGAAAACCAAATGAGCACTAGTAGAGACATGTATTACATTATTATCTTCCCTCGACTGGTTTTCAATGTCATCCACAAAATTTTTTCCTTCGCCTTCATATACAGGGTTTGACCTTCCAATATCTATATCTGATTCACCTTCATCTATAAGGATTGATCTTACAATATCCATACTTACTTCACCTACATTTTCATATCTTAGTCCAATGTCTATGCCATGTTTATTAAAAATGTATTAGCCAATTGAGAATTCTAACAAACTAATAAATAAAAAAATTAGAAGAGAAAATAAACTTTACATTTGACTCTATAAAATTGTTTTTGGTGGGATCATTGATTATTCCAAGAAATGTGACTCATATATCATATGTTTAGTTTATAAACATTTTCACTCTAACCATTAATATAAACCTTAATCAATATTTTTACTCTTATTTATTTTATTGTTATATATTTATTATGTTTTGATATATAGTAGTGATTTATGAGTAAAGGAATGTGATTAATTTATTTTATTATGTGGTTTGATATGGAATAATTCAAAGTCATCTGAGAAGTTTTCAATATTATGAGGACAACTTAAATATGCTCTATTGCATCATGTAGCATATGTTTTATTATTTAATCTATCATGTAGCATCTACCCAAAAAAATCATGTAGCATCTACACAATATAATTCATATAACATCTACAAAAAATTTCTTTTAGTGACCATTTTATCCTATAGTAACTACTTGGTAGTGAATTGGAAACTTGGAGAAATAATATCTTTCATGATACTTGATCAAGAATCATACCATAAATATTGGAATGAGTGATTTCATCAATTGAATCCTTCTCTCATCATCCACAAATTATTTCATTTGGTTATAACTAATGTTTTTTATTTTTTATTTAGTTACAAAATTATACATTTAGGATCCTCCAACTAGGGAACCTATCTCTCATATATAATATGAGGAGTTTAGGTCACGTAAGATCATCAATAATTAATTTAGTATTATTAAGTGTTAGCTAGAAAATGTGTACATGAACCACATGCATCTATGAATATGCCACATGGATAGGGATCTTGGTTTCTTTTTAATTAGAATTTATCCTACATGATTTTGATGAATTTATTTTATTTTAAGCTAGGATTGGGCACATGGAATATTTAGCTATGTAATACAGGTTGACATATGTGGATGCCAAGTATAGACTTCATAGTTACAATAATATATTTTTTAGGATTATATATTCTTGTGGCTTGTAGTATAATAGGTTAGACAACATTAGATAGTGTTGGACAATATTGAGTAATATTTTATTTGGGTCTTTTGAGTAAAGCCTTAGATATCTAGAATGAAAGTGTAATGAGTTTTCATGATCTAAAGATTATAATTTGAATTAGTAAATGATAGTTAATACAATATTTTTGCACTTCTTATGTGAGATATATCTTTTAGGTAATGATATGAGTCATAAGACAATCTTATATGACTCTAGTTTTATCTTCTAATTGGTATTATATATCTATTATAAGGATAGGTAATATTTCATAATAACCTCATGAATCAATATTCTTCAGCTATAGCCATTTGTAAATTACTTTCATCTATTCAAAATCTCATTATATTAATGAATAACAAAAAGGTATTTTATTTACATGTATGGTAACTATGTCATCATATTTGAGGTTACCATTAAATATTTATCAAAGAAGATAGTCATAAGATTACTTTGGATTGGATAAACCTATGTGATCCTAGGATGAAAATTGAATATGGAGTAGTGATTTTTCTTTCCTACAAGTTCTCCCTTAAAATGTAGGAGTTATCCCTATAATTAACATGCTCTAGTGAACCCATGAACCTCCGATCATAATGGTGTGATGGGTGTGAAACTCACTATTGAGGATATGCTAAGGTGGTTGCCTAATAAAAGAGATGTGAAACACTTGTTAACTCATATAATAGGGTTTTATAAAAAATAGATTATGCAAGACCATATTTATGGTGAAATTAATGAGATATTATGGTGTAAATTACTTAGATTGTTATCTGATTGTTTGGCTCATCTAGAACATCATTATTTTAGATCTCATGTGACTGTTACCATTACATGGTCTAAAGATAAGATCAAACAAATTTAAGCATTAGACAATAATTTGACTCATATGATAAATCATTGGTTGTATTTAACCATTGATAAGTATATCATAGAGCTTGATAGTATAAGGCTACATAACATTTGAAGTGGAAAAAGCTTTGATTATGAGAGGGATAAGAAGAAATTTATTGTAACAAATTTGTATGATCATTAAGATGATGGATATGGAAAAAGTAATGGTATTTTTTCCTCTTCATATGGAGTAGTCAATTTAGGCAATGTGGGGATATTTGAAAGATAAGGGAGAATGAATAAAAAATGAAAAGATAGAGCTTGAATTTGAGTCAAGCATGGATAATCCAAAGGAATAAGGACTAGAAAAATATTATGGAGTTAGAAAGAGAATTGAACCAATAGAGGAGATGAAATAAATAGAGTGAATTTCATGCAGTTATAAATAGAAAGAGGAGTATTAGGAGGACAAATTAAATAAAACATATATATATAAACACTAGAATTAAAAAAGTCTACATATCATAAAGCTACATAGTGTTTCTTAGACCAACAAAAGAAGAACATAACAACATTAGTTTTTACATAGATAGATCCTCTAATTGTTATGCAAGCTAAGGATTTCATTACAAAACTTAAAATATAAAAAGAAGAAGGAGATAACTAAGATATGTTTACAAATACAAAATCCATAGAACTATAGGAGACATCGCAACCACCACCAGATCAGGAGGCACCTTAAAGTAAACAAAAGTCTCTACAACTACAACCATCCTTGACATTAGTTGAAACCAAATAAACTATGATACCTATAGGAAACTCCACTATGGTAGCTTAATTGGGATCACTAAACCACATAGATCTTTATGATGGGTCTATAGACCTAGAGTAGTAACTTGAAATGGAAAGCTAAAGGAATCACTGATGAAGTAGTGATGATGTGTGATTTGACTAGAGCATTGGCTAGTATAGAATTAGAATTTATATTATGAAAAGGTGTTAACCAAGTTACATTACAAGAATTAAAAATAATGATGATCACATAATTAAAAGTGTATAAATCATCTAGTGATACCATACAAGATCTTAAGGAAATTAGGCAAAGAGCCAAAGAGATAATTTTTGAGTATGATCATAGACTTTTAGATGTAATGAAAAAATTGAATTTTGTTATGATATAAAAGGACAAGGACACCAGTTTTGTAGAGGGAATGAAACCAAGGATAATATTTATTATTATAAAAAATTATTTTTTTAACAAATCATAAGCTAGAATATATGCAATCCAAGTGGAACAGATTGAAGATTATGAGGGAGCTTCAGATCTTAGTTCATAGATATAGAACACCTTACTAATACTCATAAAAAAAATTGGAACAACAACAAGAAGTAGTGCAGAGACCTCATCTAGATCTTTGGTGTATAGAGTATGACAAATAAGGGTACCATAGGAGTGAGTTCCTAAGAATACAAACTATGTTCTGTGATATTTATCTAGTAGTAGGACATGCAACATATCAATGTCATCTACTACAATATTATGTAAGGAACCTAAATTTTTTTACTGAAACTTCTACAAATCCTATAATAATGATGAGAATAATTTCCAAGTGTTATAAGAACTGAGAGAAGACATTAAAAAACATATTTATTGTAGTTGCATAGAAAGATAATATGACACTGCTTACTATCATCACTTGATGTTAATAGGTCTAACACCAATCTAGTTATTATACCTTAAGAACTAATTCTAATAGCATACCAACCTATAGATTCACCTAGCTAGAATCCACCTATTAAGAAATGGATATCTCCTGTGCAGACTTGGAATTTATGGAATTTTGTAGTCCCAGAGCTGATGTAGTCTGATTGGGCCACATAACCAACTCAAGATCAATATGGTGGATATGGGGGAAACCATAAAATGCAAAGGTAGAACCCTCAACATAATTTTGTAAACTATGGACAACAATAGTTTTGTAACTGGGGGTTCTAACAAAATAAAAAATGATACCATGGAATAATGAGGGGAGGTTAATGAGGAGGACTATAAGGAGGTAGAAAAAATAGACCTTGATCTCTATTTTAGTGTTATCTATGTGATGAATTTAACCATATACAAATGAATTTCCCTATGAATCCAAAATGTCAATCCTACTATGCCTATTATAGGGTTTCTAAATAATATGATACAAAGGACTATCCAGTGTTGGCAAAATAACATGAAGATAAGGTTGTACAAAATGTAAATATGGTAACCATAGAAACCCAAGAGGATGTAATTTTTTAGGCCATCATTCATCAAAAACATATAGAGTAAGGATTACCCCCTTTGGAATTTCCATAGGACCACATGATTAATAAAGTAGAACCAGACAAGTATCTAGAACCCACCATGAAGAAAGGATTGATGCATGAAGTAGTGCAGATTTTGAAAATAATTCAATAACAAGAGACCCCTGAAGATGATGATTCAACCATTTATGGATAAATTCATGGGTAGATAATGGACATCATTTTATAAGATGGTATTGTCACCACCTTGATGGACTTGATGAAGCTCTTTAGTACACTATAAAGTGTGCACACCTCATATAACATCACCAATTTTCTCTTTAATGTATTAGAGTGTACATAGAAGGGAAAAAAATGAGAGGATTTGATGATATTCTATGTAAAAACCAATAAACCATCAGACATTGATTCAAGTATGGATATTAAAATTATAAGATATGAGGTACCTAATGTAGTGTTCAATTTTGGCATCACTGTCAATATGATACCTCAGTCAACATGTGTTGCTATTCACTAAACTATGATAAGTTAAAACCCAATTACATTGTGTCTTGCATATTATGAGTGAATTGAACCAATTCATTTATTTGAGGATGTGGAGGTCAAAGTCATAGAACTAAACTGGTGTGGTGAATTTGAAGTCATAGATATGAAGATGGATGAGATGTATTATCTTATGCTCATTAAAACAAAATGGGCTTATGATGGTAAGATGAATAGAAATATAGTAAGGAAACAATTGTAATATCATCAAGGAGACAAGATTATAGTGATTTATTTAAACCAGGATGGACAAAAAGCATATTATTCTCCTAGAGAACCAAACTCTCCCTATGTCTACAACAAGAATAGTTTGATGAAGGTGAATGTTGAAGATAAACAATAGGCCTTTTGATATATTAAATGTGACTTTCTTGATAACAACACAATCCTACCTAAGGTAAAATTGTAGTTAGTGTAGTTACCTCTAAAATCTATGTTACCATGCATAGAGATTCCACCATTATTAACAAATGATGTACATTCTACGTCCATAAGGTCACTAACTCAATCAGACATAGATTTTTTATATTAGGCTTGTCAAATATATCAAGATTACATAGAACTAATGAGAGAAGGAATTATACATTAGGATACAGATTCTTTGATCAATATATATTATAACACTCAAATTCTCAATTAAATGAAGGGGATGATGAGGTCTGACCTCTATGTATGGTTTTTGTAATAGAATGCCAACTACCACACTATATTACCATTGGGAATGTTGGTTAGTTTATATTATGATTCTAAAAATATATTCTTGGAATAAACAAAATAGTTAATTATCTAACACATGTATTCAAGGGGATTATTGTAAACTGGTGGTTTGTACATAAGGAGGAAACTATGTAATGGGATGAATCCTACAAAATCCTTCTATGTTGGTTCTAGTTACCAGAAGGAGTAAAGAAGGACTGACCAATATTTCATGAAGGAGACTACCCTAAGATTTATATATAATGATGTATTCAGGTTTAGACTATAGAGGTTATCACTCTAGAATATTGGGTACATATATTCTATTAAACTTTGGGTACCCTTGCTACTATTTAATATATCCACCAAGAACATATAAGGGAGATAAGACATTGGGCACAAGTTCAAAGTGATTTCATTTAGACCTTTATTTTTAAATATGATAACCCTTTGACATACAAGGTATGATAAAATCTAAAAAAAATTCTATGCTATGAGATGATTAAAGACTTAACTAGATTAACTAATTTGTCATCCTCTCACAATGTAACTTGCAATTTGAATAAATCTCTACAAGAAGATAAATTAGATATGGATAAGGTAAAGTTATGTATTCAAGCATGTCATAGAATACAAGATGAAGATGAGTGGATGATATATTCAATCGAGGAAGATGATATAGATCTCACAAATTTATTTAAACTAGAATGGGAATTTGAAACACTTCTAGGTCTAGTCATAGAATCATCTAAAGAAGAAAGGTTATGTCATCTCAACATTCAAAAATGGGAAGCCAAATGAATACTATGTGATTCCACTCTTGAGGAAGAATTAAATATTTACCATGAACCTTTAAAGGATCACATTGAGAACATTGGGACTGAGGACATTCTAAAATTACCACATATTATTGATTATTGGTCACAAAAAGACATATCTGAAGCACTAAAACTTATATGGGATTATCAGGATATTTTCCTAAATAAGTTCACTAATGTCAAGGGTTTGGACCTATATTTGGGGGATATTCACATTGAACTTAAGGAATGCACATAAATAATTAAAACAAGGCCATATCATCATAACCCAGACATGAAGCTAAAGTTCAAAGTCAAACTAGACTGCATGTAGGACGCCAAGATTAGTTTTCCTATGGAGAAATATGATTGGGTGAATCCTATGGTGGTTAAACCAAATAAGACCAGTGAGTTAATATTTCTTGGAGAATATCATATTTTAAATGAGGCTTGCATTAATGACCCATTACATATCTCATTTATGAATGATGTTCTAGAAGCAATCACAAGCCATGAGGTGTATTCATTTGTTAAAAGTTTCAATGGGTATCATCAGATTCTCATTTCATAATAAGGTAGAGCCAAGATGACCTTTGCAATAGAATGGGGTTCTTTTGCATATAAGGTAATGTCATTTGGACTCAAAAATGCACACGCGGTTTTCTCAATGGTTATTGTATCTATATTTAAGGATTTCATCCATGATTTCTTATAAGTATTTTTGGATTATTGGGAATTCTTATCATTGTTTTAGAATCACTTTTCCAAACTAATATCTATGTTATATATATTTAGAATGTTGAGTATAATGCTCAATATAAAAAAATATTTGTTTTTTACACCCTTTGGGGTTTTGTTATGTCATGTAATCTGCAACCAAGATATCTTGGTGGATCCAACCAAGATCATAACAACTAAGGGAATGACACCACCCAAAAGTTCAATAGAGGTGACATATTTTATTGGACATATAAGCTATTATAGAAATTTTATTAAGGGGTATGTTGCAATTTATGCCCCTTTAGAGAAATTATTAAATAAGAATGCATGGTTTGTCTGGAAAGATGATTGGCAAGAAATATTCATTAATTTAAATAAGAGATTAGTAAATGAACCAATATTGATTTTTATAAATTGGAGTAAGTCCTTCCATTACATGTGGATTCATTAGGGATCATAGTTAGTGTTGTGTTAGCATAGCTAGGAAAGGGTGGTTAATATCACCTAATTCATTTTGCTATTTAAAAACTATCTATGGATGAAAACATTACACTACTACTAAGTGTCAATCCCTTATGATATTATTAACATTACATAAATTTCACCATTAATTATTATCTACTCTATTTTATTTGTTCACCAATCATCAAGCCCTACATTCCCTAGTATATAAACCTTTGATGGGAAGTCAGATATCTTGATCATTAATGATTTTTTAGGGGTTTCAGTTTCAAATTTATGTCAAATATGGTTGAGATAATGTTGGACTAGACCATTTGAGTTAGTTCCAAAATGGATAAAATCTATAGGAAATTAGTGATAAATAACCTAATGCCCATTTATTTTGTGTCTTTACTATTTCTAAAAAATTAGAGGAGATCGAATAGTTTTTAGAATAGGGACATTCGTATAACACTAAAAATAACAAGAAAAGAAGTAATTTATTACTAAATCCCTTATTTTTAGTATCATTAGACGATTTATGTACTATCTAGGTAAGGATGAAATACTATACAGATTTGCACTTGAGCATGAACGACCTAAGATATTTAAAGAAACACATCAAGGTATTATTAGAGGTCACTTCTCTAGGGATGTTATAGTAATAAAATTCATATAAAATGGCCTATGGTGGCCTTATTTATTTTAGAATGTGTACTGATTCACACAAAACTGCAATATCTATCAAAGGATGGGAAAGCCAAACCATCGGGATTAAATATTAATCCAACCAATGTTTGCACAATATACCTTTGAATAATGAGGGATTGATTTTTTTAGACCTTACAATATATCCAACAAACATAGTCATGCATGCTATATAACCATTGTGATCAACAATTTTACTAAGTGGGTCAAAACTACTATAAATACTAGTTGTGGTATAAAGGATACAACAAAAATTCTATATGAGACCATAATCTCCAAGTTTGGATGTCCAATCAACATGGTAAGTGATAGAGGTACACATTTTTTGAAATAAACCATAGAAACACTTAATAATGAATTCCTCATATCAGACCATATAAGTATAATGTATCATTCACAGGTAAATGGTCAAGTAGATGTTACAAACTATTAGGAAAGATTCTTATAAAAGTCTATGATGTTTAGTACAATGATAGGAAGTATAGGCTTCTTGATATCTTATCAGCATATCACATGCACTAAAAATTCATCTTAGTGTTTACCCCTTTACAAATGGTTTATGTTTGAGTATTAGTAATTTCTTTAGAGTATGTTATCCCTAGCCTATGGAGTGTAAATATTATATGTATGGGGGTCCAAGAATATTTAAGAAGAAGGTTATTAAACCTAAATGATAAAAACCATTGTAGAACATCCTAGATTTAAGAGGTAAATAAGCATAAGTATAAATCCTAGTATAATAAGAATCTATGTATTAAAGAATTTTAAATAGATCAGTCCGTCCTATTGCATGATAGCCAATTTTGATTTTTTTTAGGAAAACAAAAGATCCATTGGAAGGGATAATATATTATTAATGCATTACCACAACCAAGAATAGTGGTCCCATGAGATTTATTCATCAAAAGGTGAATGGTACTAAGGAAGGATCAAACCCTACCACCAATAAGTTATGTACTGAGGAAGGGTCGTGTGCTCTTTTCAACTAGTTTAGCATAGATTTCATTTTTTTAATGATGTACAGATTGGGTTTTTTTGTTTATGTTTTGTGTGTAGTTTAAAAGTCATGTACACAAATTGGATCCATTAACCCTCAATAAGGAGGTAGTGGGCATAATATGAGGAAAAAATCTATACCATGGTTAAAATGGACAATAAGGCAAGAGAATTATGTCTAGGAAAGCTTTGTATGATAAAAATCTTAATGATGGCTAACATTTAAGACATGGGTGGTAATACCCAAGCATGTAAGATAGGTAGCATATACTCCAAATAATTATCACAATCCACATCCAAAAATGAAATAACCAAATGTAGATTTAGTGGGTCACATCAATGGACCTAGTCACTGTAAAAGGATACCATATTAGTAAAAAGTGTGCCAACTAATCAATTCTAAGATTTGGTGATTCATTGTTTTTAAAAATAAGATCCAAAGATAATTTTGGCACATTTAAATCTCTTTAATATCACTAGGTACATTCCACATCTATATATACCCCATGTTACTAGTTGAATCTCCTTTTCATACTCAACTATTTTCAATAAAATTAGTGAGCCTCTCTCCAAGTCTCTCACATAACTCTATACTCCAGTATTCTAACTAGTTTTAGTTCAGCGTATAGATATTCACAATGGACATTATTACATTTCCTTAATTCATAAAAATTCTCTTTTCTTCCCAATTAGAAGATATCCAGGTTGGCATAAACATACATTAATCAAAAAAAATTTGATCCTGAGGTGTATCCTTCTCTCAAACGTGTAAAAGAAAGATTGCTTATTCCCAAAGTAGTCCTAGAGGCACAAACTTTGGTAATTACACCAACACATAGGCTCCATAATTCTGATGTGTAGTGTGTAATTTGACTTCCTACCTTTGGTAAACTCAATGAAATCATGGAATGTTTACTAGGTAGGTATAATAATAGGAAAATCTATTTATCTATAGATTTCACTATATATATGAATGAGGCTATGATGGAAATGATGACAACCATGAAAACATGAGGATGCTTTATGGAGCCTCACAAATTAAAATATCCTCTAATTATACTAGATATTGAGGCCTATAACCATGTAAATCATGAATTTCATTTAGATGACATCCCTGATGAAGTTGTCAACATCTTAACAGAGTGTATTGCTACATACTTTTGTAAGACCACCAAAGCCATGAATGAGGACACCAAAGGGGTCAATAATATTACACATAAGATGATATTATAAGGGGAACAAATCCATTGGTAATAATTCTTGGTGGTTGAGCTTGAAATGAATATTTCAAAAGTTGTCACATCTATAAAACAAACTTTTCAATATTAGTTTATAGTGTTATTACTAGTATTTACACAGTGGAAGTTTCTCAAAGGCATTGTAAATCCAGATGTTAACTATTGGCCAAACATTACATTTTAGAACCTCATATGGAAACATAGTGAAATTAGTTGCCTTTCACATCAATTATTATTTAGTACATGGTGGGACAAACTCATGGAATTGGTGCTTAGTAACCCAACAATCCCACCACTTGTGATGCAATTTCTGGGCCAGCATGTGGTGGGGGTGAAGTTCCCATAGGATATTTTTGGTCAGATTTAGGATCTTATAAATTATTTACTTTTATCTTTGCCTTTTTTCATTGATATGCATATGGCACAAATGGATGTCACTTAGTATAAAACTCTAGCCACTTGTAGAGTGACCCATTTGTAGATAATTTTGTTTGATATTCCCATTTTGGTGGACACCACTCATAATTCCACAATAATGTTTACTTAATCATATTGAGGAAAATGAAAATCTCCTATGATCCATCACTCACCTTCTCCCCACAAATGAAGACTCGTATCTAGGTAACCTAGTTGGACAACCCACATGTGCCTCAAATTACTATGGAATATAAATGGATTTTTTTTTAAACTGATGAACATGAGGTCTATGAGAATATGATCAAAGACATGGATAGTGATTATATGAGAGGGAAGAAAATGATTTTTTATTTTATAAAGTAGTATGTATAGTGAAATTCCATAAGAAGGTTCCCCCACATTTGTGGGTATAATTTCCCACTTGCTAATAGTCCATTATTGTAGATATTATCAGTGAGGAACATAAATTACAATGACTAAAATCAGAGATTATAGCAGCAGGTGGCTTCATTGAGTCCTCTTACACCCAAAAATTTGACATTATTACTAAAGTTCCACCATAATCACAACATCACATGAATCACATGTTGTGCATATATAAACTGACTATGGAAGAGGAAGAGAAAGACATTGTACCCATAGTCTAACCATCTATAATAGTTCTTCTATATCTAAGAGGGATGACATAGTCATTTTCTGAGGACTCCCCTAGATTTAGTTTATATAAGGGATGTGTGTCGAGGGACATGGTGTGTGGATCCATTTTTATTTCCTCTTTCTCACAGTCTAATAAACCCCTCACAATATTTAATATGTGGTGTTATATGCATAAACATCCAAGGATAAATAGGCTAGCTAAGAAGAAACATAATGAGTTGTCAAGTGTAGAAGAAGAGAGGAAGCAAAGAAGTAGTAAAAGGAGGGGATAAAATGAAAAGATTTGTATGCACATCAAGTGATGCAGATTGAGGTACTCCTACAAGTAGTGTATTTTTAATACATGGTTGAGTTACTTTATGAGAATAATAAAGTGCCTAAGATAGATGTTGCTATTGAGTTGGCAAAGACATAGGCTGTTGACATGGGTGAGTGTAAGCTTCCCATAGAGGTGGCATATATAGTACCAAAATATCTAACTCAATCCAATTAGGGGACCACAAACTATGGGGATGCATCACCCATTCAATCTAATATTCTCACTCCAACACCTCCATCAATAGCTACAAATACTGCTACCATGCCCATATTACCTAAGGATTCCCCCACTCTTCTAACATAGGTTGAGGTTGCATAGACTACTACTCCATAAATACCATATGTGACTCAACATTCCACATCTTCCAATTATCCATCCATCTTAACCCTAGGTAAGACCTCAAAAAGACCTAATTCCACTATGACATTTGGGTTCTAAGACCTAGATATCATGGATGTTCCTTTCACTCCCCCCATCTCACCATCTTTTAATTTACCCTCATTCCATTACAGGGTCTTCCCACCATGACCCCTATCATTGCCTTCACTATACCTCCAACCACCATTAAATCATATGTTAATGTTTCTATACTTTCTTTTGTGAAGTAGTTAGTGTGATCTAGGAATTTGACTCAAAAGAAGATGGCTAGTATGGTGTTAGTTACAAAATGAAAACAAAATTAATGAAACACACAAAATAGCATAACATATCTAGGCCTCAACATTAAGGAGAGCTTATTTAACCAACATGAATAAAACACACAACTAAAATTCAAAATAAACTCTCTTTTACCTTCCTTGGATGCTCCAAAATGATTGTTGTAATGGCTTGCTCAGCTTGTGCTCATGAAGTCTTTGGCAATGGAAGCTTGGCTAACTCCATCTCTCCTTCACACCTTTAGCTTGTGGCTTGGCTTGGATAGGAATCAATTTGGCATGGTAGCACTAGTTTCTTGAATCTTTGTAATTAATTTTTAATTATAAATTTGCACAATCATGCATTAAAACTCATGTGGTAAGGCCTCTTATTTATAGATTTTTGAGATTGATCAGAATCAACCTAAACCATCCATCTCAGGATTGAGATGTGTGTCTAGGGATTAATCCAATTATAAAATTAAAATTGATAAATATGATCATAAATATTTGGGGAAAATGAGCAATTAATAGGCATAAAGGGCATCGATGAGGCATGGGAGGCATGAATCTTGATATTTGTGGCATTTATGGCCTAGGGATGTCTACCCAAGAAATGAGGTTACTTGATGATGTAGATATTAAATATTCATTTATAAAATAAATTATTCAACAAGTTTCCATGGAATTCTTAATTAGGATCCAATTTGGGTTAATTAGATCTTAAACAGGATTAAGCACTTTGTGCATAAATTACCCAAATTGATCAGAATGCCTTGTTATTGGTCCAAAATTTGATTGGATTAGAATTGGAATTTAATTATAGATGTGTTGGATCTATTATCCCATTTAAGATGTTTCCAACAAAAAATAACAAAGGCATGTGTCTTGTACATAAGATTTTATAGGAAAGAGCAATCTAGAGCACCTAGGTGCAAATTTGGCATTTTGACTCAAAATGATTTGATCAAAGTTAGCTAGCCCATAAATTGCATTTCCCCATTTAGGGATACCCTAGCCAAAATCAGCACTTGAATATGTAAGTTTCACATCATTTATCATGTTTTATTGTTTTTAGGCTAAATTATGCATTTTGGGTAGAAATTGGTTAAAATCCTGGTTAGAGGTTATTGGTGGCCAGTTTTAGGTGTCTACAATTTACCCCTATTTGGGAAGGTGTTGTAAACTAGAGGCAAAGCAATGTCTTCTCAAATAATGAGAGATGGCATTTATGCCAAAAAAAAGATGATGATTGGATAACAAAGATCCAAATGGTTTAGGGAAGCCTATGATGATGCCCCCTCAAGGGATTGTCCATCACATTTTTTGATGGATGGTCCCTCAAAAAGAAACAAGAAGAAAGGTTAAATTAACCTATGGTTGAGATTAATCAAAATAATAAAATACTTGCATGCATTAATGTAGAAAGGATGTTGATTTTCCTAAAGGTATTTATAATTAGGAATAAAATTCAAAATAATGATTTGCCCATAGGTGGTTATAATCATTAAGCAGACCTGGATTGGCTAAAAATGATGGTCCCCTAGTTAGGGATGATTAGAAAGCATAACTAAAGGATATAACTTGGAATGTAGATAAAATATGAATAAAGTGATGAAAGAGATGGATAGAAGAATAAGATTTATCAATGTGAATGATTCAGTTTTACCTACTAATGAGGAGATTCTCATCTTAATTAACAATGATAAAACTAGAATGGTTAATGTGTTAATTTGATCAAAGGTGGGATGGAATGTTTTGTCAAGGTTCTAAGGAGAAACTTTTGTGGCTCCATTAATTTTAGACCCTCCTAAATCTGATTTTTTCTATAACATGTGATGGTAGGCATCATGATAGAACACCATGAAGACTTGGCCAAAAACTACATAAGGATTGATTCCTAATCCAAAAAACACTCAAAAATAATGTACCAATGAGAAAAACCATGATGACAATGTTAATTGATGAATATGGATGGACTCAATAATAATGTGCTCAAGGAATCACCCAACAAACACATATAAACTAAGTCGAGGCAATAGTGTTGAAAGAAAACATGCAAGTGAACAAACAAACAAATAAAATAAAAAACAAACAAATAAACATCCTGAAACAAACAAACAAACAAATAGAAAGCCTAAAAAAAAAATCAAAATAAATCATCCTAATAGACAACCTAAAACAAACAAAAAAATAGAAAGCCTAAAAACAAAAGCAAAATATATCATCCTATTATAATGATCCAATAAGGTGGATCAGGGATAACTAATTAGGCTTGACAAGACAAATGTTTTTATATTTTTGAAATGTTATGAATGTTTTTGGAATTTTGAGGTATCTTAACTCATTAGATAATGACAAGATACATATTCACAAAATGGTGAGAGCATTTGGCTTAGGTTGCTCATAAAATAGTGAGAGCATATGGAAAGGGGGACTGAGTTGACCTCAACATGAATTGAGCATGACCCACATAGTCCTAGAATGACCTCAAGTCATAGTAATTCCATCCACACAAAAGGTGAGGAAAAACCAATTAGGTCCCAACAATTTCTCAAATCTGATAAATGGCTAATAAAATGAAAATAGTAATGACAAGGTGTTGTGACAATGCATGATAAACAAGTATTTCCCCTATTTTTGCCATAGGCAGCTATAACTAGGATACAACAACATAAGTCAATGATACTGATTCTCCCATAGGTGGTTATAATTATTAGCAAGACTATTGAAACACTGATTTGCCCATAGGTGGTTATAATCAGGATCACATAAAGAAACTCGATACAAGATGGAAAATGAAAGATACCTTGCTAGATCAACTATCACACTACTTTCATAGACTATCATTGTAAACATGGATTGGATTGATTTTAAAAAATTGATTAGAATACCCTCAAAAAAAGTGCAGGAATAAACAAATGAACCAAGATCAAAATAGGATTGGGTAGGATGAATAAAGATAGGCTTTGGTCCAAATAGGAATGGAATGATAGGATGGATAAAATGGTAAGAGGGTTTCCCCCAAGTGGTGGGGTGAATGGTTGGGATCTACAATAATGGAAATGGAAATGTGAAATGATATAGTACATGGTTTTGGCCTAGGTGTGGTTTTCAATTTTGTTGTTCCTGTTGATGGGAAGATACATGTCCTAATTAGTAAATGATACAAATAGAATACATGATCACGTTAATTACTAGCCCACACCTTGTCAGAATATTTTCTCTATCAAGAACTAGTTGTAAATTTGGTTGTAAATAATTCTCTTATGATCTTCATTGGTCATTGATTCTAATTCTATCAAGCATCAAGACAACATATCTTTGTAACCTCTACAAAGGAAAGTGTGGCCATGGATGGTAAACAAGGATAAATAATGGATGGTAGGCTTGATTATGAGATAGAATGGTAGATGATAATGGAATGTATAATGGTAGGGAAATAAATAAAGATCAAGACTTTCAGTCACACATAATGTTGTTGATGTTAGATTCAACATAAATTTGGTTGTGGTGGGGCCGAAGACTTGTTCTCTCAATAGGACCAACAAATTTTTATGTTGTTTGGGCATGAGAGTATTTACCATCTAATTAGGTTGTAAATAGGTAGTTATTTTGATTTGATCTTTGATTTTGTCTTCATCTAACACTGAAGAAATTTTGTTCTTAGTTATTTGTGCCTTATAGAGGTTTTTGCCAATAAATTTGTCTTGATTGTCATGTAGCGCCTCCAAGAAGGTTTTACTAATGAACATTGGATTTTGACTTTGATTCTATTCTAGTTCTTTTTAAAAAGTTTCACTAGAATATTTTAAGTTTTGAATTTGATTATCCCTTAGTGCCTCCAAAAAAGTTTCACTAGGAGAGTGCTCTTCTGCTACATAAATGTTGTCTTGGCCTCCTTGATCTTCTTCAATTACTATGTCACCATGGATGCAATTCAATAAAGTGTGATTTTATTGGTTTGAATCAACAATTATAAGAGATGGAATGTTAATAATATGGCTATCTTGGTTGATTGTAATGGTGTATGGAATGGTAATGGAATGGGGAGAGGCTACACAATCCTAGTAGAAGATAATAGGATAACTAGTGTTGAAGTTGAAGTAATCATCTTCAAAAACTATATAAGAATCACAAATGTATTAAACTAATCTATGAGGCATGCATAACCAATATTGTAATGACTATGAACATATTATTCTTCAAAATCTAATTCTAACTCAAGGGAATTTAATTCCAATGTTGAGACTGATATTGAATCACATTCTAATTTTGATGTTAAATCCGATGTCAGTCCAAGAGTAAAACCTGACTCTAACTCTAATTATTCATCTGATGGGTACTCTATTACAATGATGTCTTGTTGAATATTTGGTTTTGGTTAAGTAATAGCGTGTGAAATCATAGTGGGCTCAACATAAAATGGTTTATCAAAGTGAAACTCCTCTAGGATGGAAAATAGGTCAAGAGATAACTCTTCAGAGACTGGCTTGTCAATAGGATGCTCTTGAAAAATACGCCCATGGTAAAGGTAATGATTTTCCCAAAGGCAGTTATAATCATTAAGAAGTGACTCAATAAAGACTAGCTCATCAGAGTGACATTCTTCAATAACTGGTACAGGATCAATAGGTGATTCATCACAAGTTGACTTATCACAAGTGGTTGGTTCAATAAAAACATATTGGATTGGTTGGTTTTCTTGGCTTTGGTTTCTAATGAGTTGAAAAATACTAGTTTTTAACACAACATGGTCATTGAAGGATTAGATCGATTGAGGTTTTGATGGGATTGGTACTAGATAAGGAATGACTTATGGTTGGATAATTGTAGGGCCTTGGGAAGCATGATTGATCATATGAGCCAAAGGACAAATTCCTGGTATAGAAATGGTTGGGTGTTATGGAGCTTAGTTGCTCACATAAACCAAAAGATGTTGTCTTGATATGGGAATAATGCAATATTGTGGATCCTGATTGCTTGCATAAGCCAAAGCATCTAAATCCTCTTGATAAACTAGATCAGCTGAATCTTGAGTTGGATCATAAGCTAGTTCTTGACTTTATTCTATGTATTGATTATTTAAAAGAGAGTATGGATTCATATCCCAAACAAAATTATCTATAGTTGGGTCTTCAAATTCCTCTTCACAATCCTCTTCATACCAATCAAGGTCTCGATTTGGATTGTAATTTGTTTCATGATTTTTTCCCATGAATGATTAATATGAGGTAGATAAATATCTATCTCATAAACCATATTAACATCATTAGGGTCTTGACTAAAGCCATAAAAGTCATTTTTTGTGGCCATTTTATCATAATTTTGATTGTAAGTGACTCTACCATAAGTGTAGTGAGACATATCCATGTAAATGATGAAATCTCTAAAACATAAAGGTTTAGAGTCCTACAAACTTTGAAAAACTATGTCCAAAGGACAAATGGTTTAAGCTTAGTCTAACTTAGTCAAAAGGTGGATTTATATCTCTAAGTTGGTTTGAAAGTGGAGTTGTATCTACAAAATTATTTGTTCTAAGATAGCATAAACTATACTAACATCAAATGTCTAACATAAAATGTCATACACACAAAAGGTCAAGCATCTGAATAAAAACTGGCATGTCAAAGGTCTAGGTCAAAGTTTTTTGAACAAGGTCTAAACTAGGAAAGGGAAAAGTTGAGTTACTAGGTCTTTTATCCAAATGTGGAGTCAAAATCTAGGCTCAAACAAATAGGCATGTGCTAGGAATTTTATGAAAATAATGTCAAAAGCTAGACTTGAAACAAAGGCTGATGTGATTTGATTTAATCTAACAAGTTTGGAAATAAATTTGACATAAACCTAGCATACGAAATCAAACATAAACATGATCAATTGGCATCAGGCATAAGATAAAAGGATCTTTGAGATAGGTTGTGTTATCTCAAATAAAGACACAAACAATGACGAGAATACGCTTTAAACAAACAAACCATCAATAGTTTTCAAATTTGGGTAATCAATTAACCAAATTTATGTAACCCAAAAGAGAAATATATATGTATCAGATCCATGAATTAAGGCCTAAAAAAATCAATCAATATTTGAATCCAAACTTGACAAGGATAATTGAATACTCAATGATGAAAACTAGGTTTTGACCAAACAAGCTAGACAAGATTGGACTACATGACAATACAATACAAAGGTCTAAATGGTATACATGACATTGTTTGAAACAATGGTTTTTGGTGTAATGCTAACTAGTCTTGAAACAAATTGAGTAGCCTAATGGTTCAATCATGCTCATATGATGTGGTCAATACTATGTTTCAAAGACTCAAAGGAAAAATAGTCTAACATGATTTGGGAAGCATAATGCTACCCTCTAAAACTCAAATGACCCACACACAACTAATTTTAACAAAAATTTTAAGGCACAAGTTGGTGTAAAATGGCTAGCATAACCCTTTTTTAGACAAAAGAGTAACATATATACAAATTAATTTTGACATGGATTTATGAACAAATAAACAAGTTTTAGTCTCAAAACACACCAAATGAGAAAATGATCTAAAAATACACTAAGTATAATCATCCAAATCCTAGCAATGGTATGGCAATGTGGGGTTGATTACACTAGCAAGTTTCGAGCATCTCTAGTGGAATCAATTGCACAATGAATTTCATGCCAAACAATGCAAAATAAAAGCATAGAAATTGGGTGACCACATAATTGGATAGTTGTAAAAAGGTCTAGTCTTTTTTACAACCACTACTTCCTACTATTTTCTTAGTGTAGTGCGATGTCAAAATGCAGATACGCCCTGTGTGCAACTCTAAAGGAGTAAGTGAAGTCAATACTGAGAGATGAAACCCTGGGTCAAAGATTACCTAAAGAACTCATAGGAGGTAATGATGTCCCCCTCACAATCCAAGATGTAATGAAATGAAATACATAAAAATAAATACTTTAGGGTCATTTTCAAGGTCACCCAAACTTTGACAAGTTTTTGGGGAGTGCTTTAGATGACATTCTTTCTAAGCCTTGGACTAGGATTTGTGAAATAGGAATGGTGCTTTTGATTGCAAGGGTTCCCTAAAGGGGAAAAGTGAAAAAGCATAAATTTATCATCCATCTTTTTACCAAAACAAATATAACTTAAACAACTAGTTGAACACAAAAATCTTGGAAAGGTGGGTTCATTTTTAAGCCCAAATTCGAAAAATGAGGTGGTGTTCATTTGATCCCTTGGTCTCTTAGTTGTAACTTTGAAAAATAATGTTAAAAACACTTATGTAATCACATTAAATTTTTATTTAAGCACCAAAATAATGTTCCTAAATCATTATAAAACATGCAAAATATGTTTTAAAACATGATTTACCAAACTTAAAATCCTCTAGTTACATGTCTACCCTTAAGGCATCACCCCAAAATAAAATATGTTAGATTAGAAACATTTTAAATAGATTTTACAACTTTAGTAAAAAAATATGAAAATTTAAACTAAACTAATTTAAAATTCTAAAAATTTAGGAGAAAACACATGGTTTTAAAATTAACATCATCCAAAACGGAGTCCATATGACCCCAAACCAAGCATTTTAAAATAGCTCTCAGGTTTCTATTTTCAAGAAAACACAGTGACCAACGTCACATATATAACCAAAATTAGTTACACTTACTAACTGATGATGTTTATCTAACCAGCATCAGTTCTACAAATAATTACTGTTGATGGCTATGCCAATCGATGATGGTTTTACTAAATGACGTTGGTTACTGTGTAAACTCATGAAAAAGAAAAATGGCAAAACAAAGTTAGAAACTCAAATTGCAAGATTTTTAATGATCCAAATGAATATTTTAAAGTTTCAATATGATCTTATTCATGTGTGGGATGTGTTTGGTTCCATTGGGTGTGCCATATATGAACTAGGAATTTGACTCAAGAGAGGATAGTTAGTATGGTGTTAGTTCCAAAATGAAAAAAAATGAAAGAAACACACTAACTAACATAACATCTCTAGGCCTAGAAAATAAGGAGAGCTTAGTTAACAAACATGAATAAAACACAAAACTAAAGTTTAAAATAAACTCTCTTTTACCTTCCTTGGATACTCTAAAATGCTTGTTGTAGTGGCTTGCTAAGTTTGTGCTCATGAAATATTTGGAAATGGAAGCTTGGCTACCTCCATCTCTCCTTAGCACGTTTGGCTTATGGCTTGACTTGGCTTAGAATAAATTTGGCATGTTAACACTAGTTACTTGAAGGGTTGTAATAAATTTTGCATTATAACTTTGCATAATCATGTGTTAAAATTCATGTGGTAAGTCATCCTATTTATAGATTGTTTAGATTGATCAGAATCAACTTGCACCATCCATCTCATGATTGAGATGTGTGGCTAAAGATTAATCCAATTATGAAATTATAATTTATAAATAGGGTCATCAATATTTGTGATAAAGGATCAATTAAGAGGCATGGAGGGCTTTGATGAGACATGGAAGGCATGAATCCTAATATTTGTGGCATTTATGGCCTAGGGATGTCTTCCTAAGAAAGGTCAATTGATGATATAGATATTTAATATTCATTTAAAAGAAAAATTATTCCAAAATTTTCCATGGAATTCTTAATTAGGTTCCAATTTGGGTTAATTGGCTCTTAAACATGATTAAGCACTTTATGCACAAACTACCCAAATTGATCAGAATGCCTTGTTATTGGTCCAACATTAGACTAGATTAGAATTGGAACATGATGTCAGATGTGTTTGATCCGTTATACCATTTAGGATGCTACAAATAATAAATAACAAAGGCATGTGTCTTGTGTAAAATATTTGATATAAAATATCAATCTAGAGCACCCAAGTGCAAAATTGGCATTTTGACTCGAAATGATCTGATCAAAGTTAGTTGGCCCATAAATTACATTACCCCATTTAGGGATACCCTGGCCACAATCAACACTTGAATATGTAAATTTTACATCAGTTATCATGTTTTAGTGTTTTTAGGCCAAATTGTGCATTTTGGGTAGAAATTGGTGAAAAGCCTAGTTGGAGGTTATCGATGGCTAGTTTTAGGTGTCTATAGTTAAAAGGTACTTCTAGTTTTTATGAGTCTATTGCATAGATTTTTTTTCATTAAAAAATAGGGTGTCTCAATTACAATAGGATAAAGTTGACCTATGGAGTGTGTTAAGTAACACTGTTGATTTTATTATACTCCTACCCCACCATTTACTCTTAGGTTGTGGGCCCTAGTTTTATGTTAGATCACACAAAAATTCCAATGTTGGTGGCCCAACTCATAGAGGATTAGGTGAGCATATATTAGATCAATCATCTTGAATTATAGATTCACAATGTCAAGGATGATTTGAATGAGTCAAGTGAATTCCTAGTGCTCTATCAAGATGATCTCACTATTATGATTAGCTAAGGCAAAACTCTGGACCATAGGTTGATCAATTGGAAATATAAAGTGGATGTCATATGGAATGATGTGCTCCTTGAATTAACCATTATGAATTATTATATAGTTTCCATACATGATCCCATTATCACTTATGTTGAGTTTGCATCCCCATTTTAAGCATCTATGAAATCTTGAGGCTCATTTATGCACTATTTGTAGGCTTGGTTGACTCAGATGTTGTGCAATAACATTTTTGGGGTCCAAACATAATGTCATATTGAGAAGCCCACTCATTTGTAAGTAGACATATTTGGGAAAATGACTAATACCAAAACCTCTCTATATTATACTAAGAGTATTGATGTTTCAAAATTGTTATATGCTTAGATTCCTTTGTGGTCTCTCTTGTGAAGCATTCAAAAATATTTGATTAATTAGCAAAATTATAAGATGGATATGGCTGAATTTGATAGTACCATTATCCCACTCATTGATGTCCCCACCATTACTACTTCCATTGAACTTCGGTAATGGTTGTGCCAGATGAAGATTGATGATTCAAGTTATTTGTAGAGGGTTCCATCCACTTCACAATCACTAGATACATAAAATTCTCTGTTGATGCCTCCTCAATCTAGCTATTTTTTTTAGTAGGCTATTTTGTAATTTTTATTTTTAGCATTTTGTTGGTAGTGTAGACACTATAAAATTGCATAGTTATATACATCACAAAATAACCTTTAGCCCCTTGGCCTCCTTAGGTTAGGAATAATTATTAAAACCCTTTTACACACCCATTTACCCCATCTAGCTAATTTAATTAGTTAATTATTTTAAATAAGACTATTTACACCTCCTCACCCAAACCCATGGCTAACTGATTGACACCTAGCCTTAGGACTATTTCCCACCTAGGCATTCAATACCCTAACCTCCTAGACTTCTTATTAATACAAAATATTTCTCCATTTAATAACCTCAGACCATTTTCACTAGTTTTAGAAACCAACCTTCAGTGTAAATAGCTAAAATTATCAATGTTGGACTTATTCTGCTTGACCAACATTGGTCACCCCTCAAGTGATGGCAGTTGACTAGGACATATGTTGATTACATAGTGTATCCCAAACACCCTACCTTATGAGGTTTAAATTTATTTTTATGAGATAATATTAAAATCTCAAGTGAATCCAAGCTTCCAAGTGAACTAACAAACCAATCAAGAGACATAAAAGTAGCCCAACATCTCACCACAAAGATCTCAAGTATCGTTAGTCTATCCATATTGTTACAAGATTCCAAGCATCTTACACCCAACCTCATGACTTTTCTAGGATAACAAACTTAAAATCTAAGTATATATACACTTATATCAAGTTTATTTATTATTTTCATTGGTTTTATTGCTTGCACCCATTTACCATCTCTCTCATATTCTCCTTTGTGTTGGAGTTATGCAACTCCAAACACTCCATTTCCCACAAAAGAACCTAAAGACCCTTCCTAGTAATATTACTATGCAACTCCTAAGTTTGATACTTTTGGGAATTTATTAAAACATCATGAACAAAATCCAATCCATAAATAACCTTAAAATCCCTCTTACAACTCACCCAACAATAATTTTCACCTAAACTAGAACCTATAGGGACCAACATCGATCATCTTTGATCAACATCGGTCATCCCCTAACTGGAATCGATTGCCTTAAATGATATCAGGTTTAAATTAATCAACATAGATCACTATGTGATTTATTTTCACAAAATCAACAAGTTATTTCCACCTGTCAGCCTTCACCCAAATTTTGGTTTTTAAGTTTCTCTCACACCACATAGGTTTAAACTATTTTCTGAATTAGGTTTGAACATTTTAGCATTAGTTTTTAATGAGTTATTTCTATTTTTTTAAAATCATTAATTTATATTAAAAGGCATCTCTTTCATTAATTTTCGTACTTTCTATTATTCTATGCAATCATATATTTTCATTTTCCAAAACTTAATTTGTTTAAAGAGTAGATTGATAGCCTCCAAAGAAGACTAGTGCTTCTTGGATTTAGCTTTTTCTAGGTAATCCACCCATCTATCTTGATAATGAATGATTTACTATCATTTTTTCTTATTGTAGGTCATCCTTCTAAGAAAAATAAGACTTATCTATAATCAACTAGATTACAATCGCACAATTAAATCTAGGTTCTTCTAAACCATACCCTTATCTTTAAGTTTTTTCTTATTTTCTAGGGAAAAGAAAAATAAACATGAAAAAATAGTGAAACATTCTATCATGCCCGATGGGACCCTAGAGATTTTCTTAGGCTCATAGTTATTTAGGACATTTAGTTGCATTAGTAAAATATCCATCCATTGTAATTATTTTAATTCTTAAAATTAAATGTTCTTTATTTTTTTTCTTCATTGAAAATCATAGTTTTCAATTTCTTCTTTTCCAAAGCCAGTTTTAATCACCTTTGCAATCCTATAAAAAGTTTAAAAAATCATTTTGTATTTTCTAAAAATGAAAAAAAGCACTTATCCTATGATTAGGACTTGCATATTCATACCACATTTAGGTACATCATATTTTTTCTTGTACTCATTGAAAAGAAATAAAATTTTTCCTTTGGGTTTAAAAATAACTTACATCCATTGATTGCTTACTTATTTAGTTCACATTATTTTATATAAATAGTTGTATTAATCAAAGAAAATCACTTTTTGTTAAATAGACAATACCAAATAACTCATACAAATCAAACATGAAATATTGACATAAGCCTTGATTAGGATTTCATCACCTAGCAATAAACCTTTCTCTTGGCTATCCCACTTGGGCTTCACTACCAAGGGGAGAAACCAAAACTCAATTTTTTGGTTGAATATAAATTCTAAAAATTTGGTATATTTTGGCTAAGCACTCAACAAACTTATTGATGTGGTATGTGAAGTGAGGGGGTAGGTCCCAATATCAAGCCATGTACCAAATTCTAATATAGATTTTTGAGAGCCTTGAACAACTTGAAACCATATTTAGACTTCCTTCTCTAGTTCTTATTTTACAAGCCCAAATTGAGTCTCATAACTTCTTAAATTGAGGCATAAGCCTAAAGAGAGATACAATGACTTCTAGGACTTAAACTTACTCTTAGTGTATACTTGTTTTCCTTGAACCTTTTATTTCATTGCTCTCATTGTAAGTGTGTGAGATCACTTTCATCTTTCTCTACATGGTTTGGACAAGACAACAAGTTAGAAACAAATCAAACTAGGGCCCACCTTCTAACCATGTATCTTCTTCTTCCTCATCTATGGAGCACACTCTAGATGAAAAAATTCCCCCAACCACTTTAGAAGTCCTTATATGCCTCATTCCTTTTCCTAAGGAGATATGGATTTCACCACCCTTATTAATAATAATCTCATGGCTCTCCAACACTACCTTGCTACCATGACTAACCATAACTCTACTTCAGTTCCCTCCATTGAACCTCCTTATGGCATGCCAACTTACCTTATGGGTGAGACCTCAATTTACACTATCTCCACCCAACCTATGATAACCCAAGCATATGCCTCCACCAAAAACCCTTAAAACACCACCATCAAACACCAATCCCTTTCAATAAATAATACCCAAACACCTTCTATCCCTACCATACATACAACTAACCCTTACAATATAGGAACTAGTCAAATTTTTGTAACCCATACACCACTCACCATTTGAGATTCCTTCCTCTAGTGTTTTTTCTCTACCACTTGCCATTCATAACCCAACATCTTCCACCCCTTTTCAAAATTTAGTAATATCCATAACCTCTATGCTCCTACCTATTATCACTAAGGTAACTACCCACCTTCAACACACTAACTCAACCATGCCTCTTACCCAACCAATGTCTATTCCACCAAGCCTAGGGTATGTCTCAAACCTGCAAGGGTATAAGCCTACACTGTATTCCCAACCTTCTATTCTCACTTACCAATATGTGACATCTTCCCAACCTTCCATACCACTTACCACTATGTGGTATCTTCCCAACCCTTTAATAGTTACCCATATGTTCCACCTTCACAACCCCAATAAAATATACCTTATAATTATTGGGGTATACCACCACAAACTGATCCTATCAATATTTTGATGAACAAGATGACCAATCTAGAGCCATCCCTTTTTGGTGCCTGTAAGCTCTTATCATATGACCAAATTTGTAATTATCCAATCCAAACTTACATCCAAATATGACCATACCTTGCATAATGAGAACTTCCAAAATATGATAAATTCTAAAGCAAAGAAGATCCTAAAAAACATCTTAAAGCATTCAGGCATTAATGTTATTTTATTACTTATGATGACTGTAGAATAAAATACTCTACATCTTATTTTAAGTTTCAGTTGTGTGTTCCAAGTTTTGTCCCTGCGCATTTCAATTTTGAGGTAGTGAAGTTTTGACACAGAGTGTGGGCACGAGTTTCATTTTTTCCTAAATTTTGTCTAAGTATCAAAGTCACGCAAAACATGCCAAGTGTCATCTACCATGACACATTATACTTTGTTTCTAAAAGCAGTAGAATGTGCCACGTGTCTCGTGATAACTCAGTAGAGCGCGACAAGTGTCAACATCCACATTTCAAGTTTCTTATGACTTTAAAAGGCTTCTTTTGATAAGTTTTTCTCAGTGTGTGTGGAGGGTACCAAGTAGAAATTATGGAAGGTTTTAATATGTTTTTCTAAAAGTAACATAAGCTGCCACATGTCCCTAGCTAAAGCTTAGCAAAAACTACCATGTGTCCTTAGCTAAAGCTCAACAGAAGCTGACAAGTGTCAACATCCACAATTTCTTCATTTTGATTCATTATTGAGTAAAGACTGTGGTGGGCCCTGGGTTTTGTTTCCAAAGTATGTAGAAGCTGCCAAGTGTCATCATCCATGTGAATCTAAAATGAGTCCTGAATGTTTATATAGTGTAGCTAAAGCTTAGTAGAGACTACCACATGTCACCTTCTACATGACTTTAAAAATTATCTAAAAGCTTCAATAGACAAGCAGAAGTCACCACATGTCTTTTGTTAAATGCAACAAAAAGTGCCACCTATCTCGGTTCCCCTTTTGAAGCTACTTGGGCAAGAAGTGTTGTGGGTCCCATTTTTTATAAGTTGATAAAGTTTCAAAGTAGTGGACTATGATAGATGTCAAAGACAAAGCACTCCTGATACAAAGACATAGTAAAGAGTATAATTTACATGGAAAGTGCCATGTGTTTTCTGTAAGTGCTGTGAAAGCTGCCAAGTGTCATTTTCTAGTGCCTCCTAAATAATGAGATGGTTTTCAAGTAAGGCAAGTGAAAGTCATTAAGTGTCCTCACCTATTTCGTAGTGGAAATCATCACATGTATCTAATTCAGCCAATGAACTTGCAGGGAGACTAAACATTTTATATCCAAGAAATATCTTTTGTTAAACACTTTCCATTAAGTTAGAGTTTAGTTAGACCATTGAGAAGGGAATGTGTGGGCAATCTTGAGCTATTTTGATGATATAAATATAGGTGTAGATGAGGGGAGAAGGATCAGAAGATATCATCATCAGAAGAGAGAGAGAATTTTTCGCAAGAGATTGTTATCAATAAGTTTTAGATTTTCTTGCTATGGCTAGTAATATCATTTGCCTTTGTTCTATTTTCTTGATTTAGTAAGTTTGTATAACTATGCATGTATATGTGCCTTTTATGTGACTGGAAAATTAATAAGAAGGCTGAGTTTTGTGCCTTTGTTGATATTTTTTGTGTTACTGCAAAAATAGTCTAAGTTGTGAGCCTTTGATTCTATTGTTTTCATCTTTTACATTGATCATGCATTGTTTGCTCTTTAATGTAATTAAATCCTAAATATAGCTTCACTATGCTTTGTATTAAAGGAAAAATTAAACTTAGGCACATTGCCATAGTTAAATTTTCATTCATTACTTTGGTGTTTTTGTTTAATTTCAATCCCTTTTCTCACAATACTTTTGAGATAAAGAAGATCTAGCTTTTGTAAAATTTGGAGGTCATTTCAAGTCGCAAGTCTCACATTCCTAAAACTTCCCATTATTGGTGTTGTAAACAATGCAATTCTAAGCATCAATATTTTTTGGCACACTCGGTGGGACCATATTTAATTTTCTTTCAAGACTGTATGAACTAGAGAGCTACAAGGAGTCCAAGCTGTGGACCAGTAACAAGATCTCAATCTACTATGAATCCAAGTATTCTTTAACCACCATTGATAACTAATTCAAGAAGAAGGGTCAATCAGTTTTTAGTAATAACAATAGCAAATAGGGGAGCACCTATAGCCCCAAGGAATTATGCAAGTTGGAACACTAGCAGTCCTCTGATTCTCCCAATACCACCAGCCACTTGGGATCCTATTCCAGTAAATGCCTTGAAAGCTCTACCCAAATTTAGTGGGCAAGATTTCAAAACACCTGAAGAACATCTATAGGATGTGTCTGATGTCTGTGCAATATATGTGGTCACACAACAAAATGTGGCTATAAGATTGTTAACAACCTCTTTTAAAGGGAAGGCTCTGGAATGGTACATATCTTTGACTCCAAATACAATATCTACATGGGATTAGCTTGGAGATATTTTCTTTAAAATATTTGAAGAAAAGGGTAATAAATCTTCTTTGTTGCAACAATTGATTACTATCCAAATGGCACCACAAGAAGCAATGATTGATTTCAATTCAATATTTTGAAAGACTTGGGAAAGAATTCTTGCTAAAGCAAGACCATTACCAAGTATGGCTATAGTATTCTATCTTAAAGATTTAAATTTAGATATATCAGTAATGATTCAGTCACTTGGAGGTCAAACTCTGCCAGAAGCCTATGACTATGCAATTAGCGCTGAAAATAACTTAATAGATGCTGGAAAGTTACCCTCAAGGCCTCCCATGCCCATGTTTCCAGAGATTACCTTACCTTTATCTTAAGAAACCCCTAATCCCATAACCCCACCTATGTCTACATATACATTTCCTTAATAACCTACTAAAGAACTTGTCCCTATCCAGTCATCTGAGATGGATGATATCAAGAACATCTTAAAGATATTTTCTAATGAGATAATTAACCTTAAAGGATAGTAGAATCCTTATCCTAGACCCCAATATCAAGGCTACCAAGGAAATATATTTCCACCACAACCAAACCAATATCATGGTTCTAAAAGGCAAACTAACCCTTAGCCATCAAACCAATTAGTTGCAGTCCCTACACCCTCACAGACTATTCCCCCTAATCAAAATAGGGAGATTGTTCAAGGACAGAATAATTATGTAGATGGCACCAATGCCTAGTGTTTCCCTTGTAATAATGCTCATATTCCTAGAGATTGTCCCATGGGTAATCTACAACAAAAGATAGCAAAACAAAGAAGAATTGATGGATAATTTACAAATACTTCTGAAAATCAAGCCTACCAATCCTCTGGTATAAAAAATTCAGTCCTGATGGCTCAAACGCAAGGGATGTCCTTACAAAAAGAAGAAGAAATAGCCCTTGAGAATGATTTGTTTTCATGGGTTGAAGATGAAGAGTCAGTATTCTTGAATGAAGCTTCTACTTCTAAGAAGCCAATGGTACAATCAGATTACTACACAAGAGTTTAGAAAAGAATGATGGAACAACCTGAAGTCACAAATAATGAAGTTATGGGGAATATTCCATTTAAAGGTCATCAAAACATAGCTGCTAGACAATAAATACCTTAGCTAGTGTAGAACCAAGTAATTCTTGGACAAGTTCAAGAAAAAGCAAGGTATCCTTATTATCAAAGAACCCAAACATTAGGACCGATGAATGTGGTGGATCAACTAAAGAAGACCCCAACACATGTGTCAATATGGGACATATTAGATATTCCTAAGGAAAATACACTATTACAAGAAGCTCTACAAGACCAAGCAGTGCCTAAATATACTGGTACCAAAGAAGGACCTACTAATAAAGAAAATCCCAAAGACACGATTCCTCTGTAGACAACATCCATTTTGAACAATGCACCAGAGGTAAGCAAATCCAAACCAGAGTGCTTCTATTTGACTTTGATAGTTGGAAATAAACTGTTGTATAATGCAATGATAGACTTAGGGGCCAATACTATAGTAATGCCTAAAAAAATAATAGATTCTTTAAAAGTAAAGTAGGAGCCACTTACTAAAGGAGTTATGCAGTTGGATGGCAAATCAGTGCAAATAATAAGGAAAATTAAGCAACTTCCATTGCAATTGTATACTTTCCCTAATATAATTGTCAATCAAGATGTGGTAGTCATTGATATACCCCCTATATTTGGCTTATGTTTATCTAGATATTTCATAGCCAAGATAGGAGGATATATGTCACTTGATTGGTCTCACCTCATTCTAAAAACCAAATATGGTTCAAAGATGAAAATACTATCGGAGTCATTATCTAAAGATCACATCACCAATGAGCTAATCCCAAAATTAAATTCAGATCATGCTATGCTGAATAAGGAAGAAAGGGTTTTTGTTGAAGAGTTAGGTGACTAGACTAAACATGACCAAGAGGAGGAAAATAACCAGTTGTTAACTATGATGCAAAGTGACCCATACATAAATTATGACTCTAGTGGTCTAGGCACTTATGTCATTTTTTATGAAGATCATGAAATCCTAATCAAGGATCCTCTTTACCACCCCTTCGACAAATCATCAACACTGACCCATGCTTCTCAAACCTCATCACTTAAATCGGGATCTCCACACCAGACTATGGTCCCTTTGCCACCTTTAACCCCCTTATTCGACATCAACATAGTCAATCTAGCCACCAAACCTCAACCGACCTTAACCAATCTATCAAACATTCTCCCTAACCACTGGGGGAATTCAACCTTCATCCAAGCCTCGACCAACCTTTCAACCCAGTCTCGACCAAATATCAATCACTCTTTTAATCCTAAACCTCAACTAGGCCTCAACCAAGCATCAACCCGACCTCGACCAAACATTCAACCTGACCTCAACCAGACCGTCGACCTGACCTCGACCAAACATTCAACCTATCTTCGACCAAACGTTCAAACCGAACTCCGACCCAACATTGACCAAATATCAACCAACCTCAATCAAACATCAACCAACTCCTTCAACATAAATCAACATGTGACCAATTTGGAACAAAGAAAATGGGGTAAGTTTGCTCCCAATTGACTCAAACCTTGCATCATAACACAATCATGGGTCAGGACTTTGTCAGAACTTGAGCCCTTTTATGCCTTGCATCTTTGGCTAGTCCACTGTTAGTCAAGTAATTATTTATTTGACGTTTAACTTGAGCTCGATCCCTTGAGCAGTCCCTATCACCATCATTCTTATCTCCTTCAACCCTCAATCCTAACCCTTTTGTCAAGCATGAACACTTTGTCCTAATAAAATGGAAACCCTCTAAACCTCTATAGTCAAGTCCATGACCAAAATTTCAGTCAACAAAACTATAAAAATGGGATGCATATTCCAAGGTCATAAAACTATAAATGTAGACTGCTCCCTCGAAGGACAACTGCATCATCATTGTTGTATTTACTAGACTGCTCCCTTGAAGGACACCTAGGCCAAAGTCACATCAAAAACATAAAAAGCAGAATATAGACCACTCCCTCAAAGGATGGCTATGCCTAAATTTTGCTACAAACAAAACACTATCTCTGAAGCTTCTCACATCGATCAGCTTCATGACATGACCACAAAGCAAGACAACATCCCCTCGCAGGCTTCCCGCATCGATCAGTCTGCACCCTCAAAAAAAAAACTGACTGACAACTTTAAAGTCATGGACTTGTCTATAGTCGTTCTCGGGGTCACCTATAAAAGGGGCAAAGTTGTTCCTGCCAAAAAGGGTTCCCCCTTCCATCTCATAATCAATCCTATCACCCCAACATACTCAAGGGATTTCGAGCTCACTTAATGTCAAGTGATTCGATTTCTTCTCTAACACAAACACTGGTCAACGATGCAATGCATAAATGGGTCTTTTGTTTCTAAACAACCCCTTACCTATGCCATCATTCTGGTCCTTGTCAATGAAAGAGAAATTTGCCTTTCACTTTTGACACATCTTGGTCACGCATCCAACCAAATCATTATCTATCCAACCAAACCCAAACCAAACCAACCAAAACATTTTCAGACCACCGACATGACCTAGTCTATTTCACATAGTTTCTATGAACACCAATACACATGGAAACTATCGACCTAACACAATTTATGTTAAGCATAAACCAATACTTGCTGAAGCATAAATAGACCTCAATTTATTTTTAACATACATCCATCATGAATATGGAAAATTGCTAGGGATGAAAGACCCCTTGACTAATGTTGCAGAATACACCATCACACAATATGGAAAAGGCTGCAACATCATCTTCTCCTCATCATTTCAACACTTGACCCCGACCAATCATCAACTAGTTTGCCCATTTGTCTAAACTACATTAGCCTGAGGCCCTAACCACAGGGGCTATGTAGGTAGCACTCAGTCTTCTGATGTTAGCTCGGCCACATTCTTTCATCCACCCATTCATTCAACCAATCATCTATCTCAGCCTTGTCTCGACCAATGACCATGGAGATCATGCTTCTCTCTTCCGACCTTGACCACTTCCAAGACGGCTTCACCTTGGTTGTTTTTTCATGTATGCTACCTCACGAATGGTTAGCAAAATTGTGCACAGACTATTTTTGACCCTCACAAGTATAGGATCGCAAGTCGGTTGATCCCCACTACTTGTGACATTTTCATGTTTTCTAAGAGCACTTTTTGAGCCTGGGATACCTAGAACATGATGACCATTGGAGCTTCAGCTTAGATTGAATAACCCGATCAGCTATGACCAAATGCTGGGGCCTAGTTACTTCAATTTTGGCACTCCTCGACCCTTGACCTACGACACTTTGACCTGACCATCTCGTGCAATGGTATATGCGCAATCAAAACTATTACAGTGTTCACACTCACCATTTTTCATTCACTTTTTATCAAATCAACACCCGATTTCAGGTTCTCTTCCCTTCACTCCTACTTTGAGGGGGAATACCTCATCCATAATCGGGGAAACCAACCCTCTTTTTTTTGTCTTGCAGTTCACTTGAACAACCAACAAGACGAAACCAACCTTATCCCATACCTAGAGTAGTCAACTCCTATTTTTGTCTTGCAGTTTGTCTAGAACAACCAACAAGACAAAAAGGGGCAAATGTAGACACCGAAATCGTGTCTACTCCCTTGGTCGTCCTCCCCTTCTCTCCCCCTTGGTCCTCTTAACCACTCCTAACCTATGTCTTATTAATTTGAAATAATTATCTTATTTTAAGTTAATAATTCTCTCTCCCTTGCCACCTCAACACCCTAAGATGCCCTTCTTTGGATTCCCTTCATCCCCCCATGACCCATTTATGACCTATTCCTCATCCTCGCACCCATTAAACCCTTCTCGACCGTTTCTTACCCCGCCACTTAAACCTGGCAGTTGGGAAAATGGATGAAAGGCTATTTTTAGCATTTTTCCTACCTTCCAGCCGATGTCGATCAACCATCGACCGACGTCAGTGATATTACCGGTGTCAGTTTCCTTCATAACAATTTTCTACGTTTGTTATCCTCCCTTCACCCCTGCTCTTCATTCGACTCTAGAATCTTGCAATCTGATCAATCAATCAGCCAATCTTTCTGTTAGACCTCTCACTCTCTCTCTCAGGGACACACAGCAGGCTTCTACACTAGCAATCACAATAGGTATCAGAAGCCCCACCTTGCAACAATCTTCTACATCAACAATAGGTACATCCGCAGCCTGACCTCCTACACTCTTCTTCAGTAGGCAAGAGGTACGTACTCTTCTATTATGTCATTTTCAATAGCTTAGAATGTCTCTGTAATCAATTTTCTATTTATTGCTTCTAAGCCATACTATCACCAGACCAGACCTGAATCCTTATTTCCCCGTCTCCCTATTGCTTTTGTCTTCCGTCTGGCCTCTTTCAGACCATACACTCTATCCATTGTCCCTACAACTCTACCCAGACCCTTGCACAAACCATTAACAAGGCCCAAAATCCTTCTCAGACCCGTCCATAAACCAAAAACTCGACCAGAGCTCGTCTAAAGACTACTGCCCCGATCGACGTCGGCCGAAGAGACCACTGCCCCCACCGACATCAGCATACTAGCTGATGTCGGTAGACCTTGACCAACTGACACCGGTAGAACCACCGACGCCAGTTACTGTGACCAAGTCAATAGCACCATTCAGGTAAGCATTTGCTTCCATTTCCTTGTTAGTCTTTAATCATTTTAGTCTTTTATCATTTTGCCTTTCATCAGACATTATTTTTATCAATCAGTGGGTTGACATCCCTTAAGGAAGTCATTGTACTTTTGGGATCAAGCTTTCGCTTGGAAGCCCAGCATCTCCTCATCTAACACCTTTTCGTGTTTTAGTCTCTTTCTTTTTCAGGTGTCATCCTCCACAACCAAAGAGGATTTCTCATGACATCTAGATAAACGGTGCGCAAGACTTCATCCAGGTACATACAAGCCTTAGACCATTTCTTTTTAGTTTTTATATGATTTTGCTTTCACATTCAAAGAGAGAATAAGAAACTAAAAAGAAATGGTCTAAGGCTTGTATGTACCTAGATGTAGTCGTGTGCACTATTTTCCAGATGATCATGAGAACTCCTCTTTGGTTGTGGAGGATGACACCTGAAAAAGAAAGAGACTAAAACATGAAAATGTGTTAGATGAGGAGATGGTGGGCTGCCAAGCAAAAGATTAATCCCAAAAGTAAAAGCTTGAGGGATGTCAACCCACTGATTGATAAAAATAATGTTTGATAAAAAGTAGAATGATAAAAGACTAAAATGATTAAAGACTAAAAAGGAAATGGAAGCAAATGCTTACCTAAATGCTACTATCAGCCTGGTCATAGTCGCCAGCGTTAGTGGTCCTACCAGCATAGGTTGGTCAAGGTCTACCGACGTCAGTTAGTATGCCGATGTCGGTGGGTGCAGTGGTCTCTATAGCTGACGTCAGTCAGGGCAGTAGTCTTCAGACGAGATCTGGTCGAGTTATTGGTTTGTGGATGGGTCTGAGATAGATTTTGGGCCTTGTTAATGGTCTGAGAGTTTGTGCAGAGGTCTGGGATAATGGACAGAATGTCAAAAAGGAACAAAGGGGTAGAGGAGGCCTTTCAGCCTCTCTGAGAAGAGCAGGTCTGGAAGGGCTCTGGGCAGGAGAGGTTGAAAATGGGCAGTAGGTTGAATGACAAATGAATTAAAAGAAAATATTGAAATGAAAATAGTAGAGATACTTACCTCATACCTGCTAGAGAAGGGAATGAAAAAGACCTGTTGTTGATGTTGGTGATTGTTGCAAGGTGGGGCTTCTGATACCTATTGTGATTGCTGGTGTAGAACCCTGTTGTGTGTACCTGAGAGAGAGAGAGAGTGAGAGGTCTGACAAAAAGATTGTCTGATTGATTGATCAGATTGTAAGATTCAAGAGTTAGATGAAGAGCAAGGGCGAAGGGAGGATAACAGACACAAAAAACCATTATGAAGGAAATTGATGCCAGCAATACCACCGACGTCGGTCGATGGTTGACTGATGTCAGTGGCTGGAAGGTAGGAAAAAGGCTAAAAATAGCCTTTCATCCATTTTCCCAACTGTCAGGTTTAAGTGGCGGGGTAAGAAACGGTCGAGAAGGGTTAAATGGGTGTGAGGATGAGGAATAGGTCATAAATGGGTCATGGGGGGATGAAGGGAATCCAAAGAAGGGCATCCTAGGGTGGTGAGGTGGCAAGGGAGAGAGAATTATTAACTTAAAATAAGATAATTATTTTAAATTAATAAAACATAGGTTAGGATTGGTTAAGAGGACCAAAGGGGAGAGAAGGGGAGGACGACCAAGGGAGTAGACATGATTTCGGTGTCTACATTTACCCCTTTTTGTCTTGTTGGTTATTCTGAATGAACTGCAAGACAAAAATAGGAGTTGATTGCCCCAGGTATGGGATAAGGTTGATTTCATCTTGTTGGTTGTTCAAGTGAACTGCAAGACAAAAACAAGAGGGTTGGTTGCCTCGATTATGGATGAGGTATTCCTCCTCAAAGCAGGAGTCGAGAGAAGGGAACCTAAAATCGGGTGCTGATTTGACAAAAAGTGGATGAAAAATAGTGAGTGTGAACACTAAAATAGTTGTGATTATGCATATACCACTGCACGAGATGGTCAGGTCAAAGTGTCGCAAGTTAAGGGTCGAGAAGTGCCAAAATTGAAGTAACTGGGCCCCAACATTTGGTCGTAGCTGATCAGGGTATTTAATCTAAGTTGAAGCTCTAATGGTCATTGTGTTCTAGGTATCCCAGGCTCAGGAAGTGCTCCTAGAAAACACAAAAATGTCATAAGTAGTGGGGATCAACCGGCTTGCGATCTTATACTTGTGAAGGTCAAAAATAGTCTGCGCATAATGTTGCTAACCAGTCATGGGGTAGCATACATGCAAAAACAACCAAGGCAAAGTTGTCTTGGAAGTGGTCAAGGTCAGAGGAGATAGGCATGATCTCCATGGTCATTAGTTGATGTGGATGGATGGATGAAAGAATGTGGCCGAGCTAACCTCAGAATACTGAGTGCTGCCTACATAGCCCCTGTGGTTAGGGCCTCAGGCCAATGTAGTTCTCCCCAAAGGGAGGAAGGGTCAAAGGTATGGATTGGTCTTGGTCGAGGTCAAGGTATGGTCAAAGGAGGTCAAAGGAAAAAATGGTTTGTACATCAAGGATATGAACAAATGAGGGTGGTCGAGCTAACCCCAGAAGACAGTTGTGTCATCTGAGTGCTGCCTACATAGCCCCGGTCTTAGGGCCTCAGACCAATGTAGTTCAGACAGAGGGTCAAAGTGAGCGATGATCTTGGACAAGGTTAAGGAAATGGTCAAAGGTCAAAGGAGTGGTCAAAGGAAAGAATGGTTTGTCCATCAAGGAGATGAACAAACGAGGGTGGTCGAGCTAACCTCAGAAGACGTCGTGTCATCTGAGTGCTGCCTACATAGCCTCTGGTCTTAGAGCCTCAGACCAATGTAGTTTAGACGAAGAGTCAAAGTGGTTGATGATTGGTTTTGGTCATGTGTAAATGATGAGGAGTAAGATGATGTTATAGCCTTTTCCATATTGTGTGATGGTGTATTCTGTAACATTGGTTGAGGGGTCTTTCATCCCTAGCAATTTTCCATATTCCTGATGGATGTATGCTAAAAATAAATTGAGGTCTATTTATGATTCAGCAAGTATTGGTTTATGCTTAACATAAATTGTGTTGGGTCGATAGTTTCCATGTGTATTGGTGTCCATAGAAACTATGTGAAATGGACTAGGTCATGTCATTGGTCTGAAAAATGTTTTAGTTGGTTTGGTTTGGGTTTGGTTGGATAGATAATGATTTGGTTGAATGTGACCAAAGTGTGACAAAAAGTGAAAGGCAAATTGCTCTTTCATTGACAAGGACCAGAATGATGGCATAGGATAAGGGGTTGTTTAGAAACAAAAGACCCGTTCATGCATTACGTCATTGACCAGTGGTTGTGTTAGAGAAGCAATCGAATCACTTGACGTTAAGTGAGCTCGAAATCCCTTGAGTATGTTGGGGTGATAGGATTGATTATGAGATGGAAGGGGGAACCCTTTTTGGTAGGAACAACTTTGCCCCTTTTATAGGTGACCCCGAGAACGACTATAGACAAGTCCATGACTCTAAAGTTTTGTCAGTCAATTTTTTTTTTTTTTTTTTTAGGGTGCAGACTGATCAATGCGGGAAGCCTGCGATGGGATGTTGTCTTGCTTTGTGGTCATGTCGTGAAGCTGATCGATGCGGCAAGCTTCAGAGATAGTGTTGTGTATGTAGAAAAATTTATGCATAGCCATCCTTCAAGGGAGTGGTCTATATTCTGATTTATATGTTTTTGATGTGACTTTGGCCTAGCTGTCCTTCAAGGGAGTAGTCTAGTAAATATAGTCAATGATGATGCAGCTATCCTTCGAGGGAGCAGTCTACATTTATAGTTTTATGACCTTGGAATATGCATCCCATTTATATATTTTTTTGATTGAAATTTTGGTCATGGACTTGACTTATAGAGGTTTAGAGGGTTTCCCTTTTATTAGGATGAAGTGTTCATGCTTGACAAAAGGGTTAGGATTGAGGGTTGAAGGAGATAGGAATGACGGTGATAGGGACTGCTCAAGGAATCGAGCTCAAGTTAAACATCAAGTGAATAATTACTTGACTAACAGTGGACTGGTCGAAGATGCAAGGCATAAAGGGGCTCAAGTTCTGACAAAGTCCTAACCCATGCTTGTGTTATGATGCAAGGTCTGAGTCAATTGGGAGCAAACTTGCCCCATTTGCTTCGTTCCAAATTAGTCACATGTTGATTGATGTTGAAGGAGTTGGTTGATGTTTGATCAAGGTTTGATTGAGGTCGGTGCTAAAGAAGTTGGTTGATATTTGATCAAGGTTTGATTGAGATCAGTTTGAACATTTGGTCGAAGAAGGTTTAATGTTTGGTCGAGGTCGGGTCGACGGTCTAGTTGAGGTTGGGTTGAATGTTTGGTCGAGGTCGGGTTGATGCTTGGTTGAGGCCTAGTCAAGGTTTATGATTAAAAGAGTGACTGATATTTGGTTGAGACTGGGTTGAAAGATTGGTCGAGGCTTGGATGAAAGTTGAATTCCCCCAGTAGCTAGGGAGAATGTTTGATAGATTGGTCAAGGTCGGTTGAGGCTTGGTGGTCTAGATTGACTGTGTTGATGTTGAATAAGGGGGTTAAAGGCGGCGAAGGGACCATAGTCTAGCATAGAGATCCCGATTTAAGTGATGAGGTTTGAGAAGCATGGGTCGGTGTTGATGATTTGTCGAAGGGGTGGTCAAGAGGATCCTTGATGAGAAGGGAATCCTTTTTCCGGTGTTGTTGAATGATAGCTTTAAGAGTGCAACAACGCTCGGTGTCATGTCCCAGAGTGTGATGATAATGGAAAAATTTAGAGTTGTCAAACCAAGATGGTCTTGATCTGAGAGTTGATGAGTGGGACGGTGAGGAGGTTGAAGGTTTATTGACGATGTGGTCAAGAAGAAGGGTGTCTTTCTCCAAGCATTGGTGAATGACAACCTTGAGGGCACAACAATGCTTAGTGTCGTGCCCAAGCGTGTGATGATATGCATAAATCTGAGTGTCGTCAAACCAGGGCAGTTTTGGTCTGAGGGATTGATATGGTTTAAGAGGTGGAAGATTGATGCGAGAAGACTGTAACAATTGCCGTAACAGCAGGGCATAAGAACCTGCTAATGGGTCTGTGTGTCTTGTTGCAGTGAGGGTTGATGACTTTGGTTTGAGAGGCATAAGAGGTGTTGGTCGTACCATCATTTTCATGGGTGGTGTAACCACACGCAGAGATGGCACTTTGGTGGTGATAGGTGTTGGATGTTTTGGAGGAAATATATGTTTGATAGGTTGAGAGAGTAATGGAGGTGACTTGCCTCTGTGAGGTATGGGAGTAGGAAGCACCCCTATTAAAGTGGATGGATGTGGGCCCAAAATTAAAGGTAATGATGAAGGTGGGGGAGGAGTCCTCCGGTGTGGTTTAATGGCCTTCGTTGATTTGGGGTGAGGGTCACTATTGTATGAGGTGAGGTTAGATACGGGTTTGGGTTCAGATGTGGACGGCAGGTGAGTGAGATGTAGCAATCTCAGGCAAAAGACAAGAGAAAATTGTGACTGGGTCTTCCTCGATCGAAATAGGTGAAGAGACTGGTTCTTCTCTCAGTGGAGAAGAAATAGGAGAGTGTAGCTCTGCAGTTGGATAGAGCATAGGAATGGTCATGGTCTCGATGTGTGGTCTAGGCATGGGGAATGTATGATCCCCCATTGATGACAAAAAGGATGAGGGTGAGGTAGCTGGTGTGGGTGCCATCAAAGCATCCTCCAATATGAGAGAGGTCGATGGAGGACTAATAGGAGAAGAAAGTTCTTCATCCTGTGGAGGAGGAATAGGGGAAGAAGGGTCTTCCACCTATGAAGGAGGTTGGTCAGGGATAAGAGAAGAGACAGTGTCGACCGTGCGTATATTATGGTCTTGAGGGTCATTGGTCATGGTCTGGACATTGTTTTGATTAGGAGGATGGTTAAGAAAATGGTTGCTTAAAGATGTCAAGGTTTTGGTTTGCCAGAGCATTTGGGTTATCCAGGATAAGATCCCCCTTGTCTAGCATGTCTTGTACGATGTTTTTGAAGGTTTGACAGTTGTCCGTGTCATGACCTTTGACACGGTGATAGTTGCAAAAGTCGTTCTCTCTGTACCATGCAAGGATAGGTGTTGAGGGGTTGAAATTGAAGTGGTCAGATTGAAGGGAGATTGAGGACCCCCTGCTTGATGAGTTTATCCAAGACAGAGGCATATGACTCTCCAATAGGAGTGTATTGACGTTGTATGGATCATCGTTGGAAGTGTTTATTGATGTAGTCTGATGTTGAAAATTGAGGTCGGTTGGTTATTATTGAAGATGATGGTCTAAAGATGACAGTGTTTGCCGACCCTTAGACTAGGAGTGGGCAGAAGAAGGTTTGGACGAAGAAGGGTCATTAGATTTTGCGTTGTTATTATGCAATTTGACCTTATTTTCATCGATGGCACAGAGTTCAAGCTTTCTTGCCATGGTGAAAGCTTCGTCAAAAGTGCAGAATGTTTGAATCCACAAGGTAGAAGAGATGTGCCTAGCACATGCTCGAGAAAAGAGCTCAATGACCTCAAGTTGAGGCAAGGAGAAGGAGAGCTAGTTGATCAGGCCTCTCCAACGGGCGACAAAATCAACTATGGATTCGTCGTCAAATTGCATGATGGAGTAAAGGTCTATGATTTGGTGATGTTGATAGAAAAATGGTCAAGAAATAATTGGGTGAGTTGAGTGAATGAAAAGATAGAATGTCTAGTAAGAGAGCTATACCAGTCAAGGGCGGGGCCAAAAAGTGACATGGGGAACGTGCGTAGAAGTAATGCATCGTCATGGGCTATAAGATAACAAGCATGTCTAAATGCTCGTAGATGTTGTTGCGGGTCTTCCTTACTCTAAAAGCGAATAAATTTAGGAAGCTCCCACTAGTTGGGGTATGGTCGGATAGGGACGGAGGGATGAATGGGTTCGTTGCAGATTTGCTCATATGAGAGGGATTGTGTGAACCAGAGATAGAGGTCTCGAGACTAGACATTTTGTCCATCAGCATTTTGATTATGTCAGCTGACAGATTGGCAAGTGGGGCACCCCCTAGGTTGTAGGGTACCTAGAAGGTGGTCAAAGAGGCGTATGACGTACTTGGTTGTGCTTGTGTAGGTGCAACATATGGGTAGTACATCATAGGAATAGATGTTGTGGTCAAAGGGGCTTGTGCCATGAAGTTAGAGGACACAAGTTGACTAGATACCACCATAGGTGGTTGAGTGGTGGCACTGGTAAAAGGATAGGTTGTCACTCTCGCGTGTATAGGTGCAAGAGTGGGCGAGGTCGAGACAACCAAGTTCTGGTATGGTATAGAATTTGGTTGAATTGTGTGTGGTTGAGGGGTAATGACACCCTGATGGAGGTAGGTTCGAAAATAGATGAGGAGGCAAAACTTTGCGTATTGGCCATGGTCAAGTGACTGGTCGAGACAATAGGCTGAGTCATGATGGGTTGAGTAGCGGGTGACGTCGATGTCATTGCCGCTGCACCTGAAAAGTCCTGCATTTGGTTTCTTGCGAGATAGTTTTGGAGGGCCTTGACATTGAGGTCTAAGAATATTTCAAAATCTTGGTCCCCTTCAAGGACAATGGGGGTCTGAGTCGGGGTTGGTCGAGTAGGAGTTATTTCGGTCTCTGAGAGGAACTCCATTATAGGATTGGTTATGGACAGGGAAGGTGGAAGCGGTTGATGTCTATCATGGTCAAGAAGAGCCTTGGTTTGACTATGAGTCAGAACCATTCAAGGCAAACAGGTTTAGGTTTTAGAAACTATATTTTTTTAGTTTCAGAAACTCAGAATGAGGTTTTGGCAAAAAAAGCGGTGGGTTTTAGGCTACTATTTTGAAAGAAAGGACTATGACAGTGACCGACGTCGATTGAAAAAACTGATGTCGGTGAGAAAAGGTGGCCGACGTCGGTCAGATAACCGATGCCGGCGATTTAAGGTTGCCGACATCGGTGATAAAACCAATGCTGGTGACTGTGGTTTCTAAAAACTCAAAAAATTTGAAGATTATTGGAAAAAAAAGGAGAAGAATGTCCTCACTAGCTCAAACAACTAGATAGGAACAGAAAAAATAGATGGAGACAGGCAGACCCTAAACGTTAAATCTTAAGAATCAACTTTTAGAATCTTGTGGCTTATGCCTTAAAGTGATGTTTGGGAAGGTTGGCTTGAAGAATGGGTCCTAGAAGAGGTAGTCTATGGATGGTTTCAAGTTTTTTTAGGTGCTCAAGAGTCTGGGTTAGGTTCGGTACGTGGCATGGTGCTAAGGAGCAAGCTCCCCTTACTTCATGAGCCCAGTGATAAGCTGGTCTCGCTTAGCCAAAATATACCTTCCCTAGAGATTATCCTCTACCAGAGAACGGAGTGGGATTTCCCCTTGGTGGTGAAATCCAAGTGAGATTGCCAGGGAGGGGTAAGGTATCCGCTGGGTGATGAAATCCCAGTCGGGCCTTGTCTCAAGTAAGTTTGATGTTTGATTTGTGCAAGTGATTAGGTTGTGTAACATAAGTGTGATTAATTCATAATGAGGTCTAATTACTAGATGTGGACTAAGAAATGCAAGCAAGAAAAAATAAAATGCAGGGTGTTTTAAGCCCAAGTCAAAATGTTAGTTCGTATGAAGACAAATGGAGAAAGGGGTGAAGAGTATGACTTTTGACTAGTCTACGATGCAAGAAGAGAAAGAAGAGTTCTTTTTAATCCTGCTTATGATGTCTTTTCAAAGATAGAAGAAAGAGATGAAAAGGAGAATCCTAATGCACCCTATATGAACAGAAAGAAAATAACCCAAGGAAGACCCTAGGGTCCCATCGGGCGTGCCAGAATGTTTCTATACGATTTCGCTTTCACATTCAAAGAGAGAATAAGAAACTAAAAAGAAATGGTCTAAGGCTTGTATGTACCTGGAAGTAGTCGTGCGCACCATTTTCCAGATGATCGTGAGAACTCCTCTTTGGTTGTGGAGGATGACACCTAAAAAAGAAAGAGACTAAAACACGAAAAGGTGTTAGATGAGGAGATGGTGGGCTGCCAAGCAAAAGCTTGATCCCAAAAGCAAAAGCTTGAGGGATGTCAACCCACTGATTGATAAAAATAATGTCTAATAAAAATCAAAATGATAAAAGACTGAAATGATTAAAGACTGAAAAGGAAATGGAAGCAAATGCTTACCTGAATGTTGCTGTCAGCCTGGTCACAGTCGCTAGTGTCGGTGGTCCTACTGACATCGGTTGGTCAAGGTCTACCGACGTCAGTTAGTATGCCGACATCGGTGGGGGCAGTGGTCTCTACGGTCGGCGTCAGTCAGGGTAGTAGTCTTCGGACGAGGTCTGGTCGAGTTTTTGGTCTGTGGACGGGTCTGAGATGGAGTTTGGGCCTTGTTAATGGTCTGAGATTTTGTGCATAGGTCTGGGATAATGGACAGAATGTAAAAAAGGAACAAAGGGGTAGAGGAGGCCTTTTAGCCTCTCCGAGAAGAGCAGGTCTGGAACGGCTCTGGGTAGGAGAGGTTGAAAATGGGCAGTAGGCTGAATGACAGATGAATTAAAAGAAAATATTGAAATGAAAATAGTAGAGATACCTCATACCTGCTAGAGAATGGAATGAAAAAGACCTGTTGTTGCTGATGTCCCTGTTGTTGATGCAAAAAATTGTTGCAAGGTGGGGCTTCTGATACCTGTTGTGATTGCTGGTGTAGAACCCTGATGTGTGTACTTGAGAGAGAGAGAGTGAGAGGTTTGATGGAAAGATTGGTTGATTGATTGATCAGATTGTAAGATTCAAGAGTTAGATGAAGAGCAGGGGTGAAGGGTGGATAACGGACGCAAAAAACCATTATGAAGGAAACCAACGCTGGCAATATCACCGACGGCAGTCGATGGTTGACTGATGTCAGTGGCTGGAAGGTAGGAAAAAGGCTAAAAATAGCCTTTCATCTATTTTCCCAACTGTCGGGTTTAAGTGGTGGGATAAGAAATGGTCGAGAAGGGTTAAATGGGTGTGAGGATGAGGAATAGGTCATAAATGGGTCATGGGGGGATGAAGGGAATCCAAAGAAGGGCATCCTAGGGTGGCGAGGTGGCAAGGGAGAGAGAATTATTAACTTAAAATAAGATAATTATTTCAAATTAATAAGACATAGGTTAGGAGTGGTTAAGAGGACCAAGGGGGAGAGAAGGGGAGGATGACCAAGGGAGTAGACACGATCATGAAATCCTAAATGTTTTAAGGGAAGAAATGCAAAAGACTCAAGAACTTGAAAAAGACTCAGAAATCTAGACCGTAAATTTTGATGGGGCTAGAAGTAAAAATGGTGTTGGAGTAGGAATTTGTCTTGTAGCTCCAAATGGTGAGAAAATTTTAAGAGCCATTTGTTTCCAATTTGCCTGTACTAATAATGATGCTGAGTATGAATCCTTAGTACATGGGCTCATGTTAGCCAAGAAAAAGGGAGTAAAGAATCTGATAGTAAAAGGAGATTCAGAACTAGTGGTGAAACAAATCAGAGAAAAGGCAATAGCCAAAAATGTAAGGATGAGATCCTATAGACATAGAATTTGGGACTTAATAGATGATTTTGAAGCTTTCAATATTGAAGTAGTTCCTAGAACCCACAATTTTGAAGTAAATAGTATGACATAGATTGGCTTATAATTTGACCCTAGAGGGTGAACCTGAAGAGATTCTTGTGAATGGGATCTACCTATAACATTTTAGTTAATCTATATCTCTTATGTATCATAGTTAGATATTTTCCTTTCCCCTATTTCTCTATTTTCCCATTTTTCTTTCTTGCTTTTTCTTTTTTAATAAGTGTTCTTTGAACACATGGTTGCTTCCCCAAGGTACCCTTACATAACCACTTTCATGACGTGTCTGACTCACTATTCCATGCAGATTTGGTAAGATTTAACAATGATTTTCTGGTTTTAATGCCATTTTTGAGACTTGATGGGTCATTAAATACCCCATAACAAGCATTAAAGCTTAATAGTGTCTCAAACATTCTTGCATCTACTAAAAAATTCTTGTTATGTAAAAATTTCAATTCATAGCAAAAATTGCTTAGTGAAAGTGCCTTCCCTATTGCAAAGCTCCATACCTATTACATAAGATCACTGATTCCAAGTATAGATATAGATATGGAGGAGGCACAGTCTTCACAATAGGGGTCTGAGATTTATGAATCCATTGATAAGCTTCTCATAATCAAATCATATGCTTTAGCCCCTACACAACCCTTAAAGGCCTATCTGTGGACTAGAGTCCCTGAAGTTGGTTATGCAAATGACCCAACAAAAGTGAAAGATTTTGCAGACAGAATCATGGACCCAATTCTTCAAAAATCTAAAAAATCTCTATGAGAAGGGGCACATCAAAGATGTATTCAGAGGGCCAAGGCTAGACAATATGAAAAATTCACAATGAGGATATGGACTTCCCAACTGGCACAATTCATTGTCCCAAGTGTACATCCGTGCCCTAACTTGGTTGAAATATGCACCAAATTATTTCATGCACCCTCAAATATCATACAATAGGGTCAGTTCATGGTGCAAATTACACCAAAGGCCATCAAGGACATGTTGGCCCTGTATCATGACAAGACAACCATGTTTCCCACTATTGCCAAAATGTAGAAAATGTGGATAAACATCAATAATCAAATGAGTTTTCTAAAATCAAAATTACAATTAGGGGATGATGATACCACTGTGCCAGTACTACCGATAGGAAGAGCATAATTTGCACAAGCTAGTCAAGAGGCACTATCTATGATGGCATTCATTTTTGGAATGAAAGAGGATATAACTGTCTATGAAGAACAAATGGTCATTCTCTTCAGATTGAAAACTGTTGACAAGTCTCAAGAGTATCAGCTAGACTTCTTTGAGCAGATTGCATATTCAATGGTTGACCAGCTCACCCATTTCAAATCTAAAGGGGTTTTCAAGTATTCTTCTTATCTGTTTCACCTTATGTTGTATCAAAACTTTGGCATCTTTTCCCAATACATGCATCTGAATATGTATGACCCAAGCTTCGGTCATAATAGGATGATTCTTGTGTCTGCATGGACACATATCTTGTCTAAAACAAGTGACCCATATGAATTTTGGGAATTTTTTGTTGCCCCTGCCTTTTGTCACTTAAACCCAGAGTTGGTTGAAAATAGATTGACTCCAAGTGTCAAAGGCTTTATGACAAATTTCACTATTCCTTGTGATTACTTTTTTCAATCTCATCATACTATTATTAGAGTCCATGGTTTTAATGAAGAACCAGTGTTGCTACCTAAGATTTTGACCCTTAGGTTAGCATTCTTAGAGGTCACTTGATAAGTGTCTATGGTGGATAATGAATATGGCACTAAGAAGAAGAAGAAGAAAATTTATGATATTCTATGGGTAACGAACAACATGGCCCTAGAAGTTAGAGATGTTGAGCACGTGTTGCTAAGAAAACTAGCTTTCCTGGGTTTCTATCTGATTGAAGCTAAATGGGGATATGACCCAACTAGTTTCATAACTTCATGGGTAAAGAATAATAAGGTCGCTACTATAATTATGCATGAGGGTCATCCCTTTTGGGAAAACAGAAGAAATCTTAAGGAAGATATTCCTGATTTGTATGTAGAATTGATAGATTTGTCCCTTCAGGAGGCCAGGCCATGGGAAATTTTTTATGTTAAGCAAAAGGATTTTGATCTTAAAATCAGAATGACTTCTAGTTTAAGAAGGGCATTAAAGAACAAAGAATGGAAATCTAAGAAAATAGAAGCCTATTAGAAGTATAGGCAAGAGATTTTTGAGACAAATCACTTTTTTGGAAATGTAGACTCAAATGAGAAACGGGAGGAAATCTGGGATGAATGTCATCTATCTCCAATCTCTAGCCCTGATATAGTGCAGGCCCTAGGACAAACCTCATTTAAAATCATTATAATTATCCGGCCCCAGTCTCTTAGTGACATTGAAAAACAAAAGAGTGTGGTATCCTCACCACCCAAAGCTTCTCCATCAGTGTCAGCCTTTGGGGTTCCTAGTTTAGTACAATAACCACTAGTAGCAGTGGTAAATGTTGAAGAGAAGGAACCATAATAAGAAGAAGAAATCCCAAGGAAACATAAGAGGCTGAAGCTTCAACCTGATTCAAAGGAGGAGGTAGGACCCTCACATCACTGACCGTTGAGTATATCAGTTGCTCCTCATGTACATGTTGTTTCTCCTTCTTCTTAGTCTCTCTCTTCTTCTATAGGGGTGAAAATATCATATGGCCAAATAATATCCCATGCCACCTCTGCTATGCCCATTTCTCATTTTGCCCCACCTATTAGTACTCAGGCCACATCATTGCCTCAATTTTCCCCCTCTATCCTAAAGAGAGTAGCTCCTCAGATTCCCCCTAGCCAACATTTGACTATTCCCTATGGCTTGCCATAGGGTTATCCTTTTGTAGGTGGGCATATTGGCTCTCCCTCTACCTTCCAAATTCAAGAAGATACTACTAAGAAAGCTAGAGAAGCTCGAATGGAGAAAAAGAGGATGAAAGATAATAAAGCTCTGCCTACACCACATATGAGGTCACAATTAACCCAATCCATTAGCAACTAATTGTGACCCATTTGTCACCTAATGTGGTCAAGCTAAATGAGTAGATGCAGCCTGAAGATTATACAATGAATGCAATGGCTATAGCTATGTCAATTTTTAGACCACAGGATAGGGTTGAGCTACTAAATGAATGCACTTCTACTGTAGCTACTGATTATTTGAAAGTATCAAAGAAGCTATAGATGATGGAGGTTGATTTATCTCAAGAGAAAGCAAACTATAGTGATCTGACTACAAAAATCAAAACCAATAAAAATGAAATAGAGAGTCTCAACAAACAGTTGTAAGATGTTTTTTTTTAGACTCACTAGGCTATTCAGGCCCAAATTGATTCTTTGAAAGAAGAGCTGACACAAGAGAAAGCTGTAGTGATAGCCTTAAGGCAGGAAAATGCAACATTACAAGAAAAATGTGAGGAAAACCTACAATAGGTCATTCAGTTCTAGAAAAAATTGCTGAATGAACAGAGTAATATCGCTGCCATATAGGCCCAACTTCAAGCTAAGCAACAAATAATAGAATAATTAACACTTGAGTTGGCTACTAGGCCAAATAATGCAAGAGTTTTAAATCTAGTCAAGGATCTATATGTATCAATATGGAAAAGAATCTTTGAGGAGATTACTCAACTTAGACCCTCTCTAACCTTTTTTCTAAATGCGAAAAAATTGTGCAAAAAGGTGGAGACCTCAGTTGAAGCCACCTTGTCCACTGTCTCTTTAAGAGTATTTGATTCTCAAATGCTACTGCTAAAGCTATATGATGCAACTGATGGAATGTTGCTAGTAGTAGAGATTAGTGATAGAATGATTGCTACAAAAAGATGAAGTTCTTAGTTGCAACTCTACATCAATTAATTACAAAGAGCTTCTAGATGTGGTAAAAGAGGGAATCAAAGACATGAAGCAACATATTAAATATCTAGTGCAATTGGGCATTCCCTCCCCTTTTCTTGATAGCAACATTGTGTTGATGGTTGATGAGATTAAACCTTTGTTGTTAGCCAGGCAAAATGATCAGTCAATTTTCTAGGGTTTAACAGATGATTCATCAGTGCCAGAAGTGGAAGCTATCTTGATTCCCATGTCCTAGCTTGAATTTCAATTGAAGGCTATAGTTCATATTTTGCAAAAAAATTTACACAAGGATATCATCAACCTTGATTTAGCCATCCATGAATTGAAAAATGAGTAAGGATTATCTGATGTTGAGTGGTCTATTTATCAGACGGCCTTACTGAAGTTGTGATTTTTGCCACATTTGATCATGCGAGAGATTGTGGATTCTTCTTTTTGAGTAGGATCAAAAGTCCTCGGGGCTACAAAGAATTATAGAGTAAAAAATTATCTACATTTTATTTTGAGTTTCAATTGTGCACTCCATGTTTTGTCCCTGTACATTTTTGTTTCGAGGCAGTGAAGATTTTGACACAGAGCATAAGTGCGAGTTTCATTTTTGCCTAAATTTTGTCTAAGTATCAAATTCAAGCGGAAGCTACCAAGTGTCATCAGTTGGGACACATTTTATAATTTATATAATTTGCACAAAATGTGCCACATGTCCCATTATAATGAAGTGGAGCACACCAAGTGTCAACATACACATTTTAAGTTTATTATGAAGTTTCAAAATCTTCTTTTGATAAGCTTTTCTCAATTTGCGTGGAGGATGCCAAATGGAAATTGAAGAAGGTTTCAATTTTTTTTTCTAAAAGCAATGAAACATGCCATGTGTCTATAGCTAAAGCTTAGTGGAAGCGGCCAAGAGTCAACATCCATAGTTTCTTCATTTTGTTTCATTGTTGAGTAAAGACTATGGTGAGCCCTGGGTTTTGTTTCTAAAGTAAGTGGAAGCCACCAAGTGTCATCATCCATTTGAATCTAAAATGAGTCCCAAATGTTTCTATAGTATAGCTAGAACCCCATGGAGACTACCACATGTCACCTTCCATAGGTTTCTAAAAAATTATCTAAAGCTTTTATAGACAAGCGAAAGCCACCACGTGTCATTTTTTAAAGATCAGTGGAAAGCACCACCTATCCCCATTCATCTTTTGAAGCTTCTTAGGCAAGAAGTGTTGTGGGTCCCATTTCTAGTAAGTTTATAAAGTTTTGGAGCAGCGTACTGTGATAGATGTCAAAGATGGAGCACTCCCAATACAAAGACACAGTAAAGAGTATAAGTTATGCAAAAAGTGTCATTTGTCTTCTGTAAGTGCCATGGAAGCTACCAAGTTTCATTTTCTGGTGCCTCCTAAATAATGAGATAGTTTTCAAGTAAAGTGGAACACACCAAGTGTCCTCACCTGTTTCACAGTGAAAAGTGTCACGAGTATCCAATTCAGCCGATGAACTTGCAAGGAGACTAAATGTTTCAGATCCAAAAAAAATATTCTATTAAATACTTCTAGTTAAGTTTCAATTCAATTAGGCCATTGGGATTTGATTATGCAGGAGACTAAATGTTTCAGATCCAAAGAATATCTTTTGTTAAACACTTCTAGTTTGATTAGAGTTCAGTTAGACCATTGGATTGGGAACGTGTGGGCAATCTAGAGCTAGTTTGATGCTATAAATTTGGGTGCAAGAAGATCATCATAATATATCATCATCAGAAGAGAGAGAGAATTTTCTGCAAAAGATTGTTATCAAGAAGTTTTAGACTTTCTTGCTATGGCTAGTAATATCATTTTCCTTTATTCTGTTTTCTTGATTTAGAAAGTTTGTATAACTCTGCATGTATCTATGCCTTTTATGTGACTAGAAAATTAATAAGACTGAGTTCTATGCCTTTGTTGATATTTTTTTGTGTCACTACAAAAATAGTCTAAGTTATGAGCCTTTTATTCTATTGTTTTCATCTTTTACATTGATCATGCATTGTTTGCTCTTTAATGTAATTGAATCCTAAATATAGCTTCACTATGCTTAGTATTAAAGGATGAATTAAACTTAGGTACATCACCATAGTTAAATTTTATTTCATTACATTGGTGTTTCTATTTAATTTCTATCCCTTTTCTCACAATACTTTTGAGATAAAGAAGAGCTAGCTTATTTAAAAACTGGAGGTCATTTCATGTCGCAAGTTCCACATTCCTAAAACTTCCCATTGTTGGTGTTGGAAACAACACCATTCTAAGCATCAACAATGACACTCTTCTTCTCCAAAATTTCCCCATGTCCCTAATCAGACCTTCATTAGATTAGTATAGTGCCATCACTAGGCACTCCCTCTTCTCTTTTGCCTAACTAGACCAAACTTTCTTAGACCATTTCTTTATTAATATTTCCAAAAACATTTCTATCACCAACCTATATTCTATTATTTGAGGATGATTTAATTACAAAAATTATTATCCATTAGAGAGGGTTGATTAACTAACTATCCTTCTCCTTACCCAAACCTAAGTTAATTGAAATTTTATCTCAGTCTTATTCTAATCATATCACATCAACCTTACAAGTTCAAACCTTATCAACCTTTGGTGAGGAATTCACCATGGATTGGAATTTGGATATTAGAACCATTAATGAAGGAAAGCTTAAATTGAGGAACAAAAATTCTAGTTTCAAATCAAATAAAGCTTCTTTCTCCAAACCCACTAACCATACCAACACCAACACTAATTTAAAGGAATTGTAAATGTATCTATGCTTAAAATGGATACTCCTGTGGTTATCAACCATCCCAATTCTTTCACCTCTTTTAGTCAAAATGATAAAACCCAAAATTGTTATGTTCAAAATTAGTATACTTTACTAGGGGAGTCCTATGCTTTAGTTTTTGAGAAGTTTTTGAAGGCATAAATTATCCAAGTTCCTTCGATCAAACCAGCTCATCAATTCAAATCATCCTTCCCTATACCAAGTTGGTATAAAGAGAATGAAATGTGTACATGTATGTACATAAATCACTTAATTCATTATGTTTTACTAATATTCTTATTAATTAACACTTATTATACTTAACCTATTTTACACTAATACATTCATCTTCCTAATCATTTATCTAGTATCCCCATTCAATTATCTTTGATTCACTAACCTTATTCCATTCCACTCCATTAATTCTTTTTAATCTCTATTATCCTAAACTAATCCTAGTTATCTATTATTTGGAAATTTTAAATTCCCATAACCCCATACACTAACCTACACTCCAGCCTTTCCTACATTCCTAATCCCTAATCACCTACCTAATAAGTATGTAACTCCTACATAATATTCCATTATCCATAAACTAATCAAGAATCCTCTAGAAGTGGAGAAGCTCCTCCAAGACTCTAGAAGTCTCTAAACTAGAGAATTATAAGGAATTTAATATTCCTTGAATAATCTATAGCCATTGATCTCATACCTCTAACTTCAAATTTTAATCATTGTTCTTCCCTCCCAAATCTAGATAAGCAAGGCTCCTCCTCCATGGAAGCTAACTAAAATTTTCATACCCAATCCATGTCCAAGCATGCATTGAATCCATCATCCATCATCTTTGATCAAGCATCCATGTTAGTCTAAGTCTAAGGTATCTATCTCAATCATCTTATATTTTCTATTTTGTTTAATCATGGTATGAAACACTTAGGATTTAGGATTTAAGTGTAGGATTGAATGTTTCATTCATCTACTCAAATTTGGATTATAATGGCTTTATCATATTACCTAGTGGTTTATATTTGAGTTTAGAATATGCATTTTTAAATACCTATATATCTCTAATTTCATCCATAGAACCTTCCATCATGTCATTAGACATGATGTTAATAGATGTAATATGTTTAAAAACATTTTCCAATATTTGATTAATAAGGGTGAACCTATGATGGATAGCTTGAATGGACCCCCCAATCAATTACTTGAAATTTTCATACAACAATTCCTTAACCACACACACAAATAATGAAAACAATACTATGGAGTAATCCCATAAGCATGAGGTTCACATAGCTAATGCTTTTGTTAAATAACTAAATGTTAATGGACCCATGTCCCAAACTACCATTTCTTCCCCACTTATTGAGGTAGTGGATTTACCTAACCTTCATTTGGAAAATGAAACAAAGGAAGAAATTATCATCACTTCTCCATTTATTGAGGTAGTGGAATCACTAACCCCTCCTTTGGAAATCATAACAAAGGAGGAAATTGTCAGTTCCATCCCTTTTTCTTCCATGCTAGAGCTATCTACCCTTCCTTTAGAAAGCATGCCTAAGGAAAATATTATCTCACCTTCCCATCCCATGGAAGAATAATGTACTAGGGACTTATAAAATATGATAGAGGAAAAGGAAAACATTGTCATCCCCCTTTGTCTACCATTTAGTTTATCCTTCAAGTCCAACATTGAAGGAACTAAGTCCATCTATAAGCTCTTGTCTAGGTTGGTCCAAGACTTAGAGTTTGTCTCTCAACCAAATAATAATAATGCTATGTTTTGGTACCACCTTGGGATCCCATATCCATCCAAGAATGATTCATCAGCCTCACCATTGTATATCCAACCTTTAACCTCCATAAGTGAAACCACCATTACCCCAACTGGACCAATAAAAGCCTCCACCTCCCAAACCTTAGATAAACCATCCAACCCAACTCCCTCCAAGACAAAAAAATAACCTTCCACTATCCAAATAAATAAAATCAAGAACATAGGTTTTCTCCCCACTCATAATCTTACCCATACTCCATTGAAGTTAGACTTGACACCACCAAACCCACCTAAAAATCCATAGGTCAAGCCAATGAATAAAATTGAACTATTTAGGATTTCAAAATATAAATCACCTTTCCTCCCATTTCCACTTTGCCTTATATTCTAGGACAACATACCTATTCCATCTTTAGACCTCACCCCTCACCTTGGTTAAGAGACCAAGCCTCCTAGAGAAACTATAACCCCAACCTCTACTTCTAAATACATATCCACCTATTATTTCCAAGATTTCTACTTCCAAACCCTAAACCTCAAATCCATTAACCTCTAAACCATCTACCTCAAAAACACACACCAAAATCATTCCACGACCCAAATTTTCAATTGTCAATCCTACCCCTAACAAAGCTTCTACCCCAACTATCAAAAGCAAAAAATCTATTCCCTTACCACCCTTACTAGAGTCATATTTGACCATCTTGAAAATGTTACTCCAAACCTCCTCCTTGGTTTTACCTCCTATCAATCTATCTTAGCTCCATGACAATTTGATTTACTCATACCATAGGACACTTGGACATGATACGAAGAACTACAAATCTCTCCAATTCATAATCCATGAACTATGTGATGAGGATGATTTATTAATAGATGAACCCCCCATGAGCCAAAAATCAAGACAAAAGAATCCATGCCACATTTAGTTACCCATAATATCTCATCTAAGACTAAAGAGGAATTGAAGCAACCCACTAGCCCATATCCTTTTCAAATCCATACCATTCATTTGGTCACTCGATCACAAGCCCAAAAGGATAAAGGGAAAGAAAAGGTGTCAATCCCATGTACATACCCTTCTTCCAACACTAAAACACCCAACCAAACACAAAAAACTTCACCCAAGCCCAAGATTTCTATCTTAGGTGTACCCCAATCTAACCCCTCTGAACTAATAAAAAGGATAGTTCTAAAATAGCTTCAGAAAACACTAATGAAGATGAATTTATATGAGTTAGTCAATACCTCATCCCAACACTATAAATCCATGATGGAGGCATTAAAATATCTAGAGGTTCAACCTAAAGATCCATGACTTCTAGTATCCTTTGATGGGGCCCTTTAGCTATCTTCCCTCATCACTTTCCAGGATTTGGAGATATCCCCTATTCATCCAAATGATCTAGATTTTCCCCTTTTCATTACCACTCAAATCAACCAAATCTATATCAAGATGGTTATGATTAATGGGGGAGCTACCATTAATATCATTTCCTCCAATGCATATGACCAATTGAAACTACTAAAGAACATTATGCCAAAAAATACCAATGTACTCCAATCCTTTAAGGATACCATGGAAAAAACCTTAGGGACAATCATCCTTCATATTAATTTATGACCTCACACTCTTCTTGAGCTCTTCTACATAGTATAAGGTGATTTACAATATAACATTTTACTTGGACATCCTTGGACCCATTCCATGGGTTGTGTGTCATCTACCTTACATCGATGTATCATGATTGAGAACAAGGGTCAAGTTCATGTCATACTAGCTAACCCTAGTCCTTTCAATTTATGCAATATGACTGATCGACCTAATGATTTTCTCATCCCAATCAAGTTTGTATCTCCTTCTTCTTCCATCAACCAATCTTATACCATCTCATCCATACCTTCCTCATAAATAACCATGAAGGACCCTTTGTAATCAACATTCTAATGTCTCTCACTTGGGGAGTATAGCCTATTGACCTTATATTCCTTACCTACTCCCTAAGAGTATGAGAATCTTGACCAATAACCTAGCTATGATTCAAACATTAGAACCATTATTCATTTTAGGCCTCTCAATTACCAAACCAATCTTATCTATGGGGGACTTCATCAACCACTTTTTTCCTCTACTACCTCCTCTTCTACTTTAATATTTACCTATGATTTCTCATATTTGGATAAACCAGAGTTTTCCAAGACATACCTCCATTGGTCTGAGTAGAAGGTATTTAATTTAGGTCTTTATGAACATGGACCTATCGGAGTTGTTGCTAAAATCTGGATAACACGAGTGCAATGAAGACATGATCACACAAGATGAACAAGTGCACACCACAAAGATGCTAAAGCAATTTGACAATAACAAGAAGATAAATTGCACAAGACAAAATGGAGAAACCAAATCTGAATTAGCATGGAATGGCCAAGATGAGGACTACAAATAAGAGAGTACGAAAGTAACTCCTCCACAAAAGGTGGACAAGGCACACCAAAAATAGTCAGTAACTCCTCCATGAAAGGTGGTGACAAGGTGCTAAGAATAGAGAAGTAACTCCCATCAAGGAAGTTACTTATGACATTCTTATGACACATCTATGACACACACCTCCACATAAGCTAGCCTATCCCACAAATGTAGGAAAACTCCATGTATGCACAAGAAATACAATTTCCCTAATTAATAGATAGGGAAAAATAAAAACCTACACTAATACCCCTCCATAAGTGCAGCTTAGGTGGGAAGTGTGGAAATATAAAATGGGTCCCGACAACTAGGCCTGATGAGGTACCCGTGTACTAATGCAATCTCCCATAAGATAGAGAAAAGGAGAAAACCCGTAGGAAAAAACTCCCCCCCCTAAAAGAGAGACATAAAAGAAAAGAAGAGGCTAGAAGGCTCCCCCTAAAGATGATGCTACTGCAGATGTAGACCGCACCCCAAGAAGAGCTCATAGGTGAATAAACTTGCTCTCAGTGAAAGGTTTGGTGAAGATGTCTGCAACCTGCTCTGAAGACTGGCAAAATATCAAGTCAATGACCTGACTATGAATAAGCTCCCAAATAAAATGCATGTGAATCTCTATATGTTTGGTCTGCTGGTGCTGAACTGGATTCTTGCAAATCTGTATGGTACTCTAATTGTCACAATAAATGATGGTGGGCTACCTGATAGGAATGCCAAACTCAGAGAGAATCCCCTCAAGCCAAATAGCCTCAGTAGCTACATTAATAGCTCCCCTGTACTCTGCCTCTGTGGATGATATAGCAATAGCATTCTGCTTCTTGCTAGACCAACTGATAGGACCTGAACCTAGAGAGAAACTGTAACCAAAAGTGGACTTACGAGTCTGTGAATCGCCAGCCCAGTCTGAATCTATATATCTAACCAAGTCAACCTCTGTGCCAAATCTATAGTGAATCCCATATCTATGTGAACCTTGTATGTAATGCAAGATCCTCTTAGCTGCTTTCCAATGCAACTCATGTGGTTCTTGCATGAATCTAGAGACAAGTCCCACTGTGTATAAAATGTCAGGCCTAGTGTGAATCAAGTAGATGAGACTACCAACAAGTTGTTGATACCGAGTGGCATCAACCAATGGTGAAGAAAAATCAGTCTCAAGCTTGACTCTTGATAGAAAGGGAGTTGGAGATGGCTCACAATCAGCCATGTGAAACCGAGCCAATAAGTCAAGAGCATACTTAGGCTGTGTAAGTGAAATCTCTGAATCTGACTATGAGATCTCGATGCCAAAGAAGTAGTGCAATAAACCTAAGTCTGTCATGTCAAATCTGTCCTGAAGAGATGCCTTCACCGATGTAATAGCTGATGAAGAACTCCCAGTGATCAAAAGGTCATCAACATATAAAATCAAGATCAGAAGCGAATCATCCTACCACAAGAAGTAGACATTAGGATTGGAATATCACCTAGTGAAACCTGTTGTGAGAAGAAAAGAATCCATCTTGGCATACCAAGCCCGAGGGGCCTGTTTGAGGCCATAGATAGATTTCCTAAGTCTACATACTAAGGAAGAATCCTGAACAAATCATGGTGGCTGCTCCATGTAGATCTCCTCCTCAAGGTCTCCGTGAAGAAAGGCACTCTTCACATCCATCTGATGCACATCCCAACCATGTGTTGCGGCAATAGCCAAGGTGAGTTGGATAGAAGTCATCTTTGCAATGGGTGCAAAGGTCTCTGAGTAGTCAATGCCTACCACCTGTGAGAAACCTTTGGCGACCAATCACGCCTTATACTTATCGACCAACCCATCTGCTACAAACTTGGTCCAATATATCCACCTACATCGAACCATCTTTCTTCCCTTAGGAAGTGAAGTCAAATCCCAAGTGTGATTTTTGATTAAGGAAGAATATTCTTCCTCCATAGCACTATCCCACTCAAGTACGCCCAATGCCTCTCGAAAACTCTGTGGATCCAAAACTGAAGCAAAGAAGGCATGTGGATCTCTCTAAAAATCCCCCCTAGTATGTCTGTCATCTACGGGGTCTCCTGCCCATGTGCCAGCACTCTTAAGTGTCTGTCTAGCCCAAAGTGGCCCAGAAGTGGGTGAGTCAGGTGCTAACTCCTCATCCTCTAACTGACTAGAGATGGATGACACTGCATCACTATCCTCACTGTCTAAACTCAAAGAAGAAGAAGATGACTGTGGCTCAAGAACCTACTGTGGCTGATCTGAATTTGATGAGGAATCATCATGAAGAAGTAGATCTGATGAGGGAGAAGAAGTGTCAAGTGTTGAGTCTTTAGGAATCTCCTAAAAATGGACACTTCTCTCGATGAACAACTCATGTGTGACTAGATCTAGAAGGCGATATCCCTTAATACCATCCAGATATCCTACAAAGATGCAAGGCTTGGACTGATGTTCCATAGCTTTGTGTTTCTTCTTTGGAATACAGGCCATGGCTGGGGATCTGAAAACCCTGAGGTGCTCAACATCATGTTTCCTTTTATGCCAAGCTTCAAAGGGTGTTATCCCTTTCAAAGCTTTGTGAGGAACCCTATTTTGAATGTAACAAGCACAATTGATGGCTTCGGCCTAGTATTGTGGTGCTAAGGATTTGGAGTGAATCATACAACTAGCCATCTCTTTCAAGAACCTATTCTTACATTCTACAACCCCATTCTGTGAAGGACTGTAGGTGACTGTGCGTTGCAAATCAATCCCCTCTGTGGTGTAAAACTGCTCAAACCTGATGCTGACATACTCCCCTCCATTATCAGTTCGAAGAACCTTGATGTATTTCTCACTCTATTTCTCAACAAGAGCCTTGAAGTCTAGAAAATGTTCAAACACTTCAGACTTTTGTTTGAGAAAATATATCCAAGTGTACCTAGAGAAATCGTCAATGAAAGTGAGGATGTACTTGGCCTTTGTGAAAGATGGTTTGGGAAAGGGTCCTGATACATCACTATGGACTAACTCCAAAGGTTGTGAAGCCCTACAAGCTTTGCCTTTGTCAAATTTTTCTTCGGGATGCTTCCCAAGGGAGCACCTCTTGTAAAGTCCTTTTGAAAATTGGACACGAGGCAAGCCAATGACCATGTCATTTTTACAAAGTTGCTCAAGATAGTGGTAGTTAAGGTGGCCAAATCGCTCATGCCACAATTTGCTAGCTCCATCTGAATGAGTCAGCAATGCTATAGGAGAAGAATCTAATGCAAAATGTGAAAAGGTGTATAACCTGGCTTGGTGATTTACCCTTCCCACTGCCACTGTAGTATCACTATGCAACTCCCTGATAGATACTGAATTTGGTGAAAACTCAACTCTCATGCCCTGACCAATGTGAGTGATTTGGTACACTGATAGGATATTGGTTGAAAGAGAAGGAACACTTAGAACATTGTTGAATGTTACTCCTTCCATTTCAACTGACCCTCTCCCTGCAACGAAAACTGATGTGTCATCACCCAAACTAATTGAAGTCATGCTACAAGGCTCTAAAGATGAAAACACAACTAATGAAGAGCCCATGTGGTGAGAAGCACCCAAGTCGATGACCCATGAAGATGTGGAAGCTGCTATAGCTACAAGGGCCTTGCCTCTTTCTTTCTCCTTACCCTTGCCTTTTGCCTTAGTAGAATCTTGGGTAGATGAATTTTTCTTGATGGACTCAGGAACACCTATGTTGTTCTTCTCTAGAAGATGAGTTAGGTGGTCTATTTGTTTCTTCATGCACTTGTGTTCATCATGCCCATTCTTTTTACAATAGGCACACTTAACCTTCTCCTCCTTAGGTTTAGCATTGGAAGATGAAGTCTCAGTGTTGTTTTTGGCAGGATTGGTATTTTCTTTCTTCTTCTCCTGGTCCTTGTTCATTTTCTTCTTCTCATTTGTTGAAGTCTTGTCCTTACCATTTCTAGCTATCAAAGCTTGGGGTTGAGTAGACTTCATTGTGCCCATTTGAATTAGCTTATCTTGCTCCCTAGTCAAGTCAAAAATGAATGAATCCAAAGAAGGCATTTTCCATGCAGTGCCAAGGGCACTTTTAGTGGCATGGAAAGTGGAGACAAAGATGGAATAACTTGGACCTAACTTTGCGAGAATAGAAAGAATGAGTTGATCATCTTTCTTCTCTATCCCGCATTCTTTCAATTGCAATCTAAGGGCCTTAAACTTAGTGAAGAAGTCATGTAGGGTGTCAAAGTTGCTAGGACTTAGACTTATGAGTTCGTTTTCGAGCTCATGACCTCTCATCTCATCAAGCTTCTCAAACAATTTTTCTAAGGTGTCCCATATGTCATTAGGAGTTTGGGAGTATTCTAAGTGGAAGAGTAGTTCTGGAGACATAGACAAGCTCAGTAACCCAAAGGCTTCATCACTACGGTTGTACCACTTAACCTTTTCAACATTTGTGTTAGGTTCTACTTCTGTACCCATTGTGATCCTATACAACCCTTTACTTCTAAGAATGATTGACATTTTAACTTTTCATTCATGATAGTTGAAGGGTGTTAGGGGTTTGAGTTGAAAAGAATCCATTTTAAGCTGAAATTAGGTGAAGTTGTGTTGATTGCAAGTTGTGAATGTATGCAGAAAGGAGAATGAAAGTGAAGTTTGCAAGTTGTGAAAAAGCAATCACACCCCTCCCCGAAATATTGAGCCCCCCCAAATATGCAAGTGCACGCTCAAAAGACGTTGGTCTCAACCGAAAATGCGTCTTAGAGCAATTAGTGCAAGACAAAAACAAACGGACGTCGGACTCAGCGGAAAATGCATCCCGAGAGACCAAAATTTTTGGCACTTAATAAACTAGTGCATTTTTGAAAAAATAATAAGTCTACATTGTGGAGAATTGAATTACAAGCACTTTTGCAAAAAATGGCACCCAAAACCGAGCTATCGTTTGCAAGATTTTAAAGTTACAATTTTCCCGTAAACTAGTGTTTTTGCAAAAAACAACACTAAAACATTAAAAAAATGCTTGTTATGGAGAGAGAAAGTGGCCTTCCAACCACTCATTAGATTCGGCATAGAATGAAGAATCCAAATGAAGTTTGTGTGAGGGAGAATTGGCCTCCTACCAACCCGGGCCTCACCCTTCATCTTCGTGGGTCGAAGATACAAGTTCTAATTGAAAATCCCCAAAATACAAAACTGTCTAAAATCCTTAATATTCAGTCAAATTGATTGATTTATGTTTTATCAAGTCAATTTTACACAAAAAAAATAAATCAAAGACAATTTAGATAGAAAGGCCAAGCAACTAAGGGTCCACATGGGACGCCAAACAAGAAGAGGGTGCCTTTTTTATGAAAAAAAACAGCAGCCCAGATTTGCAGCGTGAAAGACAAAAAAAACAAAGCAGCGTGCTGGTTGTACGGCCTGATGGCACCTAGCAGAAGTGACAGAACTGAAAATCAGAAGTTAGGCACAAAAGCTGATTTGTTTTGTAAAAAAACTGCAGATTTGGACGCCGTACGGCTGCTAGGCGTAGCTGGAAATGACTGTGATGCCTCCCTCTGCTGCTGATTTCTGGAAAGTGGCTGAGAGGACTGAAGCAAACAAAAAAGTCAGCTATACGGATCGGGCAGCGGCTGATGTGGGTGGCACCTGGTCTGGGCAGTCCTCAACTCTTTCTTCAAGCATATTGGAGTCACACAAACAGAAGGTAGCATCCAAGAACAACAAACAGAATGTAGAGTTTTTTTTTTTCAAAAAAGAAAAAAAAAATTCTTCTGCCTTATTGAAGCCACAATAGATCAATAAAGATGCCCAAAGGCCAAGGATTTCCAAGAATGATATTGACAGATTTTTTTAAAAAAAAATTTAGACTAAATCTAGAATAAAAAAACAAAGAGAACTCCACTCCTCTTGATTCCAAAATAAGCTAAAAGTATAATCACACACAAGATTACCGGGAAAGCTCTGATCCCATATCGGAGTTGTTGCCAAAATCCGGATAATGCGAGTGCAATGAAGACGTGATCACACAAGATGAACAAGTGCACACCACAAAGATGCTAAAGCAATTTGACAATAACAAGAAGATAAATTGCACAAGACAAAATGGAGAAACCAAATCTGAATTAGCATGGAATTGCCAAAATGAGGACTACAAATAGGAGAGTACGAAAGTAACTCCTCCACAAAATGTGGACAAGGCACACCAAAAATAGTCAGTAACTCCTCCATGAAAGGTGGTGACAAGGTGCTAAGAATAGAGAAGTAACTCCCATCAAGGGAGTTACTTATGACATTCTTATGACACCTATGACACATCTATGACACACACCTCCACATAAGCTAGCCTATCCCACAAATATAGGAAAACTCCATGTATGCACAAGAAATACAATTTCCCTAATTAATAAATAGGGAAAAATAAAAACCTACAGTAATAGGACCACACAAGTTACTTCCATGAAATACCCAAAAATATCATCAATGATATGGTCATAGATTCATTCCACTATAAGAGCCAACCAAAACACCTCCCATCACCATAACTAAGGAAGAAGTCCCATCCTCACTAACCCCCTATCCTTCAAAATTTGAGGATCTTGATATCATTCCCTCTAACTATTTTTTTGATCAATATGATTAGTGTGGGACCCCTAACTTATCAAAAAGGTATGGAAACTAGAACCATTCCTCTAACTCATCTTAAGATGATAGAAGATGATTCTCCTACCATTAATACTATTAAGTGTCAGGATGATGACTCCCTTCTCAACTATATTGGTGCTAAAGATTTTTCCATTCATAAATATCTTCCTCCTAAGACTCTAATAATGTTGAATGAATCCACTATTGATGACAACTTGGACACTTAGGATAACCCCTACATATTCAAAATTATCCATTCCTTAGGTTCCTCAAAGTGTTAGGATTGTATTTCATTTATAAAAGATTGTAGCATACAATTTACTTGGTATTATAGTGATATGCTAAGAATCAACCTTTCTATAGTCATCCATAACATCGCTACCATCCTTAATGCTAAACTAGTTCGATAAAAAGGTTTGAAGGATGCACCCTCATATATCCCTTCTTGTCAAAGAAGAGATTTAATGCCTCTTATCTATTAACTTCATCCAACCCATTGATTATCCCCAATGGGTCTTGAATGTCATCCCTCTCACTAAATCAATAGGTAGACTTCATATTTATGTTAAATTTCATGATATTAACCTTGATTATCTAGAATATGACTTATATTTACCAACTTATTGATATTACTATCAACCATGAGATGTTATCTCTCATGGATGGATTATCAGGATATAATAATATCTTGATTACCCTTAAATATCAACACAAAATTGACTTTATCACTCCATGTGGAACCTTATGCTATAGGGTTATCCATTTTGGTATAAAGAACACTAATACAACCTACCAATGTGCCATGACATATATATTTAATGATCCCATTCATAAAACTATAGAGGACTATGTGGATGACCTCCTTGGAAAGTGTAAATGTCATAAAGATCATTTGATAATTCTTAAGGTTATCTTTGAATGCCTTACACACTTCCATGTCCACCTTAACCTAACTAAGTCCATCTTTTGGGTCTTGTTAGATAAGCTTCTTGGATTTATCATCTCTCTCCATAAAACCAAAGTCTATCATACTAAAGTCAAGTCAATTATTGACATGCCTCCTCCAATTAACCTCAAACAACTTTGTAGTCTATAGGGAAAGCTCTAATCTATTCGTCACTTCATCTCTCAACTATCTGATAGATGTCAGCATTTTCATCACCTTCTTAAGAAAGATATCACCTTTAAATGGAACAAATACTATCAAAAATACTTTGAATCACTTAAATATCATCTTATTTCCCTACCTATTCATGTCCCTCCAAAAGAGTACTAACCCTTCTACCTCTATATTTCGACCACAAACCATTCCTTAAATTCCATGCTTGTACATCATGATGATTAGCATAAAGAGCAAGCATTCTATTATATAATTTAAATAGTTGTAAAGTATTTAACTTGATATACCCATACTGAGAAACTATGACTCACCTTGGTTTTTGTGTCTTCCAAGATCCGTCATTACCTTTTTAACCAAAAAACCTTCATCATAACCAACATTGACACATTCAAGTACATACATTCTAAGCCATATCAAATTTGACATATGGCTAGATGGTTCATGCTTCTAACTATGTTTGATCTTGAATTACTCTATACAAAATCAATCAAAGGGAAAATTATTAATCACCAATTTCCTAAATTGCATTTAGTAGACAAATAACCTCCTCCTCTTGAGTTTCTAGATGAGTCCATCATAACTCTCTCTCAAGAGGATGTCGCTTATCAGATGTCCATGTTCTTTGTTGGATCAAAGTTTCAATGTGGTTGGGGTACTAGTATCATCCTTATTTTACTTAATGGTGAGACTCTTACCTTATCATTTAAACTTGATTTTGATTCCACCAATAACATGGATAAATATGAGGCCCTAGTTATAGGTCTTTAAACTACCTTGTCTTTGGGAGTCAAATCAATCAAAAATTTTGGTGACTCCCAAATTGTGGTCAACTAAATAAATGGTTCTTACCAGTGTAAAAATGATGTTTTATTCTATAATAGTTATAATAGTCGGTAGATGTACTCTTGATGTCATTTCAATACTACGTTATTCAAACTACTCTACATTCTACTAACAAGTTCACCAATACCATGGATTCTCTTGCCTCCCAAATCCCATATGCACCTTCTAATTCTAAACTCTTTATCATTATCCATCATCTTAATAATCCATCTTACACCAAAATGGAAATTCCTTCCATTTATCATATGGAAGAGGCCCAATCTGATATTTCATATAAGCAAATATTTGACTATCTAAACCTCGTCATCATACCTTTCAATCTTTCTAGAAATAATCAAAGAGTGTTTATACAAAGGACATCTTGATATACCATACTAGGAGGGATTTTTTATAAGTGAGGCTTCAATGGTCTCCTCTTTAGGTTCCTAGATAATCATTAAATATTTCACTCAAATAAGGAAATGCATGATGGGATTTGTGGAGGATACTTTAGTGGTCTAGCTACTACTAAATGCATCATTCACCTTGGCTACTATTAGCCTAACCTTAACCAATACTATTATGATTATGTAAAGAAGTGTATCAAGTGTAAATAACATTCTAATATACATCACATTGCTAGTCATGGTATTGAAGTCTCTAAAGATTTATAGCCCTTCCCATAATGGGGATTATATCTCATTAGTGAATCAACCATCATTCTTTATAGAAACATCATTCTATCATCACTGCAATAAAATATTTGACCAAGTGGCTAGAGGCTATTCCCTTCATTTTATCCAAATCTTAAGGAATGTTTCTATGATGCATGTTATTTCATAGATTTAGATTTGGTTTATTGTAATAGTAGATCTTAATTTAAGTGTTTATATTCCTAATAGATAAGATTGTCAACTTGATTAACCACCACATTCTCAGCCACTTTAGTGTTCATCATAAAATCATCATTGATAATGGTAAATCATTTAAAAATAAAAATTTAAGCAACCTTTGTGACACATTTGACATTAAGTTAAGATTATCATCACCATATTGTGCACAAGCTAATGGTCAATGCTTCTGGTTAGGATTGGCACTTACACATTCCTTTCACCTCTTAGTTATACTGAACTAGAATTTGAACCCCTATGGGTGATATCCCTTTATCTCGTATCTTTAGAGTAGAGGTTGTCTTTCCTTTCGAAGTATAAATTACCTCTATTTATATACCCTTAAAGGATATCATTTCTAAGGGTGATTATCATCAAGAATAGTTAGTCCAACTTAAATTACTTGATGAGCATCATTTGGTCATGTTTAACCATTTTCATGTCTATCAAAAATGAATCAAACATGCTTATAAAAACTACCTAAAAGAATGATAATTCAATATTTGAGACCCTATATTAAAGGAAAATCAATATGTAACCAATATGGAAAGAATCAAGGGGGGTTAGTTTTCTTTTAATTGGCTTGGACAATATATCATAATGTATAAGTATAAGTAAGGAGCTTATTAGTTATCATCTATTGAAGGGAAACCAAAAACTAAACCTCTAAATGTTTTGCATCTATGTCCATTATTTTCTTAAAACAAGTTAAAACTAACCTTCTATCTGACTTAAGTTTATCTCTTATTTTAGATATTATCATCCCCTCATTTTGAGGACAATTTATTAAAGCATAAAATCAAGTGATTATCCATAACCGTATTAGCGTCAATCCTAAATATGGATACCATGGATCTACCCATGGAATGATTCTCATGGATACTTTTTATCTATAATAGGATGTAATCCCATGGTCATTGTCTCTTAAATCATTTTCTCACATACTATTCAACCTTATTGTGCTATAGTTTGCCTTCATAAAGGCAAGTCTTAAGCTTACATAAACAAGTCTATGTCAACAAAAATAAAATAATATAAAATAATACTCTCCATCTTATGGGTCATAACTAGAATTGTAAATTTATCTCTTGAAGGACAAATTCCTAAACAATTCAAACGTTGCTTAGAATAAGGTAGACTACTCCTTTAAAGGAATATCCAAGCCTAACAAATAAAAATCTTAGACCACTCCCTTGAAGGATGGATAAGTCAACCATTTGTCAAATAAAATAATTTCATGGAAGCTTCTCACATTTATTTTCTTCCCCAACCTCCCAAAATATCAAAATTCCCATAGTCAAAATTCAAAAAAGGATTTTTTTTGAAACCTGCAATCGACATTCACAAAAGTCAAACAGTAAACTTCCTACATCAATCAGTCTACACCAAATAAGACATAGACTTATTTATAATGGATGTTTATCAACCTATAGAAGGGGAAATATAGCCCCATAAGAAGGTTCCATTATCATCCACCTCTAATTTTACCCTCCATAAAAAAAGGGATTTTGATCTTACTTGACATTATGTGATCAATAAAATTCTTAACAAACCAACAAATGCTAATGCAAAGCATGAAAAGGGCTTATGTTTTTAACCTGATTTAACTTTTTATTCTTGGTTTTCAACAATAAAAGATAATTGTGTCTCTTTTTTCTTTCTTATGCCTAATTGTTGGTACATTCATTATGACATTTGTCTTTTGATTATTTAAACTTTCTTCTCTCATTTCCTCTATTTTATTACATATAGTTTTGTTGTCCAAACTTGATATATGTGTTAAGATAGTTTTAAACATTTTAAAATCAACTCTAATACAAATAAATGAAATCATAACATTTAAATGCATTATGTGTTTTATTACATGATTTTTATTAACCATTCACATCATTTATTTAGGTGTTTTTAATCATGATAACATTTTATTTATCATAAATCATCATCATATATTAAATAAGCATCTCATATTAATTCATTCACCTCTTAATTATCATCACATCAATAAAATTAGTTCTATCATCTTCAATCCATCATAAAATTTTATCATAAAGTTAATAACCACACTTAATCACTTTTCATAAATAAATAAATCAAGACATTATGTTATCCAACCACATATCTATCTAAATATGGGATCGCATAGATTGATTAATTTAAATGTCAAACATCTATTTTAAGTATATACCTACTAATAATAATAATGTTAAATCAATCACCACATATAAACATCATAAATATCATGAAATAAATCATCACATGAGCATAAATTAACCATAACCATAAACAACATCAACCATAACATCATATCTCAGTCAAAATCATATAATACAAAAAGAGTCCAATAAGGTATATGACATAGGAGTATTGCTACCCCTAGAGCCTGTCCATATCTCAGACTTATCTAAGCACATACAAATGTTGCCCAATCACTAGGTGTCATGTTACCAGGTCTCCCTCCAACAACCTTCTCTATTACATACTCAACATACTAGGGCACATCTAGAAGATGGATTATTGGGAGAAGAAAAATGGATAAGTAAAGCTATGCAGGATGTTCTTTGAATATTCATGCATTATATATGAAATTATTGAGACTATGTATTTTGTCTTATCCTCCAAAAGTTATAAAGGCATAGAAGATGAACATTCTCCTCTCTTTGGTGCCAATATATGAGAATAATATGAATAGTCAAAAATTACAGAGACTATAAATATGTATGTTTGTATGAAGAATATGTTCTTTTGTTGAGATCAATATAGACTTTATGGTTATGTTTACCTTTCATATTTCTTATGTCATTTATTGTCTATATTATCATGTTTAATGCTTGGTTTAATATTATATAATGAAATATAAATGCTCTATAAACCTTAAGAAATATTTGGATTAATCTTAGTTCTTATTTATAATAATATAACTCATATCTGTCATGCCTCTATTAGATATGAATTATCTATACTATCCTATGCAGTTTAATGAATTCTAGCTTTCACCTTTCTTATCATGTTTTGTTGCATCAAGAAGCTATGCTAACAATGCTGTGATGAGCATGGAGACACTCCTTCTGATGGAAACTATGCTAATATGGTTACTGGGATAGCAAGACATTAAAACATGGTTAGACTAAAAGGTATGACACTTCGTAGAAGAGAAATCTAAAATAACTAGTCTTACCATAAGTGAAATTATTTAGGAGCATTTATATGGAGAAATATATTAAATTATCAAGTCTGATCTGATTGAAATGTTGACTAATTAGTTGAAAATATTGGAATACTACTACTTTAATCCTAAAATGAAATAAACTATTACCTAGACTAAAGAAAAGATAGACCAGTTATTGAAGCTAGAAACTGATTGGATGCAAGAAATAGACTACTGGGTTATCACCACCATAAATGAATATATCATTGAGTTTGAATTGAAATTACGTATAGAATTTAAATATATATAAAAACATTTTATCTAAGGAATCAAATGAAAATATTTCCAATGACTAACTCTCCTATTGAAGATGTTAGTTGTGGATAAGGCCATGATGCCTACTTCAACTAATATGGAGTAGTTACTTCAGGAGTATGGGGATGTGTGCATAAGATGGTGAATTATGGATAGATGAGTGAGGAAATAAGAGTTATAATTAAACTCTAGATTCAGAATGGAAACTGTGATAATAGAATAGATGAAATAAATAGAAGAATACCAAAGTAGATTCAAGTAGAAATAAGAATAAAATAAGAGTAGGTAATGAATGAGTGCATATATATGATAAGCGACATGATGAGTAAAGGATGAAGAAAGAGGATGATGATGGGTGCTAGTAAATAGAATGAGAGGATGAATAATGCAATGAAGATGAGATGTGTGAAAAGGAATATGAGAGTAGTTTAGGAGTGGAACAGATAGAAGTAGTGTGCAACTACAAGAAAGGATATTATCAAAAGAAGAATAATTACATAGAGAAATTTAACTTAGTCATAGTTTAATTATAGGTTCAAGCACATTAGAGAAACAAGTCACTAAAAATAATTATTCATTGGAAGTGTATGCATCCCTATAGCCAATTACTTTATATTCTAGTATATTTTTTCAACCAAATCAGTAGGAGGATAAGAATTGGGAAAGAGCATTTTCAAACAAATTAAACTATTGGGGTATATAATTTCGCACAAAATCCATTAAGATGGATTTTAAGGCCATAATATTAGTTGAATTTGAATAACAATAAGAAGAAAACATAGTCAAACAAGGTACACAAGATAATTTTTCTAGACACAAAGTAGTATGTAGGCATACTCAATCAGAACATAGACTCCTCCAATAATAGCTATGAAAAAAACTCCATTGATGCCAGTCAATATGTTGAATCATCTAGGAGGATTCTTAACTTTGGCCATCTATGAAGGGTCCATGGATCTTGAATATTACCTACTAACTTTCAAAATGAAATGGCAAGTTAAGGGCATCACTAATGAAAAATTACAAAGGTGTGAATTAGTAAGGGATTTAGCTAAGAGAACATTGGAGTACATATAAAAATGGATCTTCAACATATAATTTTAAAATATGTTGAGGATTTGCTCATCATATAATTTAAGATTAACAAATGAACTAGCCAAATAATACATGACCTAAAGGAGACAAAACAAATGTTTGGAGAGTCAATCTACAACTATGAACATAGATTTTATAATGTAATGAATAAGGTAGAATTCACTTTGATAGATAAATATAAAGCAACATGTTTCATTGAAAGACTTTTAAATAGGATTTACTTTTCCATTGTATAAACTCAATATGAGACTAAATCGTTTGTAAGAGCTGCTGCACTGCATGTATAACAAATTGAGGATTATGGAGAAGCTCCTATTGCTAATTATAAAATTGAAAACACACTACAAGATTTCATGAAAATAATGGAGAAATACCATGAGGAGGATAAGCCTAAATTAAATCTATAGTCCACAAATTATGAAAAATAAGGATACCATTGAAATGATTACACTAAAGTCAAGAAAAACGTCTACTGGGAAGTAGGGCATGTCACAACACAGTGCCACATTTTGAAATAATATATCAAGAACCTAACAAATATATATTATATTTTTTAAAATTGAATAACCATGATGAGAATAATTATACATATTTATGGGAGTTTAAAGAGGGCATATCTAAAAATGTGTTTTCCATCATAGTGAAAAAAATATCCTTGTTGAAGCACACAAGCCCAAGCCCAAAAGAAGATAAGAGTTATGTGAAGCAAATAGGTCTATAATGGATTTAGATTTCACCATAGCATTAGCCTCATGATGATGCTAGATGTACTCCTTCACCAAGGTTGACACCTTTATCCCCTCTGTATAAGTATGCAACACCTTGGAGCTCACCCATAATGCAATAACGACAACCAAATTGGATCCATCTAGCTATGTAACAACAATTAAACATGGGAGATAATAATTATCAGTACCAACATTAAAACTCTACATAATAACAAGGAGGATATTAGTTTAATAAAGGAGGTGGTTAAGGTGGTTATAGAGGAGGATACCAAGGTGGTAGAGGCAATAAGTATCATAGGCCTCCTCTTTAATGATATCTATGTGGGGAATACAATCATGCCCAGCAAAATTGTCAAATGAATCAACAAAGATATTCATACTGTGGATACTTTAGAGTGTTTAATTAGCATGACATAGAAGAATTTCCTATTCTAGAGAAGCATAGAAAGGACAAATCCATCTGAAATGTAAATATGGTAAGTGTGAAGCCTAAATAAAATGTGTTTCTAAATGTTGTGACATGAAAATAACATGAAAAAAAGGTTGCTTCCATTGGAGATGCCTCAAGATTATGGAATTAGAAAAGTTAAACAAGATAAATATCCATATCCATCTACATTAAAAATCTCATGCATGAAGCTACATAGTTATTTAAGAACATTCAACATCAAGAAACTATTGATGGTGATGTTGTAGTAATAGATGCATACATGTATGGCCAAAATGGGCATATTATATGATAAGATGAATTTTCCACTACACTCACCGATCTCTTGAAAATTTTGAGTACACTATACAACAAAGATATATCATAGAATATCATGAATCTAATGCATAATATTTTATAATGTGTATAGTGTGGTCAATAAAAAACATAAAAATTGGTGTGGTATGTCAAGATGAAGAAACCTTAGGATGTTGATTCATGGATTGATAATGAGGTTGATGGTTACAAGATCTCAAATGTTGTCTTTGATTTCAACAACATAGTTAATATGATTATTAGATCTACATGGGATGTTATTGGATGACCACCTCTCAGCTACAACCTAGTGACTCTAAGATTAGATAATTATGAAAAAATTGAGCCTATTGGAAGATTAGAGGATGTTGAAATCAAAGTCACATACTTTTATCTGTGAGGTGAATTTGAGGTCATAGACATGAAGACTATAACAATGTACTACCCTACACTGATAGGAAAAAATGGATGTATGATGGATAAATGACTATCAATATAGTTTATAACCAGCTTGAGGCACATTGAGGTGATAACATTGTTTTAATTTCTCTCAATTGAGTACACAAGCCTTACATAATTCTAGCTAAACTAGACTCCCCTATGTTTCACTAAAAACTAGTCAGATGAACATCAATACTAAGGAGAATCCAAAAGTTATGAACATTATTGAATTCAAATTCTTATACCATCATGCCAAACCATAGGTGCACTCACTACTTACTTAGTAACTTAAGACATCAAAATAGTTGAGACCCAAACTAGTAGCCGCACAACTAGTAGTAGATCAATTTTTTATTAAAAAATATGCATCTATGTCTAAAAAGTCTCCCACTCAATTATAAGTTGATTTATTGTATCAAGTCAATGATCACATATAGGAATACATAGAGATGACAAAGGAAGGCACTTTACCATGGTAAACAAATTCATCTATCAGTAGTGACTCAAATTCATCTATCAGTAGTGACTCAAATTCATCTATCAGTAGTGACTCAAATTCATCTATCTGTGATTGCAAGTCCATGTTTTAACAATCAATAAATTAGTACTTTAAATTATGTTCTAAAGGGGATTTTTGTAACATGATAAAAAGCTCATTGTAATGACCAAATTATATGGGATAACACTTATGAGCTCATTATCATCAGGTTTTAGCTATCACAGTTCATCCACACCTGTTATTCATTATTTCAAGAAGGTGAGTGCCCTAAAATTCATGTATATAACTATGTTAAAGTATGGAATGAGGAACATGTTACACCAAAATGTTAGGTTCACATCTCCCACTATACACTTGATCCACTAATAGTAGTATAGTATGTGCACCAATAATGGAGAAGGGAAACCAAGTATTGGGCACAATTATATAGTGATTTTATATATACCATTGTGTTTGAAGTTGAAAATCCACTAGTTCACAATACACTAAAAAAACTCAAGTATTTTTATGCTATGGGTGTGCAAAAGACTTGATCACTAAAATAGAATTAAATTCACATAAAAATTTAGATACTAATATTAATGAGGAATTATAAAGGTATACATTTGATAATAATTAAGAAAAATATCTGACACAACCATGTAATGACATACAAGATGAGGCACAAAATAGTGAAGATTTAGATTCTGACGGTGACTTGGATTTCAATGATTTATTTGAGCTTGAGTGACTTATAAAACCACTCAAGGACACTATAAAAACATTGATTAAGGAATATAAGTTGTAAAACATCTGAATCCCCAAACAAGAAGGAAAAAGGAGTATATAGGAGTTTATGGATGATAAAAAATGTAATTTTTTATGAATAGCCAATCAATAAACATGTTGCTAACATTACACTTGAGGAGATTCTAAAAATAGTAATAATAGGTGATTATTTGATAGAAATTAAAATTTTAGAAGCTCTACAACTCATGAGGGATTACCAAGATGTCTCTCCCACCAAATTCTTAGAATTTATAAGAGTTGACCTATCTTTTGGCAAGATGCACATTGAACTAAAGAAGTGCAGATGATCAATCAAGAATTGGCCATATAAGCTCAATCCAAATATGAATCTAAAAGTAAAGGCAAAATTGGATATGATATAGGATGTAAGAATAATCTATCTAGTATAAAATTCTTATTAGGTAATCCACATGGTAGTTCATCCTAAGAAAATAGGATAAATCCAATTATGTGTGTACTATTGAATTCTAAATGATGCCTGCATAAATGATCCATTTCTAATACCATTCATATAAAAAGTTTTATAGTTTGTCATAGGACATAAAGTATATTATTTCATAGATGTGTTCAGTAGATATCATCAAATTTTGATTGCAGAAGAGGATAGAACCAAAACCACTTTTGATATAGAACAGGGTTATTTTACATACAAGGTCATGCCTTTTGGCCTTAAGAATGCACCTACAATGTTCTATCATATAGTGTTTACAACATCATGTATTTCATTCATGACTTCCTATATGTTTACCTTAATGATTGGGTAGGCTTGTACCTATTCAAAGATCATTTATCCAAGCTATGTTTAATGTTGGAATGATTTTGATCCCTATGCATCACCTTGAATATGAATAAATGATTGTTTCTTACACCATTTGGAGTTTTATTCAAACATGTAGTATGCCTCCACATGTTATTTCCATTGAAGTGCACTATTATATCAGACATACATGATACTACCAAAAAATTATTAAAGGCTATGAAGCTATTTCATCTCTAATGGAAACTTTCTTGTGTAAAAATGCAAAATTTGTCTAAACCTCAAAATGTCAATCAACTTTTATTAAGCTAAAAAAATGACTGGTTATTGTACCCATCTAGTTTTTCTAGATTAGAATAAGCCTTTCCATGTACGTATAGATGCTTTGAGCATCATAGTTGGTGTTTTACTTTCACATCCTAGAGATGGTGCACTTGACCATCCTATCCACTTTGCTAGATAGAAACTATTTGATGTAGAGAAAAACTATACAACCACTAAGAGATAAGCACCAACCATTATGTTCTCACTTCAAAAATTATAGCACTATCTACTTATAACACCATTTGAAGTCTTCACCAACCATCAATCTTTATGATATCTGGTCAATAAACTAATGCTAGGAGGATTAATCTCTTAATGGTTGATGTTATTCAAAGAATTTCAATTCCACATAAATGTCAAGACAAGAAGGGAAAACATAGGACCAGGCCACCTCATCTATATCCTAAATAGGGAAGATATGGAAGAATTACAATAAGACTCTCTTGATGACCATATTTTATGTGTCTCTATGATTCCTGGAAACTTTGAAGCAATTTCCAGCTTCCTCAAGCAACGAATCTTCCCTACACACTTTCAGGATTTGGATAAGAAGTGGTTTATGATTAGAGGACTACCATAAACCATCATTAATGGACTTATATATCACTTAGTAAAGGATGAATTCCTATGCAGGGTTGACCTCAAACATGAATGACCACAAATCTTGGAGGAATCTCATTAAGGAGTCACAAAAGAACATTTTGTATGAGAGGCTATAACTAGAAATATTATACAGAGTAGATTATGGTGGACAAATTTATTCATGATGCACATAGAGTTGAACAACATAATGATTTTTATCAAGCATGGGTAGACCACTCTAGAAAGATGAGATGCCATTGCAAGCCCTATTAGTAGAGTACACTTTTGAATAATTTAGGATTTATTTTGTTAGACCAATCAACCCACCATGTAAACATAATAAAGCAAGGTACATCATTACTACGACAAACTATTTTACTAAGTGGGTTAAAGCTACTACCACACCTAGTTATGGTACAAAGGATGTAGTAAAGTTCCTATATGAAAATATTATTACTAGGTTCAGATGTCTTATAAATCTAGTTAGTGACAGAGGAATGCAATTTCTAAATAACACCATTAAGGCCTTAAATAAATAATTTATGATCTCTCATCATAAAATCACTACCTATCATCCACAGGCTAATGGCCAAGCTAAAGCCTCTAATAAAGTACTAGGTAAAATTCTTACAAAAATATATGATCTCAAGCATGATGACTAGGAATATCACATTCCTAAAATATTATGGGCATATTGCATACATTATAAAATAGTTATAGGATTTACACCATTCTAGTTGGTGTATGGTTTGGAAATAGTCATCATGATGGAGTATCTAGTACCCATCCTGTGTATTGCCATGGTCATGTGACTTAGAGATTGAGAGTTTCTTACTAATAAGATCCTACAACTAAATTGGATGGATGAATTTAGATGTAGGGAAGTGTGGATGCAAGAAGTGCACAAGGAAATCTAGAAATCATGGCATGATAGGAAATTATACCATAAAGAATTTCACAAAGATGAACTAGTTTTACTATATGATAGCAGGTTCAGAGCATTCTTAGGTAAAATGTAAATAATATGGAAAGGGCCATACATTATACATGACCTAACATAGTAAATAACCATGGTTTTAAGGGATATTCAAGAAATTGTGTTACCAGGGTAGGTAAAATGTTATACGTTTAAGCGCTATCACTAATAGTCTATTGATATCATTTTACACACTATGTGGGTGCTGGGTAGCACCATATAGATTAGGATTTATATATTTTACAAAGTTTTATGTGTGTATTTATTTGTGGATGATCTCAAAAACAACATTTAAGAAATATGAGGACCAAGTATCATGCACACTAGATGAGCATAGGAGGATCCATGTGTACCACTAAAAAAGTTAAAGAGGAGTGACTAAAAATATTAAGTCCAAGAAAGATGTCATAACATCCCATCAACAAGATATCTATTGAATAATGATCATCCACCAAAATTAAATTTAAAACCCAAGGGTCAAATGACATGAGCTTCAATAAATTGGTGACTAGTCAACAACCATTGCTCGTACCCTTCATATGGATACCAAAGAGCATAACGACATAACTCCACACATGTGACAAAGACAAACTAATTTAATTTCAAGATTAGATGTATATTTTACACATCCACCATTGCATTCAAAATGTCTAGAAAACTAGGCATGACTTGGACAAGGAAGCCAAAAGCTAACAAGTCTATAGAAGATAAATTCAAACACCAATTTCATATTTCATCTTTAGTATATTTTCATGAGTTGTAGCTATCAAGAGCCAAACCATTTTCATTTCACAAAGCATACAAAGTATTCAAATTTTCTCTCATGTATCCATGGATATAATGTAGTTAATCTGACCCCTCTCTAAAGCACAAAATGAATCCATTGGTGCATACATGGAACTTCAGAAAACCAATTACAATGATCAAGAGCCATTTTAGAACCTCCATGAAGCTAATTAGAAGCTCTTCCACCTTGATCCTATTGATGCTACACAACCACTCACCCTTGCATCTCCCCACAAATTCTAGAACACACATATTAAGTACCTATTGTGGATACCAAAATTTAGAGACCCTAGAGAGACAGTTAAAATATTATTTTGCTGATACAATGAGCACACAATCTATTTTTGGCCTAGATGAGACTATGGTAATCATCACATAGGTCATAGATGGAGCCTTGGGAATTCATGTGTATGGAGATTTCCTATTGCCCTACAAGACCAAAATGCCTCCCATCTTTTAATAATTATATCATGTAAGAAGTTTGGGACCTGTATGTATGAAAAAACTAAAGGATTAAAATTGATGAAATACCTAATGAGCTAGTGCATAATATGATCCAGTGCATCACCAAAATATTTTGGCATATGACCAAGTCTATCAAGCAAATGCCTAAGGGAGTTGTGTACATCACTCATAAGATGATCCATCAAAATAAATAATTTAAATGGCCTAAGTAATTCATCTAGGATTTGATAACAAACATTGACAAGTTTTACACCACTCCTAGGTAGACATTCTAGTATCAATTTCTAATCTTTTTGATTTGCTTCATGTAGTCAAAATCACTAGAGGGATAAGTACACCCAGATATAGATTAATAGCTAGCACAATAGTTCCACAACACAATATGGATGTAATAATGTGGAGCCCTTGTACATGAGAGGAAGTTAAAAGATATGTGGTAGGAGTGCCTGAAACTCATTACCACACACCCTAGAGTGCCACCTAATGTCCTATAATACCTGGGTCAATATGACATAGTCAATCTACTACCCAAGGGAGTCATTATCATAATTCATGAGCTGTTGTGCTCATCATTCAAACTTCTCTCCTTATTCATCATGATGGATATGGTGCAAGATAAAGTGGCCCAACAAAAAGAGTATACAACCAAGCAAATAACCCCTTTCTAATCTATACCACGAGGCATAAAAATTCTTATATCTTAACAACCAGAGTTAACACTAATTTTGCAATAGAATGAGAAGTTAAAGTAGATCCGCATTCAGTATCCCTTCCCCTAAAGTGAGAAACACATAACATGATATCCTAGAAGGATGATATAAAGGTGCCATATATAGGAAACTCTTATGACCTCATGGATATGGGTACCAATATGCAAGAAGTCTAACAAGTCATGTTGGTAGAAATGGTTGGAGATTACTATAAGAAGGAGGAGGAGAAAGAGTTATATTTATAGAAGGTGATGCACATAATGAAAATTATAAGTAGGTTCCACATGATCTATGGGTATAAATCCTAGCTTGCTCACCTTTTATAATTGCTGACACAGTTTGACAAGAGGCAAAGTGACTTCAATGCATAATGGACTTCTTATAGCCTTTGACTCCTCTAACATTTACACCTAATGTCATCTTTGTTCTGATACCAAAAAGTCTACCAAAAATAACTTGTGCATAGGCCCAAAACACAAAGAGAGGCATGTGTCTCCCCTACCTTGGAATAATGCACATTTGGTTGACTAGCTACTATGCAAGAATCACAACCTACTCTTAAATATTTTTCACCACCAACATGATGTAGAGTGGTCATAATCAATAAAAAGAGGAAACAAGTTACAAGTTTAGAGGTACAAGCAGAGGATTCCCCACCTCACTATAGGCATAAGAGGTGGAGGAAATTATATAGGAATAACCAAAAATGGAAGAACAATAGGTTGTTATGGAGGAAGCCACTTATAGAATCAAACGCTGGCCTAAGAAAGAAAGAAAGAAAGAAAGAAAGAATTGAAATAATAGAAAGTAATGCAGTAAGTTGAAGAAGATGAGGCCTCATAAAATCCCAAGGATGTATTGGTAGACATATAAAAGGCCTAGGAAATGGCCAGGCAGGCCCAAAAAGTAGCAACCATACCATAGCAAGTGTAGGAGGAAAAAGAGAAAGAGGAAAAAGAAGTAGAAAAACAAAAACAATAATCAATAGAACAGACACAATGATAGGTAGAGGAAGCTTCTAGGAAAATGAAGGAGGAACATGATGAAGACCTATGATAAAACCAAGTGTAGGCACAATCATAAGCCTAGGCATAAAACCAAGTTATGTATGAATAAGAGAAGAGGAAGAGAGAATAAGAAGAGAAAAGGAAGAAAGAAAAACAAGATAAAAAGTAGAAAGGTTAAGAATATGAGAGAAAGAAGAATCATAAGAGAAAAAGAAGAAAGAAGATGAAGAGAAGAGCAAGAAAAAAGAAGAGGACAAGAAAAGAGAAGAAGAACAAGAAATAAAGTAAGAAGAGGAGAAAAAGAAGAGGGAAGAAGAAGATAAGAAAAATAAATAAGAAGAAGATGTTAAAAAGAAGATGGATAAAGATGATATGAAACAAGGAAAAATGATATTAAATGGCACAACATAGTAGCAAGCACCAACCAAAATATAGTTAGGATTGTAGTTGCCACAACTACCATTAAGAGGTGTTTGGCTTTGGGATGTTCCTCCAGTCACTACTTAGATCACTATTTTTTCACTCCCTCTAAATACTATGCCACGTCTTGACCTTACAAACTAAAAAAGCACATTGTGCATGCTCTAAGTCATGTAGAAGGCTTCACATGATATCTCTCAATTGCCTTTGAGGAAATAACTAGATGGTGTCATAAATTTTCATGAGTCTATCACACAAAAGGACACCTCCCTAGAGCAAGAGTAGGATCAAACAATGGAAGATAATGTGGATCTCATGGTTCATATTCAAAAATAAAAAAATACGATCGAAGATACATACCTAAACTTGGCCTCTTGAGTAATCAGGGACCTAGTGATGTCAGACTACAATATATTTAAGACCCTAGTCTCTAAGCTTACAAAGGATTAGTGTGCATCACAACAACTTCACCTAGTTGATATCTTATGCCATAATTTGAAGACTGATCCCACTACTTTGATGACTCTATTGAATAAGTATTAAGCCATGATTAACATTATATCCCTCCAACCCCATTAGCTAACATGCAACCTACTATACTAGAAACAACTTGATAATTCACTTGCTAACTCCAACACAAACTTCACCATAGTTGTCATGAATAAAAAAATCATGCATATCTAGACTACCTCAATTGATGAGACTAACCTTGCTCTCTAACAATCTTTTAATGTTAGGGATAATTTTCATGATTGACTCCTAACTGAGTAGCAAGACTTAAGGTGCAATGCATTTATAGGTCTTTAATCAAAATGACATGCATAAAAGTTGGAGTAGTTAAGCATAGAAATTCAACTAAAGGTCAAAAATACATAGGTGAAAATGAGTACCATTGAGGACTCAGACTTGAAGGAACTCATTGGATGTTATAAACCAATGCACATCCTCATTCACATGGTCTAGGAAGTGATGCTTGATTGGGATGAATTCAAAACTAACCTAGATTTATTTTATAGTGATGTGGCCTTGATCCTAAAAGTTACTCTTTAAAAACCACCATTAGATCTCCACAAAAAACTTAAATAATGTACAAATAATTAGTTTGGGGTTAAGGATCCTATTGGCCAACCTTATTTATTTACAATGCCACCTCTTTCTAATTGAGTACACATAATATGTAACTTTTGCAAAGTTTTGTGAAGTTTTGAGCAAGTTTTTGTATTGGGGATGATTAGTGATACAAGAGGGCTTAGGATGGATGAAAATCCATAAAGGGTGGCCACCTAGTTATGCTAGCTTATTAAAAACCCAAAAATGAAGTAGGTTGATATGCTACTTAGTTGAAAAATTGAAAGGGTAAATAAGTAGTGCACAAGAGGTGAAAACAAAAAATGATGCCTTGAGAGATTATTATGACTCTTACTAGGCTCCTAAATTTTTTAGCTTCTACCCTCAATGCATAGTCAAATGAACCTACGACATTACATCAGGATGAGAGAACATTTTATGTTTGGGAAAGTGTTAGGAAAAGAAATATAGATAAGTAAAGTTGCACGAGATATTCTTCAAATATTCATGTGTTATGTTTGAAATTGTTGGCTATATGTATTTTTTCCTATCCTCCATGAATTGTACAGGGATATATTATGAACAATCTCCTCTCTTTGGTGCCACTATATGAGAAGAATATGAATAATCAAGAATTGTAGAAACTATAAATATGTATGTTTGTATGAAGAAAAAGATGATCCTTTGTTGAGATCAATATAGACTTTTTAGTTATGGTTACCTTCATATTTATTATGTTATCTGTTGTCTATGTTATCATGTTTAATTTTTGGTTTAATCTTATCTAAATTAATCGAAATGATTTACAAACCCTAATAAATTTTTATATTAATCTTAGTTCCTATCTATCACACTATAACTCATCTCTGTCATTCCTCTATTAAATATGAATTCTCTATACTATCCTATGTAGATTCATGAAACCTTGATATCCTCATCCTTAACATGTTATATTACATTGGGAACCTATTCTAATATGTATAAAGAAACCGACCTCATAATATCTTAATTCCTCTACTATGGCCATATATCTATAAAATGGGATAGTCTGACATAGTCCTATAGATTTCCATCCTCCTACCTATCTCAAATCATCTCTTTCCACTAATATAAGGGTCACATATGCTTATATCCCATCCCTCTCCTATGTCATGGTACCTAGATGACCCTGTGTTGCATCCCTCTCCTAAATGATGGTGGCCAATTGTGCTCATGTGTAACCCATCTCATATGTATGGGTGACTACCTATCATCGTGCATGGTTCCTCTCTTGGTTGATGATAGTAACCTATCCTTTTATAGTATCTATCTCTTAAGTCCACACTACTAGTTGATCCTATGCCTTATCTCTCTCCAATGTCATGGAAGATAGTGATGCCTATGTTTCTACCAATGTTAATCTCACCTAATTCCTCTCAATAATAACTACCTATCTTTTTATGGCATCTACCTTCATCTGATCACCATCCACATCTATATCAATATCTATAACTTTCTACTATCCACTTACACCTCTAGTTGGACCCTATCCCCCATCTCCCCAAAACACTGTAACATACTATCCCTACCACAACATGATGTCCTCCTATGTAACTCTAGTATCATCTATGCCTACAAGAGATGGTGGTTCCTCATAGAGTGTCTCATCCTTTGCTAGATATGTGGAGACAATGGTGCCTCTGCATCCTCACATCTATATCTTGGTAATTCTCCTAGTACACCTTATATCAGGGCATACCAATTCCTAACATGATCAAATGAGATCATCTCTACCTCCTATTTTTTCATCCCATATATCCATCTAAAGCTCTATAAGGAGAATATATGTGTGTGGAGCCCCCTCCATGGTGGGAATGTTGTGTAGGGTCTCCATATAACCTCCCCATCAAATAATACATTTAATCATTGTCTAAACCAATCCAAGTCTTGTATCTCTAATTTTGATTGGGGTAGTCCCATGTTTGATCTCCATCTCATGAAGCTACCTCTAAATTTGGCTTAATCCCATATATGCTAGAATAACCAAACTAGTCACAAAATAATGATATGCTTGTATACCCAATATTTTAGTAGGAGGAGTATGCTCATGACATATCACCTGTAATCTTAGTGCTTAGAATAAACCTAAATGAGTATCATTATGGCCAAGACAAAGACTATCTAATCCTCTATCATATCCACTAGCACACCTAGTAGATCCCATAGAAATCTACCTCCACTCATGTCAATAATTTTGTAATAAGTGATAAATATAATCATCATCATCATCATTATCATCATCATCATCATCATCATCGTCGTCGTCGTCGTCGTCATCATCATCATCATCATCATCATCATCATCATCATCATCATCATCATCATCATCATCATCATCATCATCATGAGTCACCTCCCTTCAATGTCCATGCAATATAGATCCTCAAAATACAAACCCCTAGCATGCCATCGAGCCTCTAAAAATCCTCTCTGAATAATATGCCCATGTAAAAATCTTAATCATCACTATAGATAGGCTCTATCACTTTATCTTTTATGGGTGGCCTCAAAGTCCTATGGATGTCCTCTAGAAGTATGATGATCTCTCCTATTGGTAACACAAATGTGTTGGTATCTAAGTCCCATCTCTCAATGAGAGATAACATCATCATAGTATCTCATGACATACATTGATAATATCAAATTCTACCCAAGCCCACTATTATCATGTGTTCCCTATCCTATATGGCCATGCCCCTATATAAATCATCTAAGAAAGGTAAAACCTGATCTTTCATCATCCCTAAACACCCACCTTTACCCCAACCCATCTATGCTAATAAACATCAACCATATTTTCTCCCCTTATTAAAATTTTTAAAACTTCTCCACCCCTTTGCCTTTTCCACAAAATTAATGTTGGTCAAATCATGATTGATGCTAGTTATTTGTTAAATTGATGTTGGTCCACCCTTGATCAATAATGATTGGGTATTTTAGACTAATATCAGTCCCTTCTTGATCAAAACCAAACCCTTATCGAACAACACCAATTGACTGTAACTAACATTAGTCATTATGATCCATGATCGATGGCCCCTAAATCCTAATTTTATCCCAAGTTACATTGAACACTTATAATACCCTCATTTTCTCCACCCCCTACTTATATTTTAAGCATAAATTAAAAATAAACACATTTCACCCTCCCTACCTACATAAATTCCCTCCCAAAACCACTCACACATTTCATAAAATGCCTTCCCAAATTTACAAAAACCAATAAAAACTCAAAACAAAGCCATACACTTACCTTATTTCATGTATGCCTACATAGTGTAACCTGCTACACCATTATTTCTTTCCCTCCATGCCTATATCATACTCTTATCCTCTACATATTAAAATAATATTGGCCCACCTAATGTACTCTACAATTAGTCACTATGCCACATAATTCACTAGGTCAAATGCACTTTGCTACTCACACTTACATGGATTTTTCACCAAGAGTCATTTTCACAAAGGATAATAATTACATAACAACTCACTATGACAATGAAGGAATGTTTTAACCTTTTGGTCATCAACCCAACTTTTTAAGATTTAGCTAATGACTAATGCTAGTCTCCATTTAGGGTTAAGTTGACATACATCAGTTGACCTTGATTGCCATCATTCAACCCTATTAGGGTTTTACAACCCTATCATCCCTAACCACCCTAAAGGATCCATTTTTAAACACAAACCAATCCCTTAAAATTTATCTTTGGTCATTTATCCCACGTGTTCACAATGTTTTTTTGATAACCCAACCTTGATTCTATTAAATTTCCCCTTTTTCCCACCTTGCCACCTTTGCACCATTAATATTATAAAACAATTTTTCCTTATGGATGCATTTTCACTTATATGTGATGTTTGAATTATGGGGGGGGGGGGATTTCTCTCAAAAGAATCATGAGCTTCATTGAGATATCACCTAAATGAGTAGTGACATACTAGAGGATAAAGGGTAGATGGAGGTCTTTTAGTGACATCTTGTCAGTTTCCAATGACGGGGCCACTCCAATGCTTTGGTGACTTGTGTGTGTGTGTTTTTTATTTTCCACTTGATGTTTTTATAAAATAAAAATATAATAATAATGCCTATTTATGTAATGTAATTTTTTTTTAATTCTAAACATTATTCCATGAGGTGAAGACATTATAAAAAGACAAAACGCACCAATGTAAGTCAGTTCATGGATGTTGAAAAGCTTTGTGGTAGACATCTAGAAAACCACCAAGAGGTGAAAAATGTTTAAAAAAAAGTTAGGAGAGTATCTATTGTAGATATTTTATAACTTATTTACTTATTTATGGAGGTAACCCTCAGTGACACATCCATTTTGGTCATGTAATGTAAATATAAGATGTGTTCTTTCACATATAGTGGTCACATGTAGCAATATTGCATCAGTAGTATGTAGACCTATGAGTATATAGTGGCATATAGTTATGTTTTGCCAATTATTTGAGGTAGATGGTGTTCCTATTCATTTTAATGTTTTTGGTAAACCTATAAAATCATGGGAGGCTTGAGGATCTATGTATCAGGGTCATGCTACAAGAGGTGAGCATACTGCATATAAGAGTGTGAATGTTTTTGTACCATGTAAAAACTATTGGGGGGGAATGTAAGGAACAACTTTTAAATTGAGTGAATTTTGGTATTTACCATGAGGTAAATAGTAATAGTTCATATTTATCAAATGGAAAATAGTAAATAGTTGTTTATAATCATATGATTAATATGGTAAGTTTATTAGAATATTATATTGTTTATATATTGTTATTTGTTATAAAAATATATTGTAATATGTTTATATTTGGGTGTGAGATAATATCAAAAAGGTTATAGTAAATATTCATGTGTGTGTGTGTGTGTGTGTGTGTGAGAATGATTTATTCAATGAATATAATATAGAGAGTGAGAAATATTAGTATTTATATTGAAATAATTTGTTTGTGTATCTTCTAATTCTTTGTGCATGAGATAAATCTTTGTATCCTCTCATTGAATTTATATTAGATTTGTCCCCTACACACATTCCATTATTGTAGGATCACCTTATTTTATGCCCCCTACATACACAAACATATTAAAATGGAGATTTTAATTTATAATTACACCCATACCTTCTATGCCTAATGTGGTGTCCTAGTTTTCTTATCACTTTTTATCCTCACTATCAGCTTATTTTCTACTTTGTACCATCCATCTTGCTTTACAACTCATATGCACAATTGTCAAACCCACACCTAAATTCATTTTCACCTCCTTACATCTCATTTTGATGGGGAATACTTCCTACCATGATTAGGGCATTCAAAATTCAAATGCACTTCTTGTTTTTGTTCTATAGCTTATAGATGCAACCTACATAACAAAATGGGGCAAATGTAAACACTAAAAAACTACACAGTTCTAATCATCATAAAACACCACTTGACCCAATGGTCCCATTTGGTTAGGATTAAGTATTATAACCCTTTTACACACCCATTTATCCCATTTATCTAATTTAATTACTTAATTATTTTAAATAACCCTATTTACACACCCTCACCCAAAACAATGGCTAACTGATCAAAACCTTGCCTTAGAAGTCTTTCCCACCTAGGCATTTAATTCCCTAACCTCCTAGAATTATTACTCATGTATACTAATGCTACCTTCAATAAAAATAAACCATTTCCATTGGTATTAATAACCACCATTAAGTGCAAACATCTAAATTTCAAAATTTTGGACTTATTCTCCCTAAATGACATTGGTCATCCCTCAATCAATGTTAGTTGACTAGGACTGACATCGATTTCATAATGTAGCAAAAACATTGTACCTTATAAGGTTGACACATCTTTGTGTGTAATAATATTAAACTCTTAAGCAAATCCAAGCTTCTAGGTGAACCAACAAACTAGATCAGAGACATCAAAGTGCCCCAACAAGTCACCATGAAGAGCTCAAGCATTGTTACTATATCTAATTACTCTAGGATCCCAAGTAGCTTCTACCCAACCTCATGACTTATATAAGATAACAAACTATAAAACAAAGAATATCTTCACTTATATAAATTTTATTTATTATATTCAGTGGTTTTACTTCTTGGACCCATTTCCCATCTCTCCCATATTCCCCTTTGTGTTGGAGTTATGCAATTATAATCACTCTATTTCCCATAAAAGCAACAACAAACCTTCCCAATCACCCAAATATTCAAATCCTAAGTTTGATACTTTTGGGAATTTATTCTAACATCATTACCAACATCTAATCTAAAAACAAACTTCAAATCCCTTATACAACTCACCCAACAACCATTTTTACCAAAACTAAATCCTATAGGGACTAGCATCGATCACCTCTAACTAGCATCAATCATCCCCTGAACATCGATTTCCTTAACTGATATTGGTTGCAAATTTAACAACATCACTCACTGTGTGATTTATTTTCATAAAAGAAATAAGTTATTTTTACCTATCAACCTTCACCCAAATTCTAGTTAAGTTTTTATCACACGACATAGGTTTAAGTTATTTTTTGAGTTAGGTTTGAACATTTTAGCATTATTTTTTTACAATTTATTACTATTTTGGTAAAATAATTCATTTTTATTCAAAATCATCTCCTGCATTGATTTTATTACATTCTATTATTCCATGCAAACATCTGTTTCTATTTTCCAAAACTTAATTTATTTAAAGAGTGGATTGACAACCTCTAAGAAAGTCTAGTTATTTTTGGATCTATCTTTCACTATGAAATCCACCCATATATTCTAGTAATCAACCATTTTATATCTTCCTTTCTTATTGCAGGTCATCCTCTCAATCCAAAGAGGAGTTCTCTATAATTGACTAGATCACGAGTGCATAATGAAATCTAAGTTCTTCCAAACCATACCGTTCTCTTCAAGTTTCTTCTTTTTTTCTACTAAAAATTAAAAAAACACAAAAAAAATAGTGAAATAGATAGGACTACAGAAATAGAAATGACTAGTCTATTAAAAACCCAGAAGGGAGGTATATTAGCTTACTACTTGGTTGAAAACTTGTGTGGGTAGCTAGGTAGTGTACAAGGGGTGAATATTGGTAAATGACACCTTGAGAAATCTATTATTTTTTGTGTATTATACCTAATTTTTTTTGTAGACTCCTACTTCCTTGCATGCTTGTCTCAGAACAAGACAAAAGCTTATGCCCATAAAAGTGTTAGCCAAGAATGTGTACACTAACCATTTGCATCTATGAATGTACCATGTGAATAGGGATCATGATTTATTTTTGGTTAATGGTTATCCTACATGATTGTTATGAAGTTATTCTATTTTTAGTTGGGATTGACTACATGGAATATTTAGAAACAAAATACGTGTTGACATACATGGATGCAAAGCATAAAATTCATAGTTATAACAATATAGTTTTCAAGATTATATACTGCTATGGATTCTACTAGAATGGGTTAGACAGTGTTAGTGCTAGATAGTATTGAGTAATATTGAATTTAGGCCTTTTGAGTGAAGCCTTAGATATCTGGAATAAAAGCGTAATGAGTTTTCATGATCTAAAGATTTTAAATTGAATCAATAATTGATAGTTAATATAATATTTATGCACTTCTTATGTGATATATATCTTTTGGGTAGTGATATGTGTTTCAAAAATATCTTCTATGACTCTGGTTTTGTCTTCTTATTTTTATTATCTATCCATTCTAAAGAAGGGTTATATTGCATAAAAACCTCATGAAAAGATATTCTTCAGCTATAATTATCTGCAAATTACATATGTCTATTATAAATCTTATTATATTAATGAATAGTAAAATGGTATTTTCTCTACAAGTTTTGTAACTACGTTTTTATATTTGAGGTTATCATTAAATATTGGTGAAAGCAGATAGTTTTAAGATTAATCCAAATTGTATAAAAATCTATGATCATATGATAAAATTTGAATACCAAGTAATGATTTTCTTTTCCTTCAAGTTATCCCTTAAAAATTAGGAGTTATCCTTGTCATTATCATGTTCTAGTGAAGCTAGGAACCTTTGCTAACATTAAGATAGATAAATAATTAGTAAAAAAGTGAGACAATACTTTTGTAATTTTATTATGAGTGGAATTGTTATGTTTATGAATTAAAATTAGATTTCTGTATTTATTTTACCTTAAGAAGGAGAGGAGTCAAGATCCAACCCCATTGACACAGGTTCTATTCACATAGATTGGTAGACTACTTTCTTGTCTATTAGTTTAGTATTTTTTATATTTTATTTGCATGTCTATTGATTATCTTATGTTGCATTATAATGCATGATTAAATTCATCTAAGCATATTTAATTATTTGTATTATTTTTTATTCAATTATCGAATGGATTAGACTTCTTTATATCTTTTAATTTCATGCAATTTACTTTACACAAGTGTGTTTATGTTTACATGATGATTAGTACCCAACCTTCAAATGGAAACTAGCACCACACATATAGTGCCAACACCATATCAAGATAAATACACACTAGTTGATAATTAATGAGGCAACATGATTTATAAGCCAAGTGACCACCATGTCCCATCAATAGGGTTATATGTATAGAGATTAGACCACATGTCAGTTTAATTTAGGGTTCAATCTAGCTTGTCAATTGGTCACAATGTCCCTATGCTATGGAAAACTTCACGTCTTCTTCCCTCTCTCACCAAATCCACCTTAATGAAATCTTTACGAGTGTATAATTGCAGTTAAAATGGACATTTACATATTGACATGGATGGCATTATACTATATACATAATAATGTAATGTTTCATCTATCTAAATTTGCAACCAATATGTACGATTGTCATTACTATGAAAGGTGACATACTAGTCTAGAATCTAAAATGAATTAACCCATGAAATATTGTAAAATATCTTAACCTTTAATTTCTTTTAAAATCCATTGTCCTTACATATTTTCAGCTACCAATAGTATATATAAACAACTATGATTAGTTGGTGAACTAACCAATCAACCCTAAAATGTGTGTAAGTCTATATCATACTCAATAAATGGATTTTATTGTATGATTTTTAAAATTAAATGGATGCATTTATTTATTTCCCAAAGAATTTAAGGGTATGATAGCATATAAACCATATTCCAACCCAATGAAGTTGATTCTACTCTCAATATTGCACAAAATTGGTTTATGTGGATCGATACTTCTATTCAAAATGTATGGAATTCACATTTTCTATTTGTTTGTCGTAGTAAATATGCATAATGTATATGATTTCACTAAATATCTCAAATCTTACATCATCATGTCTCACCTTTAGTATCAATTTTTTTAACCATGCATGATGCACATGCCAACTACATAAATAAAAGTCACAATTGAAAATATCCTTGCATAGTATAATAACTTTGTAATACTTTAAAACATAAGGTGACAATGGTATGTATTAAATTCAATGTGAAAAAATCAATATGCCTATAAAAATAATAGAGACACACCTAATTGTGTTGATCTCTAGACTAGAATAATCCACCATGAATGTATTTATTTTCCATTTGATGCTTTTCAAATGCACTCTCTATAGAAGTATTTTCATCCCTTTAATTATGCAACTAGTATACAAACCAAACATTAGCAATGTGTAAAAGTGAAACTACACAAAAATATAAAACACAAGTGAGCTTGTCACTTTAGAAATATCTATATCATCTAATACTATTCCAATTATTGAAATTATACCTTAATTTCATTTGTTCCAAATTTTTAACCCATCATCAATAAGTTTCTATTAACAAATAGTTTTGTTGTTGTTGGATTTTGATGCCTAGTGTGAAGGGTATTTGTCCATCCTCATCAATTCCATCATTATTGTATCTTCGATACATAAACCACTTTTCAATAGTTGCTAATTTCCAATCCCAAAAACATTTCTATATGATTGGGACTATACACATATTTCACCTCATTTATTTGGAATTCTCTATTATATATGTCATCCTTGCTTAAGAATTCATCCCATTATGTTTCATCATTAAATATTTCAAGTTTCCCATGCACCATATCACAATACTTAAGATGGAGAGGATCAACATAAATACCTAAAAATAGTAGTCTATGAAGACATTAATTTTATTGGGAAATAATGTAAGAGTAAAAACATTATTTCCTCCCCTTAAACTATTTATATTGTTGTCCATGGCAATGATTTCCTTTACTTTTAACATGTTCTAATTGATTGGGTGTGAGAAACACATGATCAGGTCTATTGAATTTTATTTAGGTGAAAAATGACACTAAAAAGTACATATTCTATGTTTTCATGATAACTATATATAATTTATGATATTCAACACTATGGACTTGTATTTTGGCATGACATTATTTTCCTAGATGTCCTTAGGCCCATATGGATACCAACATATTTACAAATATATAATACTTATCAAGTATATGTAAATTGAAATTCTACTATGTAAATTACATATGAACATGACATAAAAACATATGAATACATGCACACTTACTATCTAAAAGGGGTGGCCACTTATATGACATATTCAAAACTGATGTTGATCTTTTTTTGTTTTCTAGGAATAGGTGATGTTTATTCTTACAGTGTGACACATGAAAATTTATAGGAAAATAATTATTATTTTATTATCCTTCATGAAGTCATCAAATATATCACCCTTGACTCAAATAACCCATACATTTTTCCTATTTATGTTAGGAAGCATCTCCCACTTGATATTGTTATAGTCATATGAACCCTTGTTTAGTTTCTAAGATGGAAGGTCTAGAATTTGATCCCATACATAGTAAACATTGTGAATGATGAAATATTTCAATCTATGAAAAATATTTAAGTAATAACACCTAAAACATTTATGAACATTAATTTTATTTAAACAAATAAATTTGACATATATGAACAACACCCACATATATAATACTTGATAATTAGTAGTGTGATTAAAATTCATAATGCTAGTGGAATCAAAATATCATTACAACAAGTTATTTTTCCATAGAAGAGGTGAATATATTTAAAACATATACTCATATTTGAATAATTGGGATATATCCCATGATAGTTATAGAAACAACATTAAAAAATATACTCATCATTTCATAATTACATAATAATTGTAAGATCATTAGAACATATACTTATTATTGCATAATTAGAATAATATTTGTTTTATTTCAAAACAATAAAACATGTATCCCATGATATTGTTATGGTATTGAATCAACATTATATCAGCTCACCAAAAATAATGGAGAATATGACTGAAAAAGTACATAAACATTATATTTCATAAAAAAGAGAATTGTTGCACAACAATGACATTGTTATTCACTTAAAAAATAGACACAATATAAAATATGTTTTCTTTTTCATAACACTCTAAAATTCCATATTCTAAATTATACATGTTAAACTCATCCATACTCATTTAGCCCATTTACTATGGTTCCTCATGTGCTTTTTCCTATTTGGGTTCTTCATTTGATCAATGGATCTCAATATCATATAAATAACCATACAAAAAAGCTATATCCTCATGTACTTTACTCAAAATTCCTTGTGTACCATTCCTCTCCTCTCTCATTTCAAAAAAAAAATACTTCAAAATCCACATCCACACAAATGCTTATTTTATCACATAAGTAGAAACATAAAACAATCCCGTCTAACAATATAATTTAATGGGCATAATGTAAACAACCCTAGTCAACTAAAAATTTATCATATTGTATTATTATGTCATTA